>OX375868.1:61010206-61098320 GCA_947359475.1 Heligmosomoides polygyrus bakeri
CGGGTGCTGTACGTTTCTTCACCGACGAGATGGCGTGTCGGATCTCGGAAGGGAGAACAGAGGGAACGACGTATCCATCCTGCGGAAGATGGCATGGGGGCAGATTGACGTGGCTATCGAAGAGATCGGAGTAGAAGTCGTGGATGACTTTCTCCATGATCCTTCTGGAAGAGAAGGTCATCTTGGTCTTGAAGTTGGCGAAGTTCCGGCGGGCATTGCGGATGCTCAGCCCTGCCTCTGCTGCTTCAGCCAACACTTCCGCCCTTCTCTCCTTCAGATCTTCCTTTATCGCCGCTCTGCATAGCTTTGCAAGCTCGGACGTCAGTTGATAGTTGCCTGACGCTCGTGCTGCTCCACGCTGGCGTATCAGCTCGAGAGTTTCCGGAGACAGGAGTCTCTTGGTGGTCTTCAAGCTCTCGGCTCCCTTAGCACTATCGTGGAAATGGTGCACGAAGCGATCGTATTCCTCGTCGACCTTGTCCATGACGGCATCTTCCCAAAGGCCGACAAGAGAGGTGTAGAGATCCCAGTTGATGGTCGTTCTGGGACTCCTCTTCTTGAACTTCGCGGCCTTCTCTCCTTGACGCGAAAAGCGGAACCTCGCGCGAAGGAGGCGGTGGTCCGATCCCGTGTAGAACTTGGGGACAACGGAGACATCGGTCAGGCAATACTTGCGATTGAAGATGATGTGGTCGATCTCGTTGTGGAACTGGCCACCGGGGGATTCCCAGGTCCATCGTAGGGAGGGAGGCTTCTGGAACTGCGAGTTTCCATGGGTGGTCTTGGTCGACATGATAAACTCAGAGAGCCTTTCACCTTGCTCGTTCCACTCCAAACCGTGGGTTCCGATGTGAAGTTC
This sequence comes from Heligmosomoides polygyrus bakeri, assembly GCA_947359475.1. Lineage (NCBI taxonomy): Eukaryota > Metazoa > Nematoda > Chromadorea > Rhabditida > Heligmosomidae > Heligmosomoides > Heligmosomoides polygyrus. Next base: position 61,011,066 of record OX375868.1, read on the forward strand.
TTCCGGCGACCTTCGTGGCCCGATCTTGGCGTGAAGTCGCCGACGATCACCTTGTAGAAGGTGTGATCTTCCTTATAGAACTTCTCCAGCTCCACGTAGAAGGCCTCGACGTCTTCGTCGTCGTAGTCGGATGTTGGGGCATACGCGACGAACACAGTCAAGGCTGGCACGGAGCCACATCGCTTCAGTCGCAGACGTCCGATTCGGGTTGTCAGAGACTCGTACGAATCGATGTTCATGGCCAAGTGCGTGTTGACGAGGACACCAACGCCGCCTACTCCCCTGCTGTCGCATGTTCGAGGAACAGTTCTTATCCGGAGTCGTAGGCGGCGTGTAGGGGGTGGTGTCTTCTCGTCTCGGTCAGTCCGATGATGTCGTACTTGATCTTCCTGGCTTGCATCATCAGGTCCTCGACGGATGCTTCCGACGCAAGCGTGCGGGCGTTGTAAGTACAGATCGTCACTGAGTTCTAAACGGCAAACCTCATTGTCGTCGACATGACGTCATCAGTCGCGCGATCTGTGGCAAACACGAAGACACACCACAAATGACGCCTATTTTCGCGACATTTTTGAAGTAAAGCAATAAAAATACGTTAATTTCTCTTTCATCTCAACGTTTTTGTGGGGTAGTTGGCACTTTTACGCACTAAGGATGATATCTCCACTCAGAAATTTTCGACATTCCTAGCGGAGGCTTCGTTTTTTATTGAAGAATTGCCCATTTTGACTTCCGAGGCTCCGTTTTCTCCTATAAATTTCATATTTTGATATCGGAAACTTCGTTCTCATTCGGGAATTTCTCATTCTGACTTCGGAAACTTCGTTTTTACTGAGGAGTTCTCCACTTTGATTTCAAAAAACGTTCTTTCTGGTCAGAAATTGCCGTTTTCAGAGGTCGCTTTTGATGGGATTTTTTCGCAGGTGGATGGACAACCGGTGATACGGAGTTTTCACTCCTTATTTTATTTATGCTGAAGCTTCGAGAATTGAGAGGATGTGGATGTCGCCAGGTGTTCAGGAGCCATCAGAAACGAGAAAATGGGGAAAATGCCCTGAGTGAGGAAAAACGTTCCGCGATCAGCTATGTCGACTCCTTCTCGGGCAACACAATTATACATAGTTGTGATATGGTCACTAAATTTAAGGAAGCAAAGCGAAGCCAGGGGCAGATCCATCAACGACATCGTTGGTATCCTCTCACCGCGGGTTAACCATAACGGCCACGCAGTATATGAAAATCGTATCAAACACATTCTAGGCTAAGGAACAAGAAAAGAGCTGTGAATGGTGATTGTCTTCGTTTTTCTGCGATTAGTTGTCCATCCTGCGATACAGTTTGCGAAGTAAGTCTGCTTCCACACGACGTACTTGTTTATCAGGAGAGCAGTATCATTTGAAGCGACAGTTCTTTCCGGATCACAGCCAGGTCATGCTCGTTACCGGCATGCGATATCTGCCAAAGATTTCGTCATAGAACGAGTTTTTTTTAAAAACAAGGCCGCACGAATGGACAATCTCTCAGTAAAAACAAGGCTTCCCCAACCAAAAGAGCCCACTCCTACCTGAAGACGAAGTTACAGAAGTCAGAGTGGGCAATTTCTCAGTGAAAAATAAGTGTTCGTCAGGAATAGCGAAAATTTCTGAATGGAAATATCGTCCTGATGGCGGAAAGTGCAAACTACTACTTAAAACGTTGAAACAAGAGAGAAATTCAAGTATTTTGCTGTTTTACATAAAAAATGACGCGAAAATAGGCGTCATTTGTGGTGTGTTTTCGTGTTTGCTACGTATCGCGCGACTGATGACGTCATGTCGACGACAATGAGGTTTGCCGTTTGGATCTCAGTCAGATCGTCATCCTGGTCCTTCTCAGTTTGCGCAGCCTGGTTAGGCCCTGAGATTTTAGCAGCCTCTCCGTACTCGTCCTTCTCATCGCTGCAGAAATGGGGGCTCTTTCGGGGTCAGGGGAATGAGGCCCTTTAGTGCTGCTGCGTTTGACTGGAATACAACACGGGTAGCTAGTCAGGCTCTGTCGTGCGGGCGAAGAACTCCGGGCAGCCAGCCAGACTGCCCGATTTAAAATATATATAAATATATAAATATATATACATATATATTTATATATATTTATATATATATACTTACTTTGATACTTTGATGGTCCTTTTGTCGGCTGGAGGTCTTCTCAGCGGGGACCACAACTCTTCCAGACCGCTCGATCTCTGGCTGCTTGCATCCAGTGAGGCAGACTCCGCTCTCTGAAAGATCTAGATAATGAGTCTGCCCATCGCGTTGGCGGTCGTCCCAGTGGTCTCTTATGGTGTCTCTGGAGCCATTCTGTGACACGGAGACTCCATCTATCGTCCTTTCGTCGAAGCAGGTTTCCGGCCCAGCGATATTTGGACTTCTTCATGTACTGCAGCGGGTCTGCTAATTGCGACTTCTCCCGTAGCTCTGAGCTTCGTAGGCCTTCTTGCCATTGCTGACGAAGGCTTGTTCTCAGAAGACATCTCTTCAGTGCACGATGCGTAGTTTGCATTGCTCTGGCGATTGTCTTGTTGTCGGACCAGGTTTCCGTCGCGTAACACATCGCAGGCAGTACAGAGGCGTTGAATATCGAGGCCCTGAGGCCGGTATCCTTGACCTGATCGGTGAATTCGCGAATCGAACTGAAGACTGCCCATGCTGCGCGTCTCCTGCGGGCGATTTCAGGAGCGAGGTCGTTATCCATGTTCAGCTCTCTTCCCAGATAGACGTAGGAGTCGACCTGTTGCAGAGCGACTCCATTTAACCTAACGAGTCCCGTGTCAAAACACTGGTTGATCATAAATTGCGTTTTGGACATATTCACGTCCAGTCCAATCTTCATACCTGCCACATTGAGCTCGTTCAGCATTTCCTCGACTTCTGCCGTGCTGGTGGATATGAGAACAATATCGTCGGCGAAGCGAAGATTGCTGATCCGTTTACCGTCGACAAGGTAGCCTCTATCGTCCCAGTTCAAGTCTTTCATGGCATCCTGGAGTGCCGCTGTGAATAGCTTAGGAGAAATCGTGTCTCCCTGCCGTACTCCTTTCCCGATAGGAATTTTAAGCTTTTGATCGAACAGCTGGATGGTAGTCGATGTGTTCGAGAAGCATTCGTCGAGAAGTCGGATGTAGGGCGATGGTATACTAGCGTGCACAAGTGCTTCAAAACGGCGTTGATTTCCACAAAGTCGAACGCTTTCCGGTAATCCACGAAGACAAGGACAAGTGGGAGGTGGTATTCGCGGCTCCTCTCGATGAGCTGTGAGACAGTCTGAATATGGTCCATGCAGGAGAAATCCTTACGAAACCCTGCTTGCTCCACTGGCTGATATTCATCCAAGCAACGCTCCATGCGGTTAAGCAGTATCTTGGTGAAGATCTTGTACAGAACCGAGAGAAGACTGATGGGTCGATAGTTGTTGATATCCTCCTGCTGACCTTTTTTGAAGATTAAAACTGCTTTCGACTCCTTCCATGAGTCCGGAATCCTACCAAGTCGAAGGTAGTGGTTGAAGTGCTTGGCAAGAAGTGAGCAGAGGACGCTGCCACCCGCACGAAGGAGATCAGCAGAAATGCCGTCCGGTCTGGGAGCAGTGCCCGGCTTCATCCTTCTAATGGCATGAGCAACTTCTGATTCCAGAATGGGAGGTACTTCCTCAGCTGGTGGCATCAAGCATTTCGGGACAGTGATGGAAGAACGGAACAGATCTGTATAGAATTCTTGAACGATGGCCTCCATCGCTCTTCGAGACGTCTTCGTTGTTCCATCCTTATCCACAAGGGCTGACATTATTGCCTTCTGATCGCAGAGATCTCTTTTGCAGCGCCTTATGCTTGAACCTTTCCCAGCCGCTTCTAACAGCTTCAATCTTCTGTAGGCTTGAATGGACTCCTTCACTGCAATTCGACAGGCCTTCGAGATGGTGAATTTTTCCAGATGGGAAGCATTAGGATCCAGGGGATGTGGCTTCGCGAGAGCTGCTAGCACATTTCAACAGTCCTTTGGAGAGAAGGTCGTAGTCTTCCGATGGATCTACAACACCATTCCAATCATACGACTTTATTGCATATTCCAACTCCTCAGACTTGAATGTGGGGATCCTCACCGGTGCCGGTTTATGAGTGTCCCGCTTGAACATCCTCTTTTTGAGAGACAGCTTCGCACAGACAAGACGGTGATCCGAGCCGGTGTCAAATGAAGGCAGCACGGAGATGTCGAACAGACTCCAGCGTCTGTTCGTGAGAACATGGTCGATCTCCGAACGTGTTTCTCCATTTGGACTTTCCCAGGTCCATCGTCGGTTTGAAGGCTTCTTAAACATAGAATTTCCATGGTAGAGACGGCACGCGGATAGGAAGTCTATCAGGCGCTCTCCGTTTTCGTTCCTTGAGGAAGTTCCATGTGGTCCTAGCCTCCATTCGTTGTGATCATTCGTACCGACGATAGCGTTAAAGTCACCAACGACAACTTTGTAGTAGCTCTTCTCGTCGTTGACAGTCCTTTCGAACAGCTTGTAGAATTCCTCCGAATTCCACCTTTTCTTCATCTGTGGCCGCAGATGTTGGAGCATATCCATTTATGATGGAGACGGTTCCTTGATCTTTGGTTTCCAGACGAGGAACAGCTACTCGCGGACTGATGATCTTGTAAGAGTCTACTAGGTGGTGCACTGTCGAATTGACAAGAAATCCAACTCCGCCAATATTCTTTCTGTCCACCTTTGCTCCGATAATGAGAATCTCGTTGTGGTCGGTCCTTCTTATGGTTTCCGTTCTGCCTTTCGTTTCCTGCAAGGCGATAACGTCGTATTTGATGTTGCGGCTTCTGTAAAGCAGTGTCCGAAGATCATGCTCAGATGCGATCGAACGACAGTTATAAGTGCAGACGAATAGGCAGTTTCCGTGTCGTGGTGGGAGGGAGTTTCCGGTAGTCCGATTCCACTCCCCCTTCATGTGTCACCTCATCGCGGTGAAGGGTGAACATCACTTTGTGATGGCTAACGGCACAAACGGTCACGCAGTACGCGACGCTTTGTCGTGTATGGGCGGCTCTCATGTATCCCTGGCCAGGAACATGTGAGTAACCAGACCACCGCTATGGCTCAAACAACTAAACCCGCGCCCCAGTCCTCCGCGCGGACTTCTACGACGTCGGTTGCATCCACCTCCGGCGAGGGGCCATCTAATCTCGCAGTTAAACTATCAGGACGTCATTGGAATTGGAATCGGACTACCGGATATATATATATATATATATATATATATATATGAACTCAGCAGCGCGAGCTCTATCTTTTGAAATATAAGAATCAGTAGAGTTGAACAGTGCTATTTATTTATTTATTTTCACAAGTACTCGAATTCTAAAAAGTTAATCAAAAAGACCGCTTTGGATCGTTCCAAAGCGGCCTATGTTGACCTGCGCGGTCTTTCCGGCCAATGACCAAAAGACATGTCCGGTACTGTATATAAGGTTGGTTTAAAATTTCTTTAAATCATGGTGGCTACTATACTTGTGCTCGAATAATCGAATTTGAATAATTATTCGAATAATTTATTCGAATTCAATTTTCGATTATTTGATTATTCGAGTTTCGCAAATTCGAATAATTATTCGAATTTGATTGTTCGAGTTTCGCAAGTTCCAATAATTATTCGAATTTGATTATTCGAGTTTTACAAATTTAAGCAATTATTCGAATTCGATTAATCGAGGTTCGAAAATTCGAATAATATTCGAATTTCGAATACGTGTTTGTTTCGAATGCGGCATAATGATGATTTTTGTAAGCGATTCCGGTGACGATTGTTTTTGATAGCACATTGTCGAGGAGCTCACCGTTACGAAAACGCACTCAATATCCTACTATACATAGAAGGCCCTTGCGGTAGTTGATCTCGCAGAACACAAATCTGAAGTTCGTTTTTGAATTATCGGTTGAAGTTGACCGAGCTATTGACTTTCTATGGGGAATTCGTTGAGGCGAATCAATTGTATGACCGGCTTTGATCGATATTTTCCAAATCTAACCTCACATTTGCATTCTCTGCCACCACGACTATCATCAACGTCACACACGTGAACCTTCTATGAAATTTGCACAATAAACACAAATTTCGACGAAAATTAAAATTGAATTTTAGATTCGTTGTCAGTGACTTCGACTTCCTTAGGCCTGAAGTTTCGAGCTTGTTCAGTGATAGTCGCGAAAAAATCGATATTATGATTGATATCCCTTGACGGCACCCGTTACTGCAAAACAAACTTAAGATTCGTATTCAGCGACCTCATTACTCTAGGGCTGAAGTTCACAGTTAGCATATATAACACGAGTATATACCATTTTTAGTTGAAATTCAAAGTTTCCAAATCAAATTCAACGTTGTTACACGGGGAGATTCTAGAACAACGTTGAATTTCGACTGATGATGGTATATAACTCCACGATTTGATTGGTTGACGATTCCTGTGAGATAATGAAGTGAACAAGTAGAGTGAACGGTTTTTTTTCGCAAAAGTTTTGCACTTGTGCGTAGAGGTTTTGGACAAGTATTTCTGTAGGAATCCTTTTTTAGGATTTTTTTGGAGGAAAAAAGTTCTCATGTCTTGACATCTTAAGGAGAGCCTTGTAAACGGTTCTCAGAAGATATTGAATATTTCCATTATTTGCATTTTTTAAAAGAAATATTTTCTATTCTTTTATTTTGTCTCTGGCGAATGTTGTCGTTGAACTTACATTACAACACTTACTTGAACCTACACATTGCGCTTTTGAAGTGAATAAATGATATCAAACGAAATTGGCTAACACAAAAGATCCCATCGTCCTTATTAATACACCCCGGTGCAAAATATAGGTTCACCCCCGATTTGTCCATTAGTACCCAAACGGACAAATGGGGGTGAAGCCCAGCGATGTTGCCGTCGTATTCCTCACTGTCGAAAACCTCTATAGAAGAATTCTAAGCAGTTTATCTTATCAGTGCAGGATACCATGAACTTTAATTGAAAATTTAAAGAGTGGAGCCCGGTGCAAAATATAAGTTTGCTTCATAAAAAACCTGATTAATCACAAAAGTACCTACAGAAAAAGAAAGACTAGTACTTCGTCACATCACCCTTGTTGAATACAATATCGAAAATGCTATTTGGCATACTACTGATTGGGTTATCAATAACAGTTTGCTCAACATTGGTCCTTGCATGAAGTACGGCGTTCTTCAGATCAGAAGTGGTTCCATTTTCGTACACTCTGTGTACATAAATGGTCCACAAGTTCTTTATCGGGTTGAGATCTGGAGGACAACTAAGCCACTTCAGAAGTCGAATTCCATTGAAGTTAAGCCAACCTGTAGCTGACTGCGGTACGTGTATGGATGCATTGTCTTGTTGGAAAATGGGGTAGTGCCTACGAAACCTTCTGAAATATGACAAAAGGTGAACTCCGAGCAATGTCTGGCATTCTTCACTCTTAAGCCTACACGAGACGAACGAGACAAGTCCGCATCCAGAAAACGCAGCCTAGTCATGAGACTTCCACCGCCAAAGTTGCGCCTACAGGATACTCGATCTCTTTTCTCAGATCTCTCCAGTAGTGTAAAAGAAGTGGAATCCTGATGGGTCCGACGGGTGCAGACACTATAGGAGAGATTTGAGGAGAGGGGAGCGAGTATTCTACAGGCACAACTTTGTCGGTGAAAGTCTCATGGTTTGGGCTGCGTTTTCTGGAAACAAACTTTTCGTCTTGGAGTTTGTCTCGTGTAGGATGAACAGTGAAGACTACTAGAATTTGCTCGGAGATTACCTTCTGCCATATTTCAGAAGATTTTGTAGGCACAACCTCATTTTCCAACAAGATGACGCATCCATACAGGTATCGCAGTGAACTACAGGTTGGCATAACTCCAACAGAATTCAACATTTGGAGTGGCCTAGTTGTTCTCCAGATCTCAACCCGAAAACTAGAAAACTTGTGGGGCATTCTTTTACACAAAGTGTGCAAATATGGAACCGCTTAGGCTTCGGTTTCTGATCTGAAGAGCCATACTTCATGCATGGTCCGATGTGGTGCAAGCTGTTATTAATAACCTTATCAGTAGTATGCCAAATAGAATTTTTGATATTGTTTACAACAGAGGTGGTGTGACGAAGCGCAAGTCTTACCTTGTCTGTAGGTATTTTTGTGATTAATTAGGTTTTCTATGAAGCGAACTTATATTTTGCACCAGTCTCCATTTGTTAAATTTTCAACTAAAGTTCGTGGTATCCTGCACTGATAAGATAAACCGCTTAGAATTCTTTTATAGTTTTCTTTTTTAGTGAGAAATACGATGGTAACATTACTGTGCCTCGGCAGCTGGTTCTTCGGGTACTAATGGACGAATCGGTCGGGGGGGACGGGGGGGGGGGGGTGGTTGGTGAGCCTATAATTTTTCACCGAGGTGTATTAAGTGATGATGAAGTTTGTTCGATTATTCGATTTATTCGAATTTTCGATTATTCGGAAATTCGAATAACCGAAAAATGGGGTTATTCGATTATTCGGAAATTCGAATAACTGAAAATTAGTGTTATTCGATTATTCGTTCGTTCGAAAAATATTGAAAAAGCACAAGTATGGTGGCTACAGTAGGCATGAATGAGCAGGGTGGCGCGGTCTATAGTAGGATCAATACTCTAAACCGACGTCTCTAGGTCACAGTACCTTCCGTACTTCACCGTAATCAACCGATATTTTGAAAACGAACTCCATGTAAGTGACCATCGTCCTAAATGACTTCTCTAGGCAAAGTTAGGCGTCAAGAAGTAAGTCGATTACCATGAGCTCACCGGATCAGCGCAATTGATCCCGTAGCCTCTGCAGGCTGCCTACGAATTTACGCGCTACGCCATGCGACAAGTGCTGACTAGGAGCGAAACTGGGGCCCATCTCCAGCTGGAGAAAAAAATCGATGCGCAAAGCCATCAGCTGGGTACCGCAAACATCGCGGCAATTCCGCCCCCGCCTTTCCCTAGTTCGTTTCTCTGTGCGCAGGAGCCAAACTTGGCGATCGATAAGAAGTTCCGCATATTGGCCACCTCCTTACTCACAATTCTGCAGAGAAACCTGGCAGGGCGGATGACTCCAAATCTCACAGTTGATCAGCGTAGAGGTCTGAGGGAGATCCGGAACTTGACGGCTTCAGGAACAATTAAAGTGGGCGTTAGTGATAAGGGAGGCGAGTTTGTGGTGCTACCACAAGAACTTGATAGGAGTATTACCACGCTCCACCTCCAGGACAGCACCGTCTACTGTCAGTCCACTCCTGAAGAATTTAGTAAACAGTTCCGCCGTCTAAACCAAAAGTGGGTTGAGGTTGCAAAGTCAGCAAACCTCCCTAGAAGCATTACAGCGCGGCTGAAGTGTGATCCCGTCGGCCCGGTCTTGTATGTTCTTATCAAGACCCATCAGTTGCCACCAGGTGGTGCCCTTAGCGACCCTTCGCTGTATAAGGTTAGGCCTATCATAAGTGGCATTGGTGGTCCTGCAGACCGTATATCTTGGCTGCTGAACTTGGTTCTTACGCAGCTACTACGGTTCATTCCAGCTCACCTTCCTAACACCAGCGCCCTTTTGGATAAGCTCCGGGAGACTAGAGAGAAGATACCTGCGTGATGGAGTCGTTTGACGTCACGTCGTTATACACAAATGTCTCCAAAGGCGATGCCATGCAAGCGGTACACGAGATCCTTGTTGAGCATGAGGTCCAGCTGGCCCTTTTTGGACTCAACATTGCCCAACTAATGGTGCTCATAGACGAGTGCCTTCAGTGCAACATACTCAAGTGGTCCAAACAGTACTACAGGCAGGTTAGAGGCCTAGCTATGGGTCAACGCTTGGCTCCGGTGCTAGCTATAGCGTACATGTCAAAAATAGAGAGACCCGTAATGGAACGCAGACCTTTGTTGTATTGTCGTTATATAGATGACTGCTTCATCGTATGTCCCATGCAGAGCGAAATGGATGCCTGCTTCGAGTTGCTTAACCATCAGGCTGAGCATATTAAGCTCACAAGAGAGAAGCCGACAAGTCACTGGTTGCCGTTCCTCAACGTGGAAATTCGTCTCTCTAGGAACACCTTCCAAACTAGGTGGTACCGGAAGCCCAGCAACAAGAACATCATTGTGCACTATCGTTCCGCACACCCATATAGTACTAAGAAGGCCATTGTTCGGAATATGTTTCAAACAGCTGCTGTGGTGTCCTCGAATAGCGAGTTCAAGTCCTCATCTAGGGAAATCGCATCTCGCATTGCCTTATCCAACGGGTATGTTGCGCACAACATGCCCAAAGGCCGTCAACCACGGGCACCAGCACGCATGCACAGGGCACAATTGCGTGGTCAAATCGCCTTCACGGTACCTTTTATCTCGGACGCTCTCAGTGCTCAAGTACGAGAATGCGTTCGTAAGGCTAATCTGGGTGACATCGTTAGGGTCGTTGAGGTGCCTACGGCTAATCTCAAGCCGCAACTGGTGAGGAACCGTCTTTATGACTGCGCTTGTGAAACGCTCTCCTGCGTGGTCTGCCCATTCGGCAGGGAAGGCGACTGTAGGGTTTCAGGAACAGTATACCTCATAACTTGCATTGAATGCAAGGAGGAATACGTTGGTGAGACGGGCAGACCACTTTGGGTAAGGGTGAAGGAGCATGTGGACGGGCGCAACAGGTGCAAAGTCAGCACACCCTTGAGGGAGCACAGGCTGCGAAGTCATAGTGGCACAGTGGTTGGAGTGGCGGTGACGATCCTGGCTCGCGAGGTCGACATCACAGCGCGCAAGGCCTTGGAGGCCCTGTGGATTGCGTTCAAGAACCCCGCAATCAATAGGAAGGAGGAACGGGTGACCATAACCCAGGAGTTGGCTCCATTTGCCGACCTCTGTGGGCTTGACCCCGGGGGCGCCAGCCGGAAGGTCGCTGAGGAGCTGACCCGAAGGGAGGACCTCATTCACCCACATTTATCTCCATCTGAAGGGTGACTCCACAGCCTTCGGCTGTTTACATAAGGTCAGTTGGGCTGTCCACCTCGCGGTTCGTCTCTTTCTCCCTTTAGCTTTTGAAATGGCTGAAACTTGAAATGACTCTTGGACGGGTAATTTCTCTAACTCCCCTTGTCTTTTCCAGGCTCTGAAGAAGGCGGTTACGCCGAAACGTAAGCCGAATAAACGTTCGATATCAATCTTGCCACGACAGTTCGAGGACTACCTGCCATACTATGTAGACCAAATTTTCCAAATAGATTTTATAACCAAGCCCCAGCTGGCCAAAGTCTGGCGACTGTGTGTCACGTGCCTTGATTACACTGGACACAATGTAGCTAATCAGTAGCCGTTAGCGGTCTGGCCACCTTCAACGGCGGCGCAGTGGAAGTGTTCTCGCTTCACAAAAGTGTGGTCCTGGGTTCGGTTCCCGCACAACCAGTGTTTTGCACCGCTGCACCACCATTGCTTTTTTCGATTTATCGTCAGTGAGACCCTTTATTGGCATTTCCAACCCTCTTTCGAACAAAAGCATGGCAACAAATGTCACATACGTACACAGAGCTTCTTGTAAGTGGAAAGGTGAGCATTTTGATTTGTCAGTTGAGCAAGCTAAAAATTCACTTATCGCACGGGAGAAATACGCGCTGTCCCACGCGGCAGTCGCGTAAAAAACACGCGTTTCGTGAAGCTTTAACCTGCCATAAGAAGCCGAAAATTCAGAAACCAATGCAGTTTCGTGACCTGCAACCCAATCCGTAAAGAAGTATGAAAAGCTTTTTTTCGACCTCGGTACATAGTACATTGACCCCTTTTGATTTTCCAACAGCCAAGCTCTTTCAAAATGAAGAGGTGTTGTAAACAATTTATATTCTTTACACGAATGAAATCAAAAATGTAGTAACCAACTGCTAAGAATAGTTGTAGTATAGCGATGGAACACCTTCTTCAGCAATGATAGAGGAATGCAAAAAAATGTGCTTTAGAGCGAGTGAAAGATTTTGATCGAGAGGTCAATATCAATCGATATTGTTGATTGTAGCCTGAAAGTGACCTTTCTTTGTTTGTATATCGATGGCATTCCGGCCCTGCCAAAGCGGTCCCGTGTGGAAAAATTTTCTGCTCAACTTAGTATTATTAGATTGGTGCAAAAGAAACGCAACTTTTCTGTCTCATTGGTTTCAACACTATCTTTTAATAGGCTAAGACTTATCGTAAGGTATTATACACTGTGGGAAACACATTATGTGCGCTTTTTATGTATGTATATGGAATTTAATTCAAATCGCTTATTTAAATATAATTCGGATTTTATTTTCAGACTTTATATAATAGGATGAAAATCGGTTTGTTCATCCAGCAAACCGATTTTCGTCAAATTTACTTCTGCGAGTTGAAACTGGGCCGGACTTCCGGTCACACCGCTGAAAATAAACGAATTATGGGGACAGGGAAGTATCACCGAATGCACAGTACGAAATGGTACTAAATGTTTCTTGCCGCCAACACCAGCCTCGAAGAGGAACCACACGGCAGCCGTTGATAGTAATCCATAGAAGGCGTCAGTCGAAGCTGATCCGAGTAAAAAACTGGAGATATTGCGGAGGACTTCAACGGCGACCACACTACAGTTGTTCGCCATTTGAAGCAAACTGGGAAGAACAAGAAGCCAAATTGACCGAAACTCAAGAAAATCGTCGTTTTGAGATACCGTCGGCCATGTTTTGCCCAAAGCGATGACAAATGGATATTTTATGATAACAGGCATAGTAGCTGAACCAAAAATGATTTCCCTTACATCAACCAAAGTCGGAAAATTTGACGGAAAGCGCGTTTGGACATCTGAAAATAGAAATCAAATTATTTTTTAAACAAGCGAGTTAAATCAAATTCCATATATAAGGTTGTTTGGGGGAAGTTCTCAGCGTTTTGCCTTATCATTTTTCGATCGTCTATCATTAAGTAATTCAACATGCATTACGCATTGATGCTACTTTCTGTGCAGAATTTTTCGCTTTATCTGACTAAATAATTTATGTTTTAACGTTGATTTATATTTCTGTTCTTGTTAAAGTATGTCAAAGGAGCAATTCCGAAGGATATTTTAATTTAACTTCAAACTGGGACAATCCGCAGCCGAAACAGCACGACAAATCAAACAAGAGAAGGGCCTGATAGTGTTGGACAAAGCACTGTGCGCCAGTGGTTCAGTAAATTTCGGACCGGAGATTTCAGCCTCGAAGGTGATCCTCCTAGCGGTCGACCTAGAGCACTCCTGAACGACGAGTTGAAGGAATTGGTGGAAGCTGAACCATCCCTAATAGTTCGCGGGATTGCGGAAGAGCTAGATGCCAGTAAAACTGGTGTTGCGGATGCTTCGAAACGCCTCGGGAAGGTGAAAAAGCTCGAGAAGTGGGTGCCTATGAGTTGAGTGAGGGCAAAATTTGTCTCGCTTCGAGATTTGTTCTTCTCTACTTTTAAGTAACAAAAATTATCCGTTGTTGGATGGAATCATCACTTGTCATGAAAAGTGTATTCTGTATGAGAACAGGAAACATTCAGGACAGTGGTTGGCCGCCGACGAACCCCCTAGAGGTTTTCCAAAGGCGAACCATGGCGAGCACGTGCGTGACTGAACATTTGTACTATTTAGAATACGGTACCACTGTGTTTAGCCTTAATGCCAAAGGGAAGCAGCTAGACTTAATTGGTGCGGAACAGTTCCACTGGGACATTTTGAATAGGAGTTCACGGACATAGTTACAAAATCATACCACGGCACCTTTGGCATTGCCCAGGAAGATGATCCTTAATTAACGTGCTCTTGCATAATAATAGAAGAAAATATGATCTAGTCATGATTCACAGGTTGATAAATGGTATGGTGCCCCTCTTGTTTTCGGTCTCTACTTCTCGGGTGTTCAATGGAGGGTTCAAACTCCTAGAGCAAAAGCAAGGTAAGGTCCTCAACTTTCACCCATGGAGCAGGAGTTGCAATTTTTGACGCTTTCAAAGAAAACACTATACCAAACATCCAAAGGCAATTTAAAAGACTGGTTGACGGTTTTTCTCTAAAAAAACTTTGTAGTTAGCTGTTAGTTATGAGATATTGCGTTGTAGTGCAAGCCACAATTCACTTATTCAGCCACCTGTTGTCTTGTGTTTGAATCATATTTGGAATTATTTTGTCTGTCCGCATGTGGGAATAAATAACTAAATATTTATTTATTTATTTATTTATCTATTTCCACAACGTTTCAACGTTCCTGCCATCTGAAATGCGTCATGCGATTGAGACGATGTCCAAAGGTAAATCCCCAGGCGCGGATCGAATCACTGTAGAAATTCTGCAGGCTTGTGGTCATAAGATGTTCAGCGCCTTGGCGCAGCGCTTCTCCCGCTACGTAATGCAATGTGAAGTACAGTACCGGACATGTCGCTGCGTCCAACAAGCACAAGCGGCACCAAAGGGCGCCGGAGAGCGCCGCTTTCCGCTCGCCACGCTTCGCGTCTGAGGCAAGTTGCGTTAGGATGCGGCGTCCTCAACTTCTGGACGTTAGGCTGATGGGAGGAGCCTACCCATGCGCTTCGACGAGCATGGCCTACTGTTTGGAGCTAACTGCCGGCATGCTGTGCTGTGAACAATGCGTATAGGCCCGACAGAATCAATCGAGTGGGCGCGACAGCCTATAGAGCGAGCAACAGCTTGTAAAGTGAGCGTATGGGGAGTTCTAAAGGAAACTCCTAGCCTTCCTACATAGAAATTGCTCTAGGACTGTCCAGCTTGCATCTCGAGTGCGCCGTGAACAATGCATTTAGAATCGAACATATCAAGCGAGAGGGCGCGACAGCTTCAAGAGTGAGCGTTTAAGGAGTTTTATCAGAAATTCCTAGCCTTCCTACACAGGAATTGCTCTAGGACTGTCCAGCTTGCATCTGGAGTGCGCCGTGAACAATGCATTTAGAATCGCACCTATCAATCGAGTGGGCGCGACAGCTTCTGGAGTGAGCGTTTAAGGAGTTTTATCAAAAATGTCGAAGATTACGTCTACCTCGGGCGACTGTTGAACTTGATGAACCACCTCAGACCGGAAATGTCACGAAAGAAAAGAGCGGCATGGGTAGCGTACAATTATGTGAGAGACGTGAAAGCTGCAATAACTGTGAACTGAGAGCTAATATCTTCAACCCCACAGTTCTTCCTGCGCTATGTTACGCTTGCGAAACATGGGTCATAAGAAAAGCAGCAGATGATGATTACGAAGAAAACGGCATTGGAAAGGAAGATGGTCGGCATCTCTCTACACCAGCAACGACTCTCCGGATTTCACAATGAACAAATCCGAGCAATGTCCACGGTCCGGAACATCATTCTTCATATCGATGAAGCGAAACATCATTTCGCTGGACATTTGATGAGACAAAAGGACGGACGTTGGAGTACCGCCACTGTGCATTTGAAGCCACTCAGCAAGAAACGACCACTCGGTAGTCCTCCTCTACGATGGCAAGATTCGCTCGCTCATCGGACAATGCATATAGGACCGAGCCTATCAATCGAGGGGGACAGTTTGTAGAGTGAGCATTTAGGGATTTTTATGAGAAATTCTCAGCCGCTCTGCTTAGAATTTGCTGTACTCTGTTCCGGCGAAACTTTGGAGTGCGCTGTGCACAATTTATATAGGATTGAACCTATCAATCGACTGGGCGCGACAGCTCGCAAATCGCACGCGCGAGCGTGTTCGGAGCGCGATAACTCTGTCAGCTTGTGATCTTTCTGGCTGTAACGTGTGGATTCCGTAGGCGGTAATATGGTCTAGTAAGGCTAGAAAGCACAGCAAATTATCTTACGAATTTGCAAGGTTACGGCGGTGCGAAAACGCAGGTTGGGCATGTGAGGCACGATTTTTCAGAATTCGGTCCACCGCTGCGGGTACACGAGGCGAGCTAACAGCACGCAAACTCGCGGATGAGCAAAGCACCAAAGGCACTTTACGACGATCTGCTCCTAACTCTCCAGCTACCTAAACTGCCTTAGCCCCACCTGCCATTTTAGAGCGGCGGAGGGCAGCGGTGAAGCTTCTTCTGCCCTTACTCGCCCATGTTTGAGCTTTCGAGCCCCATTGGTACCTTTCTGTTCAGCTCGAAAAGCCCTATCGAACGGTATCAACTTCGACCAATTTTGAAAACATCGATTTTTTGACAGCTTTTCATCGAAGACGGCCCCCTCTACTCTAGGTTGCGCCAGATGGACGGTGACGTCATCGAAAACCGATGTTTCCGAGATTGGTCGAGTTTGATACCGTTTCATAGAGCTTTTCGTGGTGAATTGAACGATGTTACTATGAGTGGCGAGAACTGTTATCTGGACGAGTAAGAGCACGGAGAACATATAGAGTATAGTTGTGCCCGAACGAATATATTCGAATAATTATTCGAATAATTTATTCGAATATTCATTCGACTTATTCGATCATTCGATATTTCTTGATTTTCGAATATTGTTCGAATTCGACTCTCGATGATTTTCAAAATTCGAATATTCGTTCGAATTCGAACATCGATGGTTTTTAAAAGTCGAATATTCGTTCGAATTCGAACATCGAAAGGGGCCATATTCGAATATTATTCAATCGAATAATCAAACTCTATTCGATCGAATAATTTAATTCGAATATCGAATGAACCTGCAGCCGGAAGGATGCATTTGCTCCACTTGAGAAAAGACCCGTAACCTCTAGAGGTGCACTTGACAGATTACCTGAAAATCGCGCAATTCAAATATTTTCCCGCTGGAACTATTCGACCGCGAAGGCGCGAACCAAGTCTGCGAGCGCTCCTGCTCCCTTATTTGGATGCATTTTTGCTTGTTTGTTTCTATTTCTCTTCGTTGTGGCATCGTTAAGACGCATCCCACTCCAACTTGTGTTGTACCCAAGACTCCCAATCGCTGAAGGAATCTGTGCTTGCAGTGGGCGCAAATTGGGGGGGGGGGGTCACCCCCTACTCAGTCGTTATACGCCTTTGTACAGCAGAAGGTTCCGGTTTTGGAAAGCATAGAGCTGTAGTTCGAAGTGACTTTCCCCTGGATCATATTTGCGCCCTACCTTGCATGGTGACTCCTCCGCAAGCAACTTTGCGATCTTTCCTGTTGCTTATATATTGCTCAGTATACATTATTGCTATTTTGTTGTTTCCCAGGATAAAGAACCATTTTTAGGGCGCTATACTTGGCTATGTCCGCTAGATTGTGAACGATTGTTTAGGTTGGGCTTTTTGGCTGTCTTCGTTTTAGTCTGCACTATTGCACTTTCAGGACTCCAGAGGTCGAAGAACGGTCGAAAAAATTTTTTGCCCAAACCTCGCCCGGGGGAGGCGGGTTACTTGGAGTAATGATCACGAATCTGGCATACTTTTTCCGCATTACGCTGGAGTTCTGTATGTTACGGTAGGTACGGGTGAATAACAAAGGAAGGGTCTGAAGCGTATGTCTGAACGGGGGGAGCGACTCATATAGGGAGAATCCCACCCCTCAAGTATAAAAATGTGTTTATTTTTTGCCAAGTCGTTAAACCCAAGGAGTAGGTGGTCATAATGGAATACGGCGCACCATGAGTTTGGCGGTCTTGTACGCCCGCGATGCCCCTGCCGGCAAGCGGCTTGGAGCGCAGTAGAAGTGGGGTTGTTTCATGCGAGGAAGGTTGGGTTCCTCTGCGCTGCTGCATTTTTGCAGTCCAACTAACTGGTTGAGATTTGGAGGATTCTGACGTCTCTACCATTTTCAGGCGACTTCAAGTTGACGTGCTTCAAAGTCCTTTAGTTTGCTGGCCATCCGTTCGGCCAGCTTGATTTCTTCCCTCGAAAGTTCCTTGTATAAAGGTGGGCCACACTTCAGCATGAGGACCACTCGTGCATCGGCAGACATTGTTGATGTTAGGTTTTAGAAAAACTCTAGCGGACCTCTGACTTCCAGATGACAGGCAAAGATGGGGGAGCAGTGTATCGATGCCGTTTAGGTTAATTTACGGGATCCACAGATCGTTTCTCATTTGAACCACATTCGACATCGCATCCTGGTCTATTTCTAAAATTCGAGCAAGATGGTTTTTTCCCGAGGTCATTGGTCCATGTGTGGAAACAGACTGGAGGGGGCCTGTAGCCTTTATACGCTGCCCGCATTGTGCCCAGTGCTGCTTCATGTACTTTGTACCTGTGTATCACTGATGTTGAACATTTATACATCATCATGTTGAGTATCAAAGGATACAGCTGAAAAATGTGCAGAAAACGTCTGAAAATGGTATGGACCAGGGGTGTGCGTTCAACGATTAACGATTTGCCGGATTTACCGGCATTTTTCGTTAAAACTTTTAAACGAAATTTAACGACGATAAATTCCGTCAAATTGCATTAACGACATTTTATGACCATTTTTAATATTTTGCTTCCTCTCCATGTAAATGCATTTTGGACTTCTTTGAGTCCAAAATTTTTGAGTCCACTATCTGCGTGTGACCCCACAGTTCTACGCTGTCGTTCCGTGCTTTTCGACTTCCTGGTGCGTTTCTTTCGTTTGATTGCTACATATTAGTTCTTCACAATTACCAACCATTCAGTTTTCCACAGTTTTTGTGATATTTGTTTCCTAAGTTTCTTCACAATTACCAACCATTCAGTTTTCCACAGTTTTTGTGATATTTGTTTCCTAAGTGGGGTAGAAAAGGTATAGAAAACACGAAGAAAACGCTACGAAACACACTAGGCGAAAAAAACACATTAAACGAAACCAGGGAAGAGACGGGCTCCTTCCCTCTTCTCCGCAAGTTTTCTGGAAGGTAGGGGGAATTTCTCGTGCAGCATCTGCCGGTGACTGCAGAACTACATTAAGGCAATCTTGAGCCTCGCCTAATCGATAGGCGTGGCCACGGTACTGTCTTTGCTTCGCTTTTACTGAATTTTGTGCCGTGCATGTCAACGATTTTTCTCAAGTATTTTGTCCTTTTCAAGGACTTCCTTTGCAGTTTCCGTTGGGAGAAGCACAGTACAGCCAGTATACACGAGAAACAGTAAATTTGTAGCTAAAAGCACTAGAATTACATAAAAAGATATGAAGTCGATGAATAATCTCTGTCATTTATTATACAGGTTAGTATAGAAACTGCTACTTTACTTGCAATCCATTGCATAAAGATTTTCTTTAGAGATTTACGGGAAAGGCATATCTTTGAAGGTGCAGGTCCTGCTTTAGCAAGTATTTTCTTTATGTCTATGGGTTTTTCGTCTAATTTGCGAATTTACTATAAAAGAGGTCATCAATCGAAAATGTGCTCTACAAAAATGGGAAGAAATCGAAAGCTCAAAGCACATTCGAACCTCAAGCAAGTGATACCGATTACCAACTTGTGTATATTTTGTATTGCATGTCGTGTTTGTTTTGGCTTTGTAGTATTGAGCGTTGTTTTTATGTTTGCCATCTGCAATTATAATAAATAAATAAATAAATAAAATGTGCTGTACAGTTTGGAACCGGGTCCTTCAAGAAGAAGATCTGAGTGGTCAATTACTGAGAAATTGTAAATGAGTGACAGACAGTGGCGAACTCTACTTGGAAGAATTAGGAAAGATAACATCACTTCGTAAATACCTACAAGACGGACGGTACCAAGGGATTCGCTGTGGTCGATGCCTGATTGAATTCTTCATTAAACATTCTGTTGTTTCCCAAAACAATTATGGCAGTATAGAATAATGTTCGGCTGCAAAAGTCTACTTAGCGAGCTCATGTTTTGTTTTGGATTTGGAAAATTTTAAAAGAAAAAGAAGAAAAAAGCTCAAAAACGTTGAGCCGTGATACGTTGCACTTTGAATCTTGAAGGCGGACGACTTTCTACCAGTTAAAGGAATTAGGAATAGTAAGAAATTTCCCGTTTTAGAAGTCTTGTTGCTGTTTGTGTTCAGCATCTTAATGGTTCTTTTCGCTTATTTTGTTAATAATAGACTGTTGTTATTTGAAGATGAAGGCATTGTCATATAATTGACATGCAGATGGAGTCGAAAAAATCAATCAAGAAAAAGTCCAGGTTTTTTACATACTAAAACGCAGCGAAACCGATTGCAGCTAAGGGGCATTTTATTTAACGAATTTACCAATTTTAACGCAAAAATTTTTCGTTGAAAATGGTCGTTAAAAATTTACCGAAAAAAATTAACGCACACCCATGGTATGGACGTCAGAATCCCCCAAATCTCAACCAGTCAGTTGAAATTCAAAAATTGAGCAGCGCAACCAATCCCCTGGCATGAAACAACCCCACTTCCACTGCGCTCCGAACCGCTTGCCGGAATGGGCATCGCGGGCATACAAGACCCCTAAACTCGTGATGCGCCATATTTCATTGTGACCCCCTACTCCTTGGGTTATACGACTTGACAAAAATGAACACATTTTCATACTAATTGAGGGGTGGAGATTCTCCCTACATGAGTCGCTCCCAACGTTTAGACATGCGCTTCAGACCCTTCCCTTGTATGGTCATGGCCATCGAAAAGTAGGATACTTCTCCAGATATTCTAAAGCGTTCCGTACCCTAGCTACCTTACTCCAGCGTGATACGAAAAACGCATGTTATATCCGCGATCAGCACCTTAAATAACCACCCTGAGCGAGGTTTGGGCGAAATCGATGATTATGCCCTCGACAGCCTTGCTCACTCGTACGTACCTACCGCAATCGGCCGAAATTTCAAAAACGAATGTCAGATTTGTGATCACCGCCCCAGATATCTCCCTTGAGCGAAGTTCGAACAAAAAAATTTTCAACCTTTCCTCTGCTTCTGAGACTCCCCGACCTTTCCTGAAGGTACGACAGTGCCTATATACATAGAAAGCATAATGGTTCTCATGAAAGTGCAAATCATGGTCTGCTGCGGAAATGCGAAGGTGCACGAGTTTCGAGGAGAAAGAGTACGAACAAGAAATGGTGTGACCCATTTCCTCGTCGGAAAGTGAACTTGGGGAGCACACCAAGTTGGAGACGACTCCGACAGCGAAATTGATGCAACGTGAAGTACTAGGAGGATACTAATGGAGGTCCAGCGCGAGGGATCCGCTCTAGACCTCCACCAGTATTCCTTCTAGTACTTCACGTTGTAATCCTACTACCTCTTTCAAATCTGAAGGGTTCACTCTAGTTGAAACGGGCCTCCATGAGCTTCCACGGCTTTATGATCTGTGCCTGAGTTTAATGTCTCCGCTTTAAAAGAATTTGATAAATCCCTACGATTGTGTGGAATGAAACGAGGGTTCACCCTAGGCCTGTACTGGAGTATTTCCTTCCTTCAATTCTGATACATTTCTGTGACTATCTGGATCCAGAAGGGCAGCTTTCAGGATGAAAGATGGTCAAGCTTCAATATCGAAGCAGAATTGAAAAAGAAATATTCTTTCCAATACTGCTTTGTGTGTTTGTACCATGTTGGTAGTCAATTGGGCATATAATAGATTGTAGATTTTTTCAAAGGCAGACATTTTTGTAGTTTGACCTTCAGTCATAGATTGCAAATAACCTTATGAAGGAACACTAAAGACTACTTGAGGATATTAGATAATATTAGATACTAGGTTTCACGTGAAGCTGTTGTTGTGTACGTGAATATTATTCTGAAAATCTGTTGTTTTTATTGAGAAGTAATAAATCTTAGTACTATCATGTTAAACTAAACATCCACAAAAAATCGACAATTTGATTCATATCGATTGATGGTGATACTCCAAAAACGAACTTCAGCATCGTGTTCAGCGACCTCGATTGCCCCCAGGGCTGAAGCTTCGGGCCGCTTGAACGACATCCACCAAAAATCGATAATTTGATCCATATCAATTGATGGCAATCTATATTCCAAAAACGGACTTCATATTCATGTTCAGCGACCTCGATTGCCCCAGGGCTGAAGCTTCGGGCCGCTGTCGATCGCCATCAATCGTTGAGTATCGCCAATACGCCAGTGTGACGGACGGACGGTAGTATGGAAACACACACATTACTCTTTTATATATGGTAGGATTCGTTGATTCGAACAAATTATTCGACAATTCGATCATTCGAAAATTTTCGACGTCGAATAAATTCGATCGTTCGTTCGCTCGGAAATTTTCGACATCGACGTTTCATTCGTTCGGGAATTTTCAACATCGAATAAATTTGCTCGATCATTCGATCGGAAATTTTTGACGTCGAATTTTTTCGTTCATTCGTTCGTTCGATAAAATATCGAAAAAGCACAACTATAGTAGAAAGCGCAATAGAAATGCTGAAACACAGCAATGTAGCTTATGAATGGACAAAGTTATGGCGGTGCGAATATGCTGGTAACCCTTGTGTGATACGATTTTTTCCGATTTCGGTCGACCACTTAGGAACACGCGATCAGCTAGCGGCCTACGAATGCGTAGGCTAGCAAACTAGCTAAGGTACTTTACTATAGAGTGCCCATAACTCTCCAGCTGTCTAACCTGCCTTAGTCCCAGCTGCCTTTTTAGAGCTGCGGAGGGCAGCGATGAAGATTCTTCCGCCCTTACTCGCCTACATTTGAGTTTTGACACAACAGGTGGCACATTTTTGTTCATCTCGAAAGCTCTATCGAACGGTACCAATGTCGGCCAATTCCGAGAAAATTGATTTTTTGACAATTTCCCTCTAGGACGAGGGCGCTCTTCGCCGAGCCTGCCCAGACGATGACGTCATCGAAAGTCGACGACTTCGAAAATTACCAAATGTTCTTGTCCAAACTTCGTTCAAATACATCTAGGGGCTTACTTGGTGCGCTGATTACGAATCCGATGTCCGTTTTTGAAAACTGCGCCTAGTTCGACAGGTTTTGGATTTCCTTCTTGATAATTGAGGGTGGTCGGGACAGAACACCGATTTTGCTCAAACTTCCTCTAAGGGCAGGGGTTATTCAGGGTGTCGAATACGATGCCGAAATCCATTTGGCCGATTATGGCAGGAGACCCCCATACCGATAGCTGAGGCTGGTCAGTGATCCTGACCCTTCTTCTTCTTCTTCAGCGTTTGTCCCGCTTCGACGCGGGGTCCGCTATTCTGGTGTCATGACGCCACCTTTCCCGATCCAGCGCTAGATCGGGGTGGACACCAGCTACTTTCAAGTCCGTATGTAACGTGTCAGCCCAGCGCTGCTTCGGACGCCCTCTAGGCCGCTTTCCTACCACCTCGAACTTAAGGCCTATATTGCGGACGCTATCTTCCTTTCCACGCAGAACGCGGCCGTACCATCGTAAGCGAGCTTCGCGCATTTTGTCAGTTATCGGCGCGACACCGAACTTCTGCCGAATAGCATCGTTTCGGATGCGGTCCATGCCCGTGACTCCTGCCGTCCAGCGCAACATCTTCGTCTCCATGACGCTGAGGCGCGTTTCAACTTCCCTGGTCGCAGGCCAACACTCAGCGCCGTACATTGCTACCGGCCGGACGACTGCTCTGTAGATCTTCGACTTAAAGCGCTCTGGTATCTTCTTGTCGCAGAGCACGCCAGTCAACGAGCGCCACTTGGACCAAGCTGCACTCACGCGTGAATTCACTTCGACCCTCAGTTTGCCGTCAGACGCGACTGCTGATCCCAGGTACTTAAAGACCGCAGTGCGTGGAAGCTCGATGCCGTTAACCTTGATGGAGCTGGACTCGGTAACCTTCGTCGTTAGATACTCGGTCTTCTTCACGTTCAATCTGAGTCCAAACCGCTCCAAGCGATCACACCAAGCTTGCAACTCTCGCTCGAGTTCTCCTTTATCTTCGCTAGCGAGCATCACGTCATCGGCATAAAGCAACGTCCAAGGGACGGGCTTCTGAAGATCTCGTGTGATGGCATCCATGACGACAACAAAGAGGAGTGGGGAAAGCGCAGAACCCTGGTGTACTCCGACAGAGATGGGAAACTCCATCGAGGTCCCAGCTGCAGCTTGAACTCGACTCTTTGGACAAGAGTAGAGAATCTTTGGACAAGAGTAGAGATGGCCGTTCTCATCATTGATGCCGAAAAACTTCTCAATATCCTCGGTCTGCCGATGGCGATTCTTAGCAAGCCGATACAGATACCGCTCGCCATCGCGTGGCTCGAGCTTCTCGTTGACATCTCCATAATGAGTGGCTTTTGCAACAGCCACGGCCTTCTTTGCAGCTTTCCTCGCTTCTTGGTACTTCCGCCAGTTATCGGCCGTCTTTTCGCCGAGAAACATGTGATAAAGCGACTTCTTCTCTCGCACTTTTTGACGCTGAGGCGCGTTTCAACTTCCCTGGTCGCAGGCCAACACTCAGCGCCGTACATTGCTACCGGCCGGACGACTGCTCTGTAGATCTTCGACTTAAAGCGCTCTGGTTTCTTCTTGTCGCAGAGCACGCCAGTCAACGAGCGCCACTTGGACCAAGCTGCACTCACGCGTGAATTCACTTCGACCCTCAGTTTGCCGTCAGACGCGACTGCTGATCCCAGGTACTTAAAGACCGCAGTGCGTGGAAGCTCGATGCCGTTAACCTTGATGGAGCTGGACTCGGCA
Source organism: Heligmosomoides polygyrus bakeri (assembly GCA_947359475.1). NCBI lineage: Eukaryota > Metazoa > Nematoda > Chromadorea > Rhabditida > Heligmosomidae > Heligmosomoides > Heligmosomoides polygyrus. The sequence goes on from OX375868.1 coordinate 61,035,686, forward strand.
ACGTCCGTCGTTAGATACTCGGTCTTCTTCACGTTCAATCTGAGTCCAAACCGCTCCAAGCGATCACACCAAGCTTGCAACTCTCGCTCGAGTTCTCCTTTATCTTCGCTAGCGAGCATCACGTCATCGGCATAAAGCAACGTCCAAGGGACGGGCTTCTGAAGATCTCGTGTGATGGCATCCATGACGACAACAAAGAGGAGTGGGGAAAGCGCAGAACCCTGGTGTACTCCGACAGAGATGGGAAACTCCATCGAGGTCCCAGCTGCAGCTTGAACTCGACTCTTTGGACAAGAGTAGAGAATTCGCACCCACTCTATGAGCTCTTCAGGAACTCCATGTTGTCGCAGGGCGTACCATATCACTTCACGCGGTACGCGGTCAAAGGCCTTCTCCAAGTCGAGAAAGGCGATATGCACTGGCTTCTGTTTCTCGCGATGCTTCTCTATCAGGAGGCGGACGGCATGTATGGCATCAACGGTGCCACAGCCAGCCACGAAGCCGCACTGATTGCTGGAAAGCTGGACGATGTCCCGAATTCCTCCATCGACAACTCGCTCAAAGATCTTCATGCTGTGCGAAAGCAAGCGAATCGGACGGTAATTGGAGCAGTCTGCAGGACTGCCCTTCTTCTTCCAAATTGGAATCGTCGTACTTTGACGCCAACACTCAGGCACTTTCTTCTCCTCCACAACCTGATTAAAGAACTTCGCCAACCACTCAGCAGGGTACCAGTACTTGGACTTCCATAAATCAGCTGCCACGTCATCGGGCCCAGTCGCTTTGCCTGGCCTCATCTTCTTCAAAGCCGCTTCAATCTCCTCCATGGTGATTTTCTGAACGGGGCCGTGGGTTGGAGCCGTGGAAGGGATGGCTGGATGAGGAAATTCTACTGTAGAGATTTCCTCAAAGTAGTCGCGCCATCGCTTCAATGCCTTCTTGCGGTCCGTAAGAAGATGGCCGTTCTCATCATTGATGCCGAAAAACTTCTCAATATCCTCGGTCTGCCGATGGCGATTCTTAGCAAGCCGATACAGATACCGCTAGCCATCGCGTGACTCGAGCTTCTCGTTGACATCTCCATAATGAGTGGCTTTTGCAACAGCCACGGCCTTCTTTGCAGCTTTCCTCGCTTCTTGGTACTTCCGCCAGTTATCGGCCGTCTTTTCGCCGAGAAACATGTGATAAAGCGACTTCTTCTCTCGCACTTTTGCTTTCACGTCATCTGTCCACAGCCATGCCTGCTTGTCGACCTTCCGTCGCCCAGGCTTCGTAATGCCGAGTTCCGACTGTGCAGCTTGACGAATCGCGTCGGTCGTTTTCTTCCAAGTTTCGTCGACAGTCGTGACTGTCGGTAACCGCACGCGAGAAATCACAGCTGCTTCCTTCTCTCTCATTCGCCACCACTTAATTCTTGCAGCACCGCATCGCTCGACCTGCTTCAGCCTCGGAGGGGCGATCTTCAAAGTGCAGATCAGCGGTCGGTGCTGTGGGGCGACCGTCTCATACGGCACGATCTTCGCGTCTGTGACAAGACTCCGGTCGCGATCTCTCACAAGGACAAAGTCTATCTGAGACTTGGAGCTCCCACTGTAGTATGAGATAAGGTGCGAGTCGCGTTTTCGGAAGACGGTGTTCACTATGGTGAGGCTATGCGATTCCGCATACTCAAGAATGCGCTCACCATCGGCGTTACGTGATCCGTATCCGAAACCACCATGACAGCTGTGTCTTTCGTAGCACCTACGTGCCCATTAAGGTCACCAGCGACTATGATGACATCTTTCGACGGTACCTCTGCTGTCTTCCCATCCAGCAGGTTCCAAAACTCATCCTTGGCTTGATCGGAGCAGCCAGTCTGCGGAGCATACGCAGAGAAGAAGTGATAGAGTCGCTCCTTAGCGGCGACAACGATCTTCATCAATCGATCGTCAAAGTGCTCAACGCTTACAATCGAGTCACGAAATCGTTCGGAGACGATTATTCCGACACCACTGGTGGTCCTGGGACTTCCCCATAGAACGGCCTTGAAGCCACGTCCTATGTCCCTTGACTTGCGGCAGGACCACCTCGTCTCCTGCACCGCACAGAAATCAACTCTTCTACGCTCCAGTGCTTCAACTAACTCGCACGAGCGGCCCGTCAACGTACCCACATTCAGCGTTGCCACGCGGGTCCTGCTTACGTTACAGGACTTTCGGACTAGCTCAGTTGCCCCCCGATGCCGTCCTCGCATCAGGGACCCTCGCATGCTTCTCACACTCGCCGGGCTATGCGAGTGCGCGTCGGCTCCCGCGGACGCCGTAGCACTATCTCGAAACACTTGAGCTGTCATACACCATGTGATGTGACATGGGTCTTCGTAGGCCGGCCTGTCACAAGGGCCTGTCGCCTGCAATCGAGTGTCCGTGTTCGGCTTAACTCGGAGAGCGAGTAGTTTCCAGTGGCACCACGTGGAGGAACGGACATCGCCACCATCAGTGATCCTGACCCTACCAACCTCAAATAGCTGCAACATGCCAAAATCAGTAGAATTTTCAAAAGCGGATTCGTAATCGGCGCTCCAAATAACCCCAAACGATTTAGGACGAATTTTGGACAAGAATATTTAGCAAATTCAATTCCTCATTCCGCCCCTACCGCGTGCGGTCGACTCAGCATCTTGCTCCCCGCGGTGTTATCTACTACGAGGAACTCACTCTATAACAACTTCTCAGCGGTTGCAAACTACGTCTCAAGTGGCAAGGGGACAATTGCGGTATAACTTGCCACCAAGAAAGAACGATGGCATCTCCTGCTGGCGGCCTTCCTGTTCCAGAAAGAAAGACGAGGCATTTGCGTACTACTGGTGCTGCGACAACGGAAGACCCTGTGGTGCGTCTCCAAGAAATGGCAGATTATGAAAAAGTGCCAAGCCACGTTAAACTCGTCATTGATATTCTAGTGCAAACGCGGGACGAGGTCAAGGAAATGAGTCGTCGTAATGGAGAGCTCATGCAGGAGATCAGCCGTCTCAGGGAAGAAATCTTTGAGTTGAGGCAAAAGCTAGCTATGTTGGAGGGAAGCAGAAATGCGAAAGCGCCGGAACGTGCGATATCAACCCATCAGACGGCTACTTTCTTCGACAGTAGACGAGAAGCAGACTTAGAAATTGATAGATCAATTGTATTGGCCAATATTCCTGAGTCTTTGGCAGATAATCCATCAGCTAGGGTAGCCATGACTCACATTGTGTTCTAGTGTTCTTGATTTCCTCGGAATAGAATGTTTCTCAGTAGTTCATTATCGAATGGGAAAACCACAGCAGGGTAGACCTAGACTTATGAAGGTTGTCCTCCCGGCCAGTATGTTTCAAAGGGAAGCTGTTAGACGTGCACCGCGTCTGCGCTTCTTTCCTCTTCAAAAGGGCGTCTATTTACGCCCCTCCCTCACTTGGGAGGAGAGACAGCGTAGACGTGAGCAGCGTCTAGCTAGCCGTGAACCTGTGAATGGTAACAGCACCACAGTTAGTCAAACTGCAGGTGCTTCCCAGTCACCGGTTCCCACCCAATACGGGCCATCCATAAACGCAGTTTTTTCGCAATTTGGCAATCCTTCGGGAAATAGCTAAGTGTCGTAGGAAACCGTGCAAAATGATTTCATGTTCCCTATCAAATATAAGATCTCTGATAAGAAATTGCGATCATTTGGTCATGAATCTGTACCAAAATAACTATGACGTGGTTTTGCTAACCGAAACTTGGCTGAATTCTAAGAATGAGCTTGACCCTCTTTTGGGAATTGCCAGTAGCCAATATATGAGTGTGCGATGTGACAGAAATTTCAAAAAAGGAGGGGGAATTTTGCTATTGATGAAAAAATATTTTCTATTTAAGCACGTATTCGAAGAATCGGTCAAGCATTCGTACGAAATCCTTGTTTGTGATTTGACGATTCAACTTAACTCTGTTCGCATCGTTGCTGTTTATCGAGCCCCGAGCTGCAACGTAGGAATGTCCATCCAGCTTGCAAAGGTTGTGACTTTTGTTCATGCGGCATATCAAGTATTGTACTAGGCGACTTTAACCTATCAGATCTGTATAAGTGTGACTCAAGCAGTATTGCCAGTGTGTTTCGTGACACTTTCGAAGCGCATGATCTTAAGCAACTGGTGACGAAACCCACAAGTCGGGACGCTCTCCTTGACTTAGTGCTCTGCAACGACCAAATGCTGATTCACGAAGTATCCGTAGGACCTCCATTAGGAAGCAGTGATCACTGCACTGTAACCTTCAAATTAGGCTGGCGAGTGATGAGACAAAAGTCGTTATGGAAGAGAGAGTTTAATGCAGCTGACTACGAGAACCTCAAGCGGCACCTGGCAGAGATTGACTGGATCGGTACTATGGCTTGTTTGAGGACAGTTGACGAACAATATGAAACTCTTCTTGCCGTTCTCCATCATGTGATTGACCTATATGTATCAATGCATGAAATCGTGTCGAGTAAACTAAAACTACTACCGTTCTTTTCTTTGGAATAAGGCTTCCACATCAGGTGATATAAGTGCATGGGCGGATTATGCGACATTCAGCGCGAAAGTAGACAAAGCTCTTTTCCGTTACAATCTCTATATTGAGAAAAAATACTTGATCAAAACGATAGAACGAAATTCTATAGATACATTAAGTCTCGTAGCGGTACTAAGCAATGTGTTCCTACTCTAGTCAGTAATGACGGTCTGTATTTCTCCTCTCCTTCTGATAAAGCCAATCTGCTTGCTCAGGAGTTTCAAAAGGTGTTTAACAAAAATGATCTCTTGACCAAGGATTTAGCAGCAAGTAACGATTTTGATGAATTATCAGAGTTTCCTGAGATGGGACCTTCTCTATGGTTCTACAAAGAAAATATCTCTAAGACTATGCTAGAATGGCCAATCAGTTTTTCCACATCACCGGGTTACGTTCCACTTGCTTTCATCAAAAACATTGTGCAATACATAGAATACGCTTTAGAACACATTTTTAACAGGAGTTATATGAAAGCAGAGGTCCCCTCTCGATGGAAACATGCATTCGTTACTCCTATTCCTAAGAAAGCCTCTTATAGCAATCCCACGAACTACAGACCAGTGAGCATTACGTCTGCATTAGCAAAAGTTTTTGAGAAAACTGTTAGCAAACACATTCTAAAACATCTTGAAGAAAAGAACATTATTTCTGATAATCAGTTTGGCTTTTTGAAGGGAAGGTTGATTGAAACTGCTACACTTACAGCGTTAAATGATTGGACGAAAGCTGTTGAGGAGAAGAAGCGTATAGATGTGATCTATTTTGATTTCTCTAAGGCTTTTGATAGAGTTCCATTATCAAAGCTGCTGCTAAAATTAAGATTGGTCGGGGTTCATCACATGATAGTGAACTGGATACGTGAGTTCCTCTCTGAAAGAACTTACCAAGTTAAGATAAATGGGCAGTTTTCCAAGATCTTTAAGGCTTTCAGCGGAGTACCGCAGGGGGGAGTTCTTTCCCCTCTGCTCTTCCTTCTCTATACCCACGAACTGCCAGAGTCTCTTTCACGATGTGGAGTTATTTGTAAAATGTATGCTGACGATACCAAGATCTATAAAACCATTGAAAATATAGACGATTTATATGCAGTTCAAGAAGCAGTGAACTACATAGATTCCTGGGCTGAGAAATGGGAATTACCTCTAGCAGCAGAAAAATCTAAATGTTTTGTCATTGGGACCAATCGCACTGTCGTAACCCCATCTTACAAGCTAAGAGGTGTCACATTAGAAACAATTGCTGACATTCGTGATCTTGGCTTCCTAATATCTAAGGACCTCAGTTTTGACATGCATCATAAAGCATTGGCCAAGAAAGCTAACTACCGCATCTACAACCTTTTTAAAGCACTGAAGAGCAGAGATCCTCAAATCCTTCTGCGGGCGTATAAGACATATGTGAGACCCATGGTAGAGTGTGGAACAACAGTTTTCAATCCTTCGAAGAGAAAAAACATTCTTCTTCTAGAAAATGTTCAGAATAGTTTCCCTCGTAAGCTGATGATGAGGTGCTACGGGAATAACTATTATCAGATGCCAAATGGTGCCGAAAGAGCGGAGATGTTAGGATTACCAAGGCTTTTCATAAGAAGGAAAAGAGCTGACCTCCTCATGATGTTTAAGATACTCACTGGTAGGGCTTCTATAAACCCACTCAACTTTTTTGGCACTAGGCTGACAAGAAACATAAGAGGGAAGCTCAGACTTTATGTTTCGGTGGCGAAATCACGAGCCCGAGCAAGCTTTTTCACCTACAGAAATTTAAAGGAGTTTAACCACATTTTGAGCACAAATGAGGAAGTCTTAGGTCTATCCTTGCACGGTTTCAAGAAGCTGCTTTTGCTTATGCAATGAGTGCCTTCGGTTGTATTCGTTTGTTTTTGATTGAGTTTATGCGTTTTTATTCTAACATTGTATTTTCACGTGTGGCCTTAGCTCACGTCATGAATAAATAAATAAATAAATAAATAAATTTCGAAATCATCTATTTTCGATGACGTCATCGTCCGGCAGGCTCAACGAATAGCGAGCGCCCTCGTCCTTGAGGGAACTTGTCAAAAAATCAATTTTCCCGGAATTGGACGGGATTGGACCGTTCGATGCTCACTCTACAAGCTGTCTCCCCTCGCTTGATAGGCCCGGTCCTATATGCATTGTGCGCGGCGCACTCCTAGAGGATTCCTGGCATGATAAAGCACTTTACGCCATGCTTGAGACGCTCTGAGAAGTCCTGGAATATAAGCTTCTCCAACAGCAAAAAGTCCGCTCCAGACATTTTTAACCACCCACTGCGAAAATGCTGTGGTTTGGCGAAATTGTACACATGGTTTTGTAGATCTCGACGAGACGAATCGAAGGGTACCAACATTTTCTCGAAAAACCTCAAATTAGAGGAATTGTGAGCATGCAACGGTTTTCGACGGCTTGCGGCCGACAACTCGTCCGCGGATGGCCTTCTCAATGGAGCGCAAGTTTTCAATTTTGGCCATTCTTCATCTTTCATATGAATTGTATATACCAAACGATAGAGCTTGATCTCCTGAGCTCAAATATACTCTTGGTTTTTCAAAAGGGCGAGTAATAGCAAAAAGACGCAAAAACCGCAAAAGTGCGGCTTTTTCGGCGTCTATTCAAAATACGCGTCTGGTACTATATATATATATATATATATATATATATATATATATATATATATATATATATATATATATATATTATTTATTTATTTATTTATTTATTTATTTATTTACTTATTTATTTATTTATTTAGACGTGCAAATAGATACAATTACACGCAGTGAAATACAAAACATTCAACAACAAGAAAAACAACACTACAACACTACGCACGATAACTACTTAGCTACTCTAGGAGATACCTGTCCACGAGCTTTTTAAACTGAGCTAATGAATTAGGGAGCGCATATTTTTTGAGAGTATTAAAAACTCAGAGCCGGCCCTTTGGGTGAAAAGGGAAGCACGGATGGAGCTCTTGGCCTTGGAGAAATGGATTTTCTTCTGACTACCTCTTGTGTTGCAATTTTGTAGCGTGTAAAACTCATCAAGCTTTAGAGCTACCAGTTCAGTAATCATTTTGAAAATCATGAACAGGTCATTCCGTTTCCTACGATTCTCAAGACTGGAGATTTTGAAAATTTTGTTGCGATTAGAGGCATAAGGTATGGTGGTGTAGTCATACCCATATAAGCGTATCCAGAGTTTTCTAGTGAAACCATTTTGAACTGCTTCAAGCCTTTGCATACTACTCTTCAAATGGGGACTAAAGACTGTGGTACCGTATTCTAGTACAGGGCGAACATATGATTTATATGCTATCAAAAAGTGTTGTTCTGATTTTATAGACAAGTATTTAAATATGTTGCAAACAATTCTCTCAGCTCTCTTTGCGATGCCTTCACAGTGGTCAGTGAAAGTGAGTTTTTTGTCCATAATAAACCCCAGATCTCGTAACGTATCTACACTAACTATACGGGTTCCACCAAGCATGTAGTTGTACCTTGCTGTCTTCGATTTACCAAGATGAAGAAGTTTAGTTTTTGAAGCAGATAGAGGTAGTTTCCACTTGTCAGATCAATCAGCAATCTCTTTAATGACACCTTGCAAAGCCAAGCAATCTTCCGGTTTGCTAATATTTTTGTATAGATTTACATCATCAGCAAACATACTACACTTCACGTTGAACTTGTCTATTTGGTCTGGTAGGTCGGAAGTGTAGATAATAAAGAGAACTGGTGATAATACCCCACCCTGAGGTACTCCACTGTTCACCGTATACATATCTGAAAAGGAATCGTTGGCTTTCACTTGAAAGGTTGTGCTCGTGATAAAACCTTTTATCCGATGTTCGCGGATGTTACGTGCGGTCAAACAGCGCTGGTGGTGTAAGGCGAACATCGCTGCCCGGAAAGCAGAAGATGCGGGTTCGAGTCCCGCCTGGCGCAAGAGTTTTGATCGCAACAAAACATCTCGTAACAGCATATAGCCTCTCTACCAGCCTCTCCAGGCTTAAGCAAATGTGTTAAAGCATGACCGCATAAGTATTTTGAACAGTAGCTTTTGTGAGAAGCCATGAATCATCACCGTGATCCTGTTCAGAGTAAGATTTTTTGAAATGAGAGGCAAACATTGACGCTTTCTCAGAATCGTTTGAAGCAGTGTTACCATTTCCATCGCTTAACATAGGAGTTCTATCAGATCGCCTTAGCCTTGAATTTAGCAGCTTGTACAGTGAAGACCTTTTAGGATTTGTCAAAAGCTTTCGTTCACGATAACTATTGTATTTTTTGAGAAGGAGATCGAAATTTTCTTTAGTACTGGTGAAGTGCTTGATTTTTTCTGGACACGGATCATTTTGTGAATCGTGCCAAGCCTTTTCTTTGAGTTCAGCTAATCGAGAAAGGAGAAACGTTGCCATGATTCAAAGGTAGCTTTTCAAGTGGTACAAATTTCTGAATGCAAATATGTAGAATAGACAAAAAAATTTATATTTGTCATCAATATTAGAAAGCCCTTCCAGGATATTCCTCCAGTCAAAAGAACGCAAGAAGTGGCAAATGGCGTCATAATTGGCATTGTGATACGCTCCGCTCCATCGGAAGTGCAGACGATGTATGGGTATAAATACTTCATAGAAGAGGCAGAAGTGATCAATGGAACCTAGAGGAGCGGATACGCTGACACTTTGATTAGATTTGCTTGAGAACAGAGAATTAAATAAAGCATGTGTTTGCCCCGAGTAGGCACACGTACTTTTTGAACAAGTTTGGTTGAAGTGCAGAATTCAGTGAAGCGCTGTGAGACAGTAGATGTACCACGCGGCAAATTTTCCTTCCAGTCAGTATCAGGAAAATTAAAATCTCCGGTGATAATAGAGTGCCCTTGGAATGAACATAGATCACTAAGAACTTTGCAAAGTTGAATTGAATCATTGAGATTGCAACTGGGGGTCCTGTAAACCACTATTACTCGAAGGGTGGACTGAGGTAGGTTAATGTCACAGCAGATGATTTCAAATGCGTCAGGTATAGATTCTCGCCATACTATTTTAAAAGCAATGGAGCGTTTAATAAGGATGAGCACACCACCACCCCTTTTTTGAGCTCTGTCGCATCTAGCAAAATTGAATGCTGTAAGTAGTTGCCCCAAAATCGGTTCAATATCATTTAAGTGGCTGAGCCAAGTTTCGGTTAGCTGAATTAGATCGTAATCGATACTCTCTACAGCAAATTTTAAAACGGATACATTTTTTTGAAGCGATCGTGTGTTGCAGTACAAGCATTTGAGGCTCGAGACAGGAGTCCGGTGAGAGCTAACTAGTTTACAGATGAAGACTGAGTTGACTGGGAAAGAAGATTAGCACCCAGCAGAGAATTGCGTGCGAGCCGGGCCTCTCTGTTTCGATCTCTCTCCTGTTTGGTTAGTGAGGGGCGAATATACACCCCCTTGCAGGAGTAGAACCGAAGCCTGTGAGCCCTCCTAAGCGTTAGTTTTTGATAAAACGTGCTAGGTAAAATAACTTTCAATAGTCGTGCACGACCTTCGGTAGGCTTTCCTAGTCGATATACCACATGAGGTACACATTCGATTCCCAAATGATCAAAAATTTGCTTCAATACGTTGTGATCATGAACAGCTCTTGAGACGGAAGAGGAGGAACTTGATTCACATACTCCGGAGATAACTATCGACCTAAGGCGTTCTTTTTCTTCGTAACTGTCCGCAGGAGGATGGGTCTGTGTAGTCAACTCGGCAGATGATTGTCTTGACCAGGGGTGTGCGTAAATAAAATTTGAAATTTCGTAAATCGTAAATCGTAATTACGAAAAAACCGTCGTAAATCGTAAATCGTAAATCATAATAGTCACCTTTCTTCTAGTGTAGTACAATTAATTTCCAGAGGGATTTTTCTGCTAATGTTAACCAGATGTGATTCAGTATTTATTTGTCGCGTTACTCTCTGCTCGCGCTGAGCGATTTTCTTACCAAACTACTTTCCTTTTTCACGTCTTACTAGTATGACATCTTTCAAATTCAATTTCACACGTTCCAAGACAGCCGACGAAACTGTAGATTCAAAGACTTTACTTTATCCTATGCATGATGTACCAACAACACCCTGTATCGTTTGAATATTCATTAAATTCCTAACTTACCACCAATTTTTTAGCTTGCGTATTTTAATCCATAACAGCGACAAGTGGCTGTCAACATTTAATTAAAGGATAACTTTACCACTGACCAATGCGGAGAAAACAGCAACTGTGCATGCAGTAATCAAACAAACATATTGAGTCATACGACGGGATTGCGCCATGCATTCAGAGTGAATGCATGGCGCAGCCTCATTTGTAACGCACCAAAAGTTCTCATCTTTTCTACATTTTGAAATTAGTCCATGAGCGTTCCCATAGCAGGCGGATAAGAGAGTTTTGGTCGCCAAAACAGTATGAACTTTGGTCAGTGGTGAAATGACCATATTTCATGGACAACTTTTGTAGTCGCTTTAAAATGGTAAGGTTAACGTATTCCTTAAGGTAACCTTCTTAAGGCATTATCTATCTAGTGTGATTTAAAAGTAATCCTATTGGATCTGTGAGTTGGGAAGAACGCGGACGAGGTTGAAACAGGATCAGTTTGAGCTTGCAGTATTGAAATACAGAAGCTCTGTTAGTTGTAGTCACTTCATAATTTTAAAAGTGCTCACAACTTCTGAACCATCGATCGACAATATCAACTATCGGGGCGGGGGGAAGGGAGTAGCCTAAACATACCTAGAGCACTGGATTTCTACGCAAGTTTGTCTGCACTTGTCTGATTTTGAAAACCACTGAAATACTGCACTACCATTTAGTAATTCTCTCCACTCGCTCGGGCTGCTCTTCATAAATTCTGTAACGAACGTTTGCTCCGAAAGTCTGCAGCATCGTATCATATAAGGTGAATACGATAAACTCAACCACCTCACCGAAAAGGTCATCAAAACTGTCAAAACCAGTTCGAGCGTTTCTTGAAATGCTACGCGCTTGGTTTTACCGCACTTTGTATATCAGTAAGCTCCGCCCTATAAAGTACAATGCAAACCAATGGAAACGTTAGTGGTTTGTCTTTTCCACACGAGTGTAGCAATTTCTAGTTCCGAATCCAATCACGAATGATGTTCAATAGTGAAGTTGCGTCAATTCTATTAGTTAGGTTTAGCATGAATATGTTATAAACAAATTGACTAAACCTCACAACCAAACAGGACGTGGATCTAGAATATTCATCCCTTTCTCTTTAGGAAACTGATAGTCGGATTCGAGAACCCTGTGCACAGGACGGTGTCTTCTACCACAGTAGCACATTTGAATATCAAAAAACAAATCTGAAGGGGAGTGGTAAAGAGCTATATCATTCCCTTCATTTCTTGTTGTATAGCCAACCATTGTTCTGCTACGTGTTTCGCTTTCGACTTTGTTGTTTGCTGTCGGCTTAAATAAACATAACATAAACATAACATAACATATAAGAGGGAACCATTAGGGTGGGCACATCTTTATAACCCGGACCACATAAATTTGGACGTCAGTTGGTTGCTGATCAAAGACCCTTTTACGAAAATTTACGATTTACGACCCAAAATGTCGTAAATCGTTAATCGTAAAAAATTCGGCAAAAATAGCCGTAAATCGTAAAATCGTAAATCCTAAATCGTTTACGCACACCCCTGGTCTTGACTCACGAAGAGACTCCTTGAGGGCAGCATTTTCTTCACGGAGGCGAGTAACCTCTTCATTGAGTGCCAAGTTGTTGGCAACCAGCGAAGATAACTGCTCCTGTACACTGAAGACATGCTGCACCAACCTCTTCAAATATACCGGCGTTCTCTTGTCAGCCCACAGCTGCTCCAGTGCCACAGTGATCTCCTCTGGCGTTTCGCGTCCGCCGTTGTCTTTCGTAGCGCTCTTCTGTAAAGAACAAGCCAGCGAGGAAGCCATGGTCGTATGTGGACGAGTGCTTATCCTTGAAGAATGGAGCAGTGAACCGAGTAATGAACCGACCACTCTGGACGACCACACGCGGACGAATGAAAACGCATTCAAATATATATACACTGCGACCAGAAAGTATAGGGACACTTAAAAATTGTACTTTTCGTACTCTAATCGATATCAATCGATCTGAATTTTTTACTGTAAAATTCGTTACGGCAAAGAAACTGGAATCGAAAGATTTTAGCAAAATCGGTTTGATGTGAGCTAAATAAGAAAATAAAATATGGAGACACACCTTTTACAATTGACCAGAAAGTATGGGGACACTAGTAAAAAACAACTTCATTGTCAAGATAAAAACAGTCGTTGATAACTAGTACTCAATTGGTCCTCCGCGGTTCATTGCAACATCTACAAGTCGGGCTGGCATCGAAGCAGCATGATTTCGAAGAATTTGTAGAGGAAGTTCATCCCAAGCGCGTAGAATTGCTGATAGAAGTCCTTGCAGAGAAGAATATGTCTGGTTATGCTCGTAAATCCTCCTTACAAGGTGTACCCAGATATTTTCCATTGAGTTCATATCGGGAGAACATGCAGGCCAGTCGAGAACTTCAACAGAATTTCTTCTGAGGAAGCCTTTTGTGGATCTGCTGGCATGCGAATGCTGGTGCATTGCCCTGTTGAAAAACCCATCCCTGACCAGCATTCTGTTGAAGGAATGGGAGCAGATGGGCTTCCAACAGTTGCTGGTATTCATCTGCGTCCATCCTTGCTGACGTGAAGGCAAGGGGAAGCTTTCCTTCTGCGTGGAATGCCGCCCACACCATAACTGTGCCGCCTCCAAAATTCCTTCTTGGGAAATACTCCTTCTCCTTGCGTAAGTCATGCCAGTAGAATCGGTTCCCATCTGGACCATCGAGGTTAAAGCGCTTTTCGTCCGAGAAGATCACCTGAACTATGAAATGTCGAAATACCTAGCGTCAGAACTGACAACGCAAAAATCTGCCTTAGTCCAAAGACGTCGTTTGTTCCTAGAGACGAACTCGAGCCTGTTCCTTTTGTGCGTTTCTGTCAAACGTGAAGCAGAACGGAGCTGGGTATATACAACATTCCCATTGCGTTTTAAGCAGCACCGAATCGTTTCTTTCGAGTCTTTCTTACTCAAACTCTTGCGCACTTCCTCCAAACTGATTGATTTATTGGAAGCCATTCGCACGATTTGCCTCTCGTCTCGAGTCGAAAGAAGCCTGGGACGTCATGAAGACTTCCTCGAGTGATATAGATCAGGACTGCGTAGAAATTCGCTAATAACGTTCTTTGATCATCCCAGTTGAGTCGAAATTTGGCGTATGCTGAGTCCTGCATCTCTGAGGGCCTTGATTTGAGCTTGTTCCTCTATTGTTAGCATCGATCCGCGACCCATCCTTACAATGAGCAAATTATGAGGCAGGATATTTTGCATAGCAAAATACTTTTCAACAACGTACCTTTCTCCGCGCACCTTATTTGGTGGTGTACCTATACTTTCTGGTCACTCAAAAACAGGGTCCCGTCACGTGATCCTTTCCCGTTCCTTGCCACCTCGGGGGATTTTGCCCATTTCTTTCGTATATATGTTTTTTACCGTGAGGAATTCCATAGTATAATTTTCAGATCAATTCCTGCGGGTAGCTAATAGAATTACGCAATTTGCTGGTGTCCCTATACTTTCCGGTCGCAGTATATATATATATATATATATATATATATATATATATATATATATATATATATATATATATTTGAATGCGTTTTCGTAACGGTGAGCTCCTCGACAGTGTGCCACCGAATACAGTTCTCACCGGAATGAACATCGCTTACAAAGATGATCATTATGCCATAGTCGGTGCAATCACCTATTCGAAGTTCGAATATTATTCGAATTTGCGACCCTGAAGTAATCGAGTTAGAACAATTATTCAAATTTGCGACCTTCGAATAATCGACTTCGAATAATTATTCGAATTTTCGACGCTCGAGTAACCTAATAATCGAAAATCGAATTCAAATAAATTATTCGAATAATTAATCGAATTAGATTATCCGAGAACAAGTATACTAAATAGTACGTCGCTCCCAGACGCAGGACCGCCTTGCGTACAAGACAGGAGACGTGCACGACACTGGCAACAATCGCCTCTTCTGCCTGCTGTGCGTTGTCTACAAGCTGCTCAGTCATCCTGAGTAGCACGCTAGGCGAAGGAGCTGTTAAGGATTACTTTCTTTTTATTAGACGAAGCAAATATTGTACAACTCTTTGGCGAAACAAATACTACTATATTATATTATACTACATTGTACTTATCGTTTTAGCGTTCATTTCATGAACGATCATAGATAGAAATGCTCCTTGTTTATTTTGTTAATTTATGACCATTGGCTGTCATAAATATATAAGCATATGAACATACCACAACTTTACCTCCCAGGGAGGGTGGTACCAATCAGCTGACCTCGGAAGATCGAAAGCTCAGCTTTCTGGGTAATATTTCACTGAACTTGATTTCTGATACGTACGGAATCTGAACCTTACGATGACCATGTTTACGAGGAACGGATATTGGGCTTCTTCAGGCACTAGTTCAAGGTAAAAGCTTCTGATTCCCCATTCTCGCTCAACGGAACGAACATCTCCCAGTGCTCCAGCTAGCTACATGTATCTATTTATAGGTCGTGAAGTCAAGATGACTAACGATCTAGCGCCGGAACTGGGCAGGAGGAAACGAGCGACTGGGAGCCTTCAAGAGCGCCGAAGACGTCCCACCTCATTGTTCTTTCTGCCCTAACATACGCCTCAGAGGGTTGGGCCATACGAAAGCAGGATTAACACAAGTTAAGAGTCACCCAGCGGGAAATTGTGAGGCCGATGCTCGAAGAGAGAGAAGGCAAGTGAGAGAAAGCCTCCGGAGTTCCGAGCTTCGTCGACGTTCGAAGATCAGAAACGCTGTCCCATGGGCCAAATCGTTGAAAATTAGGTGGGCCGTTCACGGAGTGCGCTTCGCAGACACCCGCTTGACCAGAACCATCACCGACTGGGTTCCTCGGGATGTTAAGAGAAGGCATGCACACCCTGGGCGCCCACTAACTCGTTGGTCGAACTTCTTCGTGGCCCTGAACGAACGCTATGACGCTCTTCCTGTCCCTCGAGCGAGGAGAATCCATTGGAGCACTCTGGAAGGCGATAGGGACGAATGGAAACGCTGTTAGCACCCGCTCAAGCAAGTCAATGATCAGCAGGACGACGGGTGATGCAGGTGCTACTGAATCGATGCGTTTTGTTGACTCCGCCCTATGCCCACATGCGTCTGGCTACTTGACTGCTAGTGTTGGTATTTTATCTTGTTAGGCAGTGTACAATAGCCCACTGACCCTTTTCCGATAGGATCTGGTAGTCATTCGATTTTGGCGCCAGCCACAATTGTCTGAAGTGTAAAACCGAAGCTTCAGACAAGGCTTGCACATAAGGAGCACCCCATGTATTGCACGCTGTCGTCATCTCTTTGTCACCAGCAACATCAACTCCACACCGCGTATTAAAGTGGTTTGGTGGTCCCTTCTGAAGCTACGAGGAGTACATCGTGTTCCATAATTCCACACCTATACGAAACTTGCACATTGATTTGTGGTCATATCCCTTCCTCAGGATCTAGCGCCTAATCAACGAAGCACAAAATGTGACGCACGCTTCTAATTTTCGACGACTTGGCCCTTGCGACAGCGTCTCTGATCTTCGAACGTCGACGATGCTCGGTCCTCCGGACGCCTTCTCTCGCTTATGCGAATCGTGTCATCCGACTGTCGTCTTGCCGATCCCTCGTTACGCAACGATGACCGTGTGTTCATCCTGCTTTCGTGTAGCCCTGGTCTCTGAGGCATATGTCACAGTAGGAACAATAGTGGATTCGAACAGGTGGGAAGTTATTCGTCTTCTTCGCAACTTATTCGTCGATCATGAAAGCTGACCAGCCGCTCTTTTCCTCCTGCCAAGTTCCGACTGTTTACCTAACTGAACTCGCGACCTCGGTACATGCGGGTGGAACATTCGGAGAAGCGCGTTCCGTTAAGCGAGAACGGAGCATCAGAAACTCGTCCGTTTCTCATGAACGTCGTCCAGGAAAGATTCAGCTGCAGTCCAACGTTCCAACGTTCGATCAACATTTACTCCGCTTGACTAATGCTCGGTGTTATGAGCACGAAGTCCTCTGCAAAGCGAATATGGTGCAGTTGCCGGCCTTCAGTCTTCATTCCCATGTCTTTTATTCTAGGTCGCGCATGACGCTTGCGAGGACGGAGGAGAGAGAAGCTTTGGGAGAAAGGTATCCCCTTGGAGAATCCCTCTTTTCACGTTGACAGTAACGTCGTTGTAGAATGGTGAGATCATGGTTGTGAGTCTACTGCAGCTCTCGAGGGACTCTGATGTACTGAGTAGGAACGCCCTGAGTGACCAGAGCTTCGAAGATCGCTTCAGTTTCGACGGAGTCGAATGCTCCTTCAGGTCGATGAACGTAAGGCAGAGGTGCAGCTTGTGCTCTCGCGATACATCGTAGAGCTTCGTCATATGTGGACGATCGTGATCAATCCTCTCTGAAATCCTGCTTGTTCGCATGGCTGTTCTTCGTCTAACGTTGTCGTGATCCTCTTCAGGATAACCTTTTATCTTTATGAACGAAGCGCTGAGCCGATCTGGGCGTCTGGGAGCGGCCGTCTAGATGTTGACGTTGGCGAAGTTCCAGCATGCGTTAGTGGGCGCCCTCACAGGATTGCAAATACTCCAATCATTCAAATCAGTTTCTTTAAGCCTCAATTGGCTGGTACCGAGGATGTAAGCTGTTACAAAGATGTTTTGTTGCGATCAAAACTTCTAGCGCCAGGCGGGACTCGAACCCGCACCTCCCTCTGACTGGGCGGGAATGCTCTACGCCATACACCACGCTGTTTGATCGAACGCAACATCAACTCCAATCATGTTGTTGTACTCGGTGCACACTGACGACTAATCTAATGGCTCAGAGCATTGCAAAAGTCCGTCCCTCTTAAGGCTATTTGATGCAAAAAATCATATTTTAACTGCGCTGTGAGAGTTTTGATATCGGTTTTCCAACAGCAAATCGTTTTAGGTGTACATATGGTGCACTGATCTACTTAAACAGCGTTTAGAGCAGGAACGAAAATAGCAACTAGATATCATATCGTGGGCATGGCGCAATCTCTTTCTGCAACACTCTGAAAGTATCTCTTAAACTTATCCGAAGAACATTACTACAGCTAACATGATTGAATCTCTTTGAAAATTCAAACAGTGACTACTTTTTGAGAGGAGCACCATTACCATATGTTTATACCATATATTTTTTATATTATTATCCCTTATTTATTTATTTACTTTTGTTATTATGTACCTCCAAGGACGCGCTCAAAACACAGTAGCAAACATAGCAAACACATACTCGTGTCAAAACTAGAAAGAGAATCACAAGCAGCTTGGAGGAAACTAGAAGTCGAAGAGTCCGGAGTGGTCTCACTATCTATGGTTTTGAAACTTGTGAACGGCCATTAGACTTGGGTCAACCCAACAGTTTGGTCATTTAAAATTGGGGTATATCTGCTCCCCCTACCCACTGTCTACAGCATTACATATAAACTTATCTGTGGTAGTCGTTTATGACTTTATGTTTGGACATGTATTTTCTATTACCAACCCAAAAAAAACTACATCGGGTGCGTAGTGGTGGGACCGGAGGAGGCGCCGGCTTCACATGCGCCGCGAATCGAAGTTCTTGGTTCGGGTTTTCTGCTCGAGCCAACCAAGCTTTTCATCCATCCGGTGGCGGTGAATTAGTGCCAGTGTTATCTGAGAGGGATAAGCAGGATGCATAGTGAATCCCACAAAGGTATATATTGATTAACGCTGTTTATTATCATCAAGGGATAAGGGCGGCGTTATTGAATCCCTTTTGGGCGCCACTCATTCTACTTCTACGGGATTTCGCGGAGATGATTTGAATGCGTATTTGGCCATACAATGACTAGCGATTGCCAGCCGATGAACAAGTCAGCGCTCTATTCTTCCCAGACAAGTCCGGTACCAATTCGCCGAGCCTGGACGAACCGTGAACCTGGTACCGGGTGCACGCGACAGCCGACGCCTCCACCGACAGCGCTACACGCGTCCCTCATAATCATTTAGTTATTACACGGATTTCGCAAAATCACGCAAGCCTGACGCGCCATAATTTTGGTGAACCGCATCTTCCCTATAGATTGCACCTCCGCAAATGGTTCATAGACTTGTCCTTCCGTCAGGAGCAGTTTCAAGGACGTATTTCCGAGAAACCGGTACCTCTCGCCAGCTGTGAGGCGAGTTCCGGTGGATGATTCAGCCGATGTCAAAATGGGAGGATGGCAGATTGTGAAGGCGGCCAATAATCCGAGCACCATTTCCTTTCAAGTGTTCGTTGCAGAACTGGATTCTTGCCAACAATGGTTTCGCCATTAGATCTCCCTAATCTCTGCGGCGAATTCACGTTTACCCGTCGGAGATCGGCGGCAAACAACGACGACATGACGATACTATTGAGGTATGAAGTGGACGCATGAGGTGGGAATATGTTGCCATACGTCTATGCTGAAAACCAGTTGAGTTGGCGACAGCGACCTTGGCAGCGTGGCGGTTTCCTGTCCTCGGCAAACAAATCGTCGTCACCTAGGCCCTGCTGAACGCTTCAGAGTCGTTCTATTTGCAGGTGGCGCAGCGAATTTAATTACCTGCACGAAGACGGAAGTCTGTCAACAACATATTCGTAAATAGAGCACATGGAGTACCGCACACTAGAGATCAAACTGTTATTACTTTGCCTCCAGCAATGAGCTGCTGCCTGAACTAAAGCTGTACAGCATGAGGGAATACCGCTTGGAATATTATCGAACAGCTAACATTATGCACTGTCATATCAGAGAGGAGCAGAACTACCTGTAGTTCTGCCCCTCTCTGATATGACAGTGCATAATGTTAGCTGTCCGACAATTAACGTCGTTTTTCATATTTTCAGAGCAAATTTTTTATGTTAAAACAAACATTAGTCAATGATATGTTGATCTTCTTATTGCTCCTTTTGCCATCTTTCAGGAACTAGGAAAATTTCACCTTCGAAGAAGCCTTGGTTTTGAGAAGCGAACTGGTGTAACTAATCTTCAACAGCTTGATCGGAATCAAAACTTTTACTATTCAAATTGTGTTGAAGGGACGGAAACATGAATTTCTGATGGCGCTAGGTCAGGGCTATAGGTTGCATATGGCATTGTTCCCAATTGAGCTCCGCTAATTTTTGACCTGTCATCAAAGAGGTGCGCGGTCTGGCGTTATCACGATGAAACATCGTGCCTTTGCGATTGGTCTGTTCAGGGCGTTTTTTCTTGATTTCTTCGTTCAATTTCGATAGCTGACGTCAGCAGGCATTCGAATCAGCAGTTTGGTTTCTTAGGAGCAGCTCGAAGTAGAGTGTCCCCTCGCATATGTTAATGCGTTTGGTGAGGTGGATTTCCTGTTCGTGAGGAAACAAACATCCAGTTTGTCCACGTAACCAAGTTGTTGCAAGTGCAAGTGGACAGTTGAATTCGATATGTCAGGCTTCCCTGCTTCCCTCGAGTTGTCACGGTTCTGATCAGCGCCTTCATTTTGCCGTCATCAGTAGTGATTGTTCGACCAGTATGTGGTGCATCTTGCTCATTAAAATTTCCAGAGCGAAAGCAGACAAATCAGGGCTGACATCGGCGTTCAGTAAGGCAGTCCTAACCATAAACTTCACACAATTTCTTCTGAGCTTGCCCCGCATTTTTGCCCTTTCCGTAGTGAGTCAATAAAATATACTTTGTTTGGTTGTCCTTTTTCAACTTAATTTTTTACCAATTTGTTCTACCTAATGATGCTCATCTTTTGAGAGAAGAAAGTCTGAGGTCCATCCTTCAGAATAATATATGTATAATAATGTAAGCCATGCAATCACTACATACTGAACAAAAATATACTGTCCACGTCATCAATGAGAAAAAATATGACACTAATTATCGAACAACATAATAGAACCCAAGCTATCACAGCGCCGACCCAGGGAGGAGATGTAATAGAGGGTCCATAATGTTTTGATGCTCACAATTTCAAAAACCGTTCCACACTGCAAAAACGTGGGTAGCTGTTAACTAGGAGTGCGCTAGGTCGGATAGATGTCGCTATGCTTTGAAGCCGCGTTGTGCCTCGAGTATGCCTTGATCTTCTCGAAGACGAAGAACACCGTTTAAGGTCTAGCGGGAGCAATGGTATTAGGTTGGAAAAAAAGTCTCTTCACACTTCGAATTTTTTTTACCCTTCCCCTTGTAAACGCACTAGCCAATGTTGATTGCTGATTTCGTAATCCTATCACACTTGTCTACTGTTCGCACGCGGACACAGGTTAAGACTCTTCTTGTAATTCGTTATCCACCCAATCTTCCGAACTCAATGCCAGATCTACCTCATGGCCATTTTCAGCACGACATTCTTCATGAATTCATTAAGGAATCCACAGCACGTCAGGCAGCAGACCAAATTGACCATATATATGGCTTGGGATCTACTACTCATCGCGCCTGTTATGAGTGGTTCGGAAAGTATTTAAAGGGAGATTATTCACTGAGGGCAAAGCATGGTCAGGAAGGTCAACTGAATAGGACGACACTGAATTACTCCACCTTCTTCGTACCGATAGTTGGCAGACGACACGTCAGCTGGCAGAGAAGCTCGAAGTGTCTCATAGGATAGTAGGAATTCATCTGAAGAATCTTGGCTTTCATGGAAATTTGGAGCTTGGATTCCACATGCCCTGTCAGACACTCAGAAAGGTCGACGGCTCTCCATCGCTGCTTCTCTTCTGTCCAGATAAGGAAGAAAATCGTTTCTTCCGCAGATTGTGACAGGCGAAGAGTCCTGGGTTCTGTGTGCCAACTTCCGAGGAAAAGGCAATGGGTACAAAAGGGAGAGAGCCCTAAGTCTGATCTCAAGCCCAATGTTCACGAAAGGAAGATTCTCTTGAGTGTTTGGTGGGATATCAGAGAAGTGATTTATCGGCAAACTCTCAGAAGTGGAGAGACACTTACTGCTGTCACATACTGCGGCCAACTCCACAAAGTCGTCGCAACTCTCTAAGAAAACAGGCTGGAGAAGTCGAAGGTGATGATCCTGCATGACGATGCAAAACTACATGTTGCAAGACTCACAAGAGAAATAATAAGGGAGCTAGGCTGGGAGGTAATGCCACATCCACCGTATAGCCCTGACCTCGCCCCTACCCACTACCATTTCTTCCGTGCTCTCAAGCAAGAAATTGGAAAGAAATATTTTGAAGCAGATGAAGACCTCAAAAATTGGATTCATCAATGGTTCGACTCCAGAACTGCAGTCTTTTAAGCGAGAGGAATTGGAAAATCACCCAGTCTTTGGAGATGTGTAGTGGGACGAAATAGAGTTTATCTCAATTGATTTGACTTTGTAGTTGTGAAGTAATAAATCTTTGAAAAAAATGAAAAGACTTTTTTTCCAACCTAATAAAAAGGCAGGAAGAACGCCCGCGAGAACCTGCTGCCGGCGGGTACGGCCTTGAGTTTGTGATGTTCAATATCCAGAAGTTTGAGTCAGAGATGAGGAGCGGAATGAGACCTTGCGATAACACGGAATGAGAGGAATCCGTGGCAGTGAGGTGAAACCCTGAGGTGGTTATTAGGGTTACCACAAACACGACATTGCGACTAGTTCATCACAACCAGTTCGCCTTTATGGGCTTCAACAGTTCCTTCTCGTGTTGCTCGATGTTGTGGGATATTCCAACTCAGCGCCTAATATAGTCGCGTTAGAGGTTCAGATGTTGCACCAGCGAGAATTCTGCCGTGACGGACCGGCACACCACTTTTCTCATTGTCAGTGCCAGCACAGCTAAACCGCTCCAAGACGCTGTAGCATTTAGAAGCACATGATATGCCAAGAAAAGTGACATTTTCCTACACCAAAATGTTGCGTATTTTTTCTACTTAGACAAGTTCTTTCGAGCTCTTGTTATGTGTCAGACGCTGGGAGTGGAAAGTTCTCCAAAGATCGTCCGTTCCTCAAGCGTCTTTCCTACATTCCCTTCGTATTGCAAGAACGTTAAACTGAATTGATTAACTAATTAACTATCAATTCGCGGGTATAGGTATTCCCGACCACCTCCATAGTAGTGTTGCTCGCCGCCCTATCAGCTCTATTTCTTAAGAAAATGAAATCTGAATTCGAAGAATTCAGACCTCAAGTCTTGCACACGAAGCTATTCATACAGTTAAGTATATGATTTAGCATCATTGCATCTCCGTGAAAATGCAGTGTGTCACTCTGTTTCATGGATTTCAAGAATGCCGCGCCTACCATAGTCGGAGCAGGCGCCTGCTGTCTCGTCCACGTCGAAATGATTACTAATTTGGGCTCCCGAGAACACCCAGGCCTCCCAATCTTCTGGCATGGTCGAAACTTGTCTGTGAACGATGAAACACTAGCTTGCCTATCGTAATAAATCAAGCATAATAAGATATAAACCGAGAAAAGTCTTTTTGCATATGGGTTTCACATATGATAGTATTCCGAATGCTCAGGAAAGAAACATAGCATGCGGGCTTCATTCTTTGGAATCGCGTCGTGTAGTTAACGATGTGTGCATGGTATTTAAAATTATCAGTGGTATGTTTGATACAGATAAAGATAAGTTTTATACTCTGTCTGGGTCCCGCACCCGAGGGAATGTTGAAAAAATATCATATTCCTAGCACCATTCAAATATTTTGGTCCTTTACATGTAGAGCAGGACCTAAGTTTGTAGCTTTGAAAAATGATGTTCCTTCCCTCTCGCCTTGTTTTCTCATGTTTAGGCGCATGGCCATGAAGCAACTGCTGAAGTGGTAGACATTTATTGTAGCTTTTTCTATGATGTTAACTGCTTGCTCGTTTTATTTCTACTTTTCTGTGTCACTTTATTCTGTGTATTTCGACGTCTACCTGAAGTAGCGCAAATAAATGAAACGAAATAAAAATATTCAAGCAGGGAACTGAATCCTCTTCGAGAACCTGCCCGTTTAGATATTTTTTTATTCGGGTAGACCTTTGTGAACGCATTGCAAGACGGATCGGGTGGATAACGCGTAGACAAACATCTCTTCGATGAAACACAGGGAATGAAGAGTGGAGGTGGTAAATCCTTTTGCAGTGTGGGTGATTCGGTGATTTGGTGAGGAAGATTCAGGGATCACGATCCTGCGTGAACGCGACAGCCGATACCTCCTCCGACTGTCTCAACGAGATGCCGTAGGAAGAGGCTGAGGCGAATCCTACAAAGGCAACAGCCGTTAACCTTTTTCCTCCTTGACTCTCCTAGAAATTGCGGTGCGAATATTGATAGGGAAACCAACTGAACGTTAGGTGTGGACGGACGAAGAGCGCAAGCGCTCTTCCACCGAAACAAAAACGTCCAAAAAATCTCCCGACCTGGTTCAGTACAGAGCAGGGCTGCGATGGATTGAAGCTGCGGTACAGCAAGCTTCGGCTGCTAAGCCATTTGCCTTGCACTAGAGTCTCGATCGGTTAACCGAATGGAGAGGTAGTGGACTGCCGAATCAGAGGTCAAAGTTTTGAATTCACTCGATGTGTTTCTGTTTTGCGCGCACACACGAGCTTTTATATTGTGCAACTTATGAAGACGCACCGCGGGGGCCGCAGTGGTGCGGCGGGAACGCACCCTTGCTCTTGCTCTTGCTCTGCTGTAGAGCGAACCATGTACCCGCTCAGCCGGCACAGGCGGGGCACACATTGTCCGCCTTGATTACGGTAGGAGCAACGACACGTTCCCGAATCCCCTCCTCGCTGCACGTTCCCGTACCGTCGCGGTGCGTCTTCGCGACAAGACCCTAGTAGCCTTCTATCACTCGATAAATGGTGGGATTTCATGAAAGGTATTATATGTTAACCGTGAAATACCGGAGGCGAGCCAGTAGCTGGTGCGACAGAGGGCTCCATCTTCGAACCAGTGCTCTGGAAGCATGCATCCTGCAGTGAGATCATCGGAAAAAATACGCAGATATTCAAGAACTTCGCATCTAAAAATTCAAAACGCATGCGACTTTTTCGTTGTGATTCCAGTTTTAAAAATTGTAAAGACAATGAGAAGGCAATCGACGGAAAGTTCCGATTGCGTTTTTTCTGAAAGTCCGTTTGCTAGCTCGCTGTCCAATACTCGGCCTCAGAGGCCTAGTTATTGAACGCCTGCGTATGATATTACTAAAGAGTTCATTGGAGGATGCTTGCTGTCAGCAGCTGGGTTCCTAGATGAGGCGCTCTGTTGCACTAACCACTGGTTCGCCTTCGACCGTTTCTATGGTTAATATGTACCTCATAATTCCACTATTTATCGACTGATAGAACGTTACTGCACCCTGAAAGCGGCGAGTAGAGAGAGGAGGGCTGTGAAGCGTGGTTGAGTTACATTTCACATTCTTCCAAAGATGGAAATCGGGGGATAATATGGAATGACGTAAACTGCATATCACACATATAAGCTTTTTGTATTGCGCAAAACAAGGACACACCGAGCGGATTCAAAACGTGAACCGCTGACTCGGCTGTCTTCAAATTATTAAAAATTAGTCGCTGATGTAAGTGCCACGCAAATGAATTAGCAGCCGAAGCTTGCTGTTTTCCCGCTTTCTAAGCCAATCGCTTTAATCAGCTCTGCTCTGGGCTCAGGCTGAGATATCTACACCTTGCCATTTCTAAGGCAGAAGCGCTTCCCTCATACACACAAATACACGCCACGCTGCGTATACATGTCCATTCAAAGCTAATGTTCAGGAGAAGCTTTCCCCTTTTTGCCTGAATGAACTTATGGTTTCAAAATCTTTAACCCTAGTCCAGAGGGCCTTTTAACCGCGTGGAGTGCAAACGCAATTGTAGCGCTGTGGTGTCATTCTCAAACTCTCTAATCCAGTGATAGCATTGTTCCATAGCCGAACGTGTTATATGTGCGGAAATATTTGCAGAGAACTGTTATATTAGGTCATCCAATAAGTAATGTTGTTTTTTTTCAACCTTAACTTCAATTGAACAAATTTTCAACAAAACTTTATTTCAGCCAACAATGTAATCACCATCATTATCAACAACCCTTCTCCATCTAACGAGCAAATTTCAATACCTGAGCAATAAAACTGTTGTGGTTTTTAAGCAAAATATGTGAACATAGCATTTTGGATAACCTCCAAACTTTCAAATTTTTTGCCACTAAGAAAATGCTGTAGAAACCGGAATAAGTGGTAATCCAAAGGAACGAGATCGGGGAAATACGGTGGATGAGGCAGAACCTCCCATCCTAGTTCGTTGATTTTTTCCAGCGTCCGTTTTGCACAGTGCAATCTTGCATTGTCGTGATGGAGAATTACGCCCTTCCTGTTGACGATCGCCGGATACTTTTCCAGTAAAGCTTGGATCACTCGAACCAATTGCTCACTGTGAAGGTGAGCGTCATTCGTCTGTCCAGATTTAAGCATTTCAAAGTGAACAATTTCACGGGTATTCCACCAAACACAGAGGAGTGCCTCTCTGAGATGAATATTCGGCTTCGCAGTACTTCTAGGTTGTTCCTTTTTGAAAAGCCGCTGCTTTTTGTGCTTCGGATTATCGTACAAGATCCATTTTTCGTCTCCTGTGATCAGTCGATCAAAAAACGGGTCTGCACGGTGTCCCTGAAGCAGTGCGTTGCAAAGCGTCGATCGGTTGGCACGGTTCTCGGCGGATAAATCATGCGGTATCCAAACACCTGCTCTGCATACCTTGCCAATTTGGCGTAAATGAAAAGGTGTGGCTGATTTAGGTTCGTTGAGAGTACTCGAAAGTTCCTCCACTGTTTGACAAGAATTCGCCTCCAGTTCTGCCATCAGCATGTCGCTGACAAGTGTTGCGGGTCTTCCTGATCGAGAGGAGTCAGGAGGTCAAAATTACCGGATTTCAACTTGGAAAACCATCGCTGGCATTTGCGATCGTCTAGGGCATCTGGATACACATCGCAAATATTTTTGGTAGCAACCGTTGCGTTACTACCCTTCCGAAATTCGAACAGCATGCAATGCCGAATATGCCCCTCAGAGATTTGCCAAGCAATTTCACCTGAACTTGCAAGCTAACTATTCAACGAATGTCAGATTTTAAAAGAGCATGTCTCATTTACCTTAGAATCACTTTAGTGTACCTTCAAAATACACAAATCTGCTGACAAATAATGAGCTAAAACCGTAGTGCACAAAAAAACGATATTACTTATTGGATGACCTAATACTTCAGAACCTGCTAGGTGGACAACAGAATCCAGGAATGCTTTTGAGTTCTAGGAAAACAAGAGCCGCTCATGGAGGATGTCAAGAAGTGCTGAACGCGAGGCAGAAATCTGCTCTGCAGCAAGATATCTGCTGTTTAAGGCTACCAACCGTTTAAAACAGGAAGATGCTTCAAGAAAATGTAGAAAAGCACGTGAAATTTCAAAAAAGGTTATAAAAGAAATGAATGTGAAGTCAACGCTCTTCGACAGTAGAGTAGGCGGAGCTCTACCTGCACCATAATTGCCCCCAGCAAATGCTTAGGAATAACTAATGAATGTTTGAGACGATTGCATGCGGTCAGGGAACCTTTCATTCGGATTCGCCATTCAATAACGAAGGAAATAGTCAACGAGATGGAGAACTCTACTGAGTCGATTAACGATCTACTCGTGGTCGTCGCTGCGAAGGAGTCCCTGATTGTGTTACTGATTGTTCCTATGAGCTATTCAGTTAGATTGAACGGAAATCGCGGCGTTCGTTGGTGCAGTGTTTGAAAGAAACACGGACGTAAGTGAGTTGATTGACTTAGAATGCGCTGCGTCGATAGGCCTGGTATTCCACGAAATCCGCGCGTGGTGCTGAAAAAGAGGGTGAGTTTTATTGGGAAATCACATAAAACGTCACTGTGAGACCCCGGGTTTTCCCACATACCCTTTACAGCAAAAGCACTCAGGTGCTGTCGCGACCGAGGTTTAGGCATCGAAGCCACTAAGCCATGAGCCAATTTGTTTCTGCCAAAGCTCGGGCTTCTCAGCTCTGAAGAATGCGAATCGCCAAAACCTTAGCCAGTAACGGTTGCTCTCGAGGCTTATTTCAGCACAACAAGTAAACTTCGCTCAATGCTGCGACTCGTCGATACAGGTTCGACTAGGTGCATTTTAGCGTAGCTCTTCCTCTCTCTCCTTCGATTCATTCATGGTGTGACGGACAGCTCGCATCCGCTTTCCGCGTACTACTGCGCTAAGGCAGCGCAATGAGGGACAGGTTTTTCGAAAGATTTTTCTCCAGGCTTTTTGGTCCCGACGCGTCGAAGACAGATGTGCTGCACCTATCGTGGCCCAAGAAGAGTAAGCTCTTTTAACCACATCTAACCGGATCTTAAAGGAGAGCATGTCTAATGTTGTCTAGTCATAAATATGCACACAGTGTATGTATATGCACTGAACCCCCAGTAGGTTAGACTGGGACATCCTTAGGAGAGAGGTATTTTGGTCATTACGGAAAGATGCCTTTATTTTGGTCCGTTCTTTCGTCGCCAGCATCTCTGCACTAGCAAGCTCTTCAGATGAGTAAGGTAGTAAGACAGCATCAAACATGCTCTCCCTCTAGATCCGGCTGGACATGGTTAGATGAGCTTACGCCACTTAGACCACTGCATAAGCAGCAGCCCTGTCTCCGACGCGTTGGAACCATGTCGCCAGATCTCGGAAAAAAAACAGCCTTGATTTCGTTGCCATAGCGCTCCTATTCGCGGAAAGTAGACGTGATTTGCCCTCCACATCATAAATGAATCGAAGGAAGAGAGCGCACAAGAAACAACAGCAGCAGGCGCAGTTCACTGAGAACTTATGGCTCTCTCTCGCTTGCGGGGAAGGGAGCGTTTGTAAATATGATTTGAACAACTTGGGCATACCATCTTAATGGAAGAATAACAAAGTAACAGGAAGGTAGGCAGACAAAATATTTTTTAAAAATTGAAGAAATTTTCAGGGTGTATGCAGCAATAGCAATAAAGCATACGCACTTTGTGGTAATGGAGAAGCGCTCACATATTTATCAGAATGCAGGTCACAGGAGTAATGCACTACTCTGCTGAAGTTTTTTGTCGGTTTTTTTTCTTTTTCAGATTTCCAGTAGATCGTTTACTTTGGATTCATGTCCTTCGTTTAGTGAAGTTCACTGTATATGATATAAAGAGTGAGACGTTAGCTTCTCTCCCAGCAGTTGCTACACGTCGTTTTCTGACAATGGTGTCTGCGACTAAGTTCTAACAAAGTGCTCACTTTTCTGTAGTTGGAACTGCAATGAGTTGTATCTCTGCGTGCTCATTTGACTTTCTGTTGCGTGACTCGAACCTAGAACCTGAATTCCAGGCGTAGCGACAGTATTTCCCAGCCTACTTATAAAAGGAGCTGTCCGCTGTTGCTTGAACCACGGAATCGAGGTTTTTGGTCCGGATTCCACCCGTGAAGGCCATACCTTCCTGAAACAGTGGATTGGTACCAGTCTTATCTGGGAACGTTAAAACGTTGACCTCTCCATCGACTGGCCTCCAGAAATCATTCTACAGTAAAATGTGTTCAAATTACATTCACAGAACTATTTAAAATGCAGAAGAATGCCGATCAAGGAATCCGGCATGGTGCACAGCTTTTATGTGCTTAAACGACCATTGTGGAGTAACCGGGGGAATTCCAATACTAACAGCTGAGGATATACCAGTGATCTACTGATGCAACATCAACATGGAAGCAGTCAATCCGGAGGCTCGACAGAAACATTGTTTTAGGTTTGATGTTCTTTTTTTACAACAGCCCTTCCAGGTTGAGTAAATACGTAAAAACATTGTTTCTAGTAAACCCATACGACTGACTGCCTCCATGCTGATATCAACAGCCTACTGATGTCGATATCACGGGTGTTGAGACAATTGTGAGGACATCGTAGACATTTCGTTGAATTAATCAGCGCTAGGTGGTGTAGTTATGCTGCCGGAAAGCTGAGGGTTGCTGGTTCGAGCCTTGTCTACAGCAATGGAATTGATCGCAACAAAACAACATTCTATTGACGTCAAAGCTCTAAAAACCGTTTTCTTAAGATGTCAGAAGTTGGGCATCTATTGCTTTTGCATCCAGTGATATAGAGACCTACCGTTTTATAGCAAGCAAATGCTAGAAACTGTTAGGTAACCTGGAGGTAGAAGGCAAGTTGCCCAAAATGCAAAAAAAAAGTTAATCGTGGGCTAGAAGTTCGAATATATCTGAAGAACTCCAATGCAGCAAACAGCAAAGAAGGCTGAAGTGATCAAAGATTCTAGGGAGTCGCTTTGCCACTTTCTTTAGAGCGCTCTCTTTATTATAGCATCGTTGCAATGGGACTGAAGTTCGATTTTTTAGGCTATGTATCGTTGACACACAATACATACCTAAAAAATTCAAGTATATGGGGTCAGCACTATCGTCTGATGGCAATCTGATGGTTGAAGAGAACCCATGCGTGAGTGCAACTTAGTCCAAGTGACGCTTGTTGACTGGCGACAGGAAGATATCAGAGCGCTTGAAGTCGAAAATATATAGAGCCGCCGTCCGGCCAGTAGCAATGTACGGCGCTGAGTGTTGGCCTGCGACCAAGGAAATTGAGACGCGTCTCAGCGTCATGGAGACGAAGATGCTGTTCTGACGGAGACGGAGATGCCATTCTCCAGAGGTTCGGTGTCGCGACAGCTGACAAGACGCACGAAGCTCGCATGCGATGGTACGGCCACGTCCTGTATGGAAAAGAAGACAGCGTCGGCAAGTTGGGCCTTGACACGTTGAAGACAATCGCGTTTTGCGCAGACCGCGTCGGATGCGCGCGCGATTCTACACACGTGCGCTATGAGTCACCGGTGGGTCATAATGTCCCTCGCGGACAACTTTTTTGTTTCGTGAACTTTCTATAGACTTTTTTCTGTTAACTAGTCACTTGTGATAGGGGAATGTCCAACAGCAATAAGCGAGAAGTATGTCGTTGCTTTCATTATATATATATATATATCGAATTAAAAAATTTTACTAGTTAGGAAACCAATTCTATGACCAAATCAATTCAAGTCAGTCTTCTTGCCTAAAGTTCCTCAAAGAAGGTTATTTGATGTGCTGATCACGAATCTGACATCGGTTTTCGAAATTTTGGCCGATAGCGGTAGGTTACGGTAGCTATGGGTGAGTAAGGCTGTCGGAGTCACGGTCTCGTAGCGAAGTTTGGGCAAAATTCGGTAACGATGACGCCTACTGTCTCACCGGACCTACCGCGACCTACCGTAATTGGCCAAAATTTTGAAAACGAATGTCATATCTGAGATCAGCACCCAAATAACCCCATAGACGAAGTTCGGGCAAAATCGGTGACCACAACTCTGACAGCATTACTGACCCGTATCTACCGTGGTGTTCTACCGTAATCGGCCGAAATTTTGAAAACGGGTGTCAGCTTCGTGATCAGCACGCCAATTTACCTCATTGGGCGAACTTTGGGTGAAAAAGACTGACTTGAATTGATTTGACTGTGGAATTGGTCTCCTCCCTAGTACAATATAAAATCCTAAAATTCGATATATGTAATGAAAGCAACGACATTTTTCTTGCTTACTGCTGTTGTACATTCTCCTGTCACAGGTGATTAGTGTGCAGAAAAAAACATCTATAAAACCGGAGGCAGCAGAACAAAAAATAGCGCGAATTGTTATGAGCCACCGGTGGCTCATATTGTCGTCAATGTGTTAACCCATTGACGACCTAGCGTGCCGAATTCGGCCCGTGGTTACAAAACTGCTCGTTACGGCCCATTTCTCGCTTTTTCATAGTTTACGAGTAATCATTAGATATGTTGTATCCTAGCATTGCTGATGCTCTGTGGTCCGGCAGACATTTACTTCCGAGTACTGATAGAAACACATAATCAACATTACACACTATTCAAGCTGCACAAAGACACTACTCACAAACAGCTACTCACATCTTAATTAATTTCGAGGTAATTGGAAGGCGTCCTGGAGGCCTGATTCGTAACACAAGGACTTGAAGGTTGCTGGTGATCACCCTGATCTAGCTGATCACGAAAGGATGATACCAGA
Source organism: Heligmosomoides polygyrus bakeri (assembly GCA_947359475.1). Taxonomy (NCBI): domain Eukaryota; kingdom Metazoa; phylum Nematoda; class Chromadorea; order Rhabditida; family Heligmosomidae; genus Heligmosomoides; species Heligmosomoides polygyrus. The sequence goes on from OX375868.1 coordinate 61,067,517, forward strand.
AAAGTGGGCCCCGCTATGAAGCGGGACAGACGTTGAAGAAGAAGAAGATCGTTGGCGCACCATGCGTGGGAATGGGAAGATCCAATCTGCTCTCAACAACTCGGGCGAGCTGCAGCAAGGTCGCAGCGTTCCCATACGACAACACTTTTCGTGGGGAGTCTAATATCTAATGCAGAGCAGCGTTCAACCGTTTATTGCACGTCGCATTGCAATTTCCTGGATGTTCACAATTCCAAGCGCATGAACTCTAGAGCCCCCTGCTTTGAACATCATTAATATACAGCCACTCAAGCACTGCCCTGTGCTGTCCTACAAGCTGCTAAATCTCCCGGTCTTATCGTTTGGTGCCGACCGAATCGTCCCCAAGTCCCCAGCTCAGCAATTTGCCGTCAGCGTAAAAGTGAGTCTCCAGTAGAGGCAGCTCTTCTGGTTTCGCTTTCGTGTAGCTCGACAGGCTTATCCGAAGCCGCTTGCGTTTCGCCTGCTTAATCCCGCAATTGCTCAGCGCTCACTTGCCGCGACCCTCGGCCGTCGCTGCAGCTGCCGCCACTCGCGCTTGTCCTCTCAAAGGTATGGTGGTGAAACTCTTTCGGGCGGCTCATCTTCGGCAAACGACGGCTTTGCGGATATCCGACTGGCCGGCGGAAACTGGCCTTCGAGCCGTGGCTTCGCAGCTGCCGTCGGCGTTCACCGCGCCTTCGTCCCTATAAAGGCGCCGGATCGCGCCCAAACACATTTGCCGCCTCGCCACCGATGTGCTCCCCCTCGTCGGCTTATGAGCTGATTCTGGAGCTGCTGTAGAAACCTGACAACTACTCAAATGGACACCTCTTCTCTTTTCCAGCTCTCCTATCCCGCAGCCCTTAGAGCTATGCTTCACCCGCCGCCCAGCCCTTTCACGTATCCTTTATTTTTTCTTAGCGAAAGTGGCAAAACTTCGCAACAAATAAAGGCTCATATTTGGTGGCGCTTCGGAAACAATGGACTGTCGATGTACGAATTGATCAGCTTCTGTTTGCTCAGGAGCACTGGCTAAAAGCTTGCTGGATTTTGAAGTTATGCTTTCAGCTCCAACCTCTTTTTGGGATTTCTCTCCGCAGCTCGTTTCTTGAAAGAAATGCTGTTTTTTGCCACTGGGGTTGATCTTAAAGAAGGCGTTCACAGAGTGAAGAAAGGCTTGGGCCTACGTAAGGCAAAGGTGCCTGACCATCGAGATCTGAATTGCTTGCTCTATCGTAGCCTCTCCTGCAGCGTTGGTGAATTACTACGATGGACTAGATTTATTTACACCATTGAACTTTTATCAGCGAACGCAAATGAATAAATACTGACAGCAGTCGGCTCTTGGAAGTTAAAAAAAGCTCCGGAAATATGAAGAATGCGGAAGAAATCTACGAAGTACTCATTTCAGGCAAATCCTGCGAAACTTGTGCAAGAGGAACGCATTTCAGCAAATCACTCCTGGCAGTATTCGTCGGCGCGTTTCTAAGAGTTCAAGATAGACTGCTTATACCTGAATGTTGTATCTGATCTGAGCTCTAGTCAAAGAGCTGTTTTGTGCCTTGGTGGCAGCTACAAGTAAATCGAGGGCTCCTGCTTAAAATCCTGAACTTCTGGAGGAGGTGAAAAAGTAGAATGTGATTCTGACATTGGATTCGCGCCATGCAATAGCAAAGCACCACACGGGCTTCGTTGACCCACTTAATGTGCTTGATTACAGGAGTCGTTTCATCTGAAATCATGAGACAATAGAATAACCGCAAGTCACCATACAGTTGCCAAGCTACTTACAGTTTCAGCTTCCAAACAGCTGCTACGTTTCCCACATTCTCCCGCTGTGGCTGCGACAGCATCCACTTCTAGAGCGCTTCGCAATTCTTCCAGAACCGTCAAATCATTTCACACAAACCACTTCATCTTCCGTGTTCGCAGTTAACTCAGTTTTGCAATAATTGCACATCAGCATTGTTCTTCATTTTGACGCAGATGATAGCAAAGAAAAGTCGACAGTCTACATTAGGCCGGCAGCAGAGCCTTACGGGTGCTGCGGATCTGCCATGATAACGGGGGTGGTGCGGCGCCGTGACGGCTACTGTACGCAATACTGCGTACTTTTGCCTGCAGTTGCGACCTCTAAGAATGTCAGAGATGTAGTAAGCAAAACGCTTTTAGTTCTGTGAGGAAGCGTTTTCTGAGCCAAGGTGGGAGTTCTTGAATGTAATCCCCGTAATCTAATACAACGCTCCTTATAACTCAACAGTTCTGTATCATTTCGCGCTTGCTCTCACTTTTGTAGTTCTACCTCCACTGAAAATTGCTCGGTTGACAAGCAGCTCGAAGATAATGTGGTAGCCCTTGTGATGACAGTATTCCCTATGATGCCTTGTTGAGCCCGGGAGGTCTGTCCGATGCTGTTATCGCTCATACTAAAAGGAACGGTCTGCTTTGTTGTTGCATTTCTGTGCAAGGGTTTTCTCTAAACCTAACACGGCTAGCTTGTGGCTGGAAGGCCGCTAAGATTTGCGGAGCAATTAAGGTTACCTAATATGGTGCTAAGGTTTTTTTTTTCGTTACGTTTTGAATGCAGGATTCCATACGCATCTATTTGTCGACACTAACGATGATTATATTGGTCAAGCTCCTCTATGGACAGAAATTATGCCCCAGCCTATTATATTCCTAGCATGTAGATTCGTTTAAAAAATGTTTAGAATAGATGAACCATAATGGACACCGATCTATCACGTCCTCCAGCGGGTCTCACCCGTCGCTTCTGGCGCTGCGGGTGAGAGCCGCCGTCAACTACGGCAGCCCTCCAGGACCTTTGCGACCAGCGGCTCGGCGACAACTCGTCCACACTGCGGCTTCCACCACAGCGGCAGCGTGGCTACCCACTGCGGCGGGAGCGACATGGACGAGTTCTCCGGGTGCTGCCGCGAGACTGTAGGAGATCGAATTCTTCATTACGAGTTCTCAAGACCAGTTTCACAGAGCCAATATGTCTCTGGTACCAACCTGGCGTCGCCTATCAGTACTGGGGGACGGCGCCCCCTGCTGGGGGCGTACGATCTTCCTCTCATCCCCCTTGCTCACCCACCCCAACCCCTAGCCTTCACCGAGAGTCTAACGGCTGCCTTACGAAACCTTTGCCATGCAGAACAATAGTTTCCGGTCCGCAGAACAGCGGCTGTACCTCCTGACGCCACGCCCCCCACCAGGGGCGGGTGCACCTCCACTCGCGCTGCCATCAGTACTCATTTCTGTGTTTTTGCCTGATCACCCTCGAATAATAGAAGACAATTCAACAAGCAACCTGCTGCTTTGACTCCTTTAGTACAACCTTCTGAGAATTGCATTAACGCAATCTACGTCTAACGATCTTATTTGAGAACAAGAAAGACGTAGGAACAGAACGCGCTCAAGCGAATAGATATTAATAGACTGCCACCACACATGGAGGAAAATTGCCGTCAGGAATGTGGGAGCGCCATCAATTAGTTTCATGAATGTTCCCCTTCATGCTTGTTCTAAGATAAGCGATAGCGTCGAGGCAGACTCAAACATTTCCTTGAGGGGAGCAAAGAACTGCGGAGGCACATACCATAGGCGTAGAATATTTCGTGCAGGCGATCCAGTGTTAAGAATCACAGTGCCGTTCTGGAAAACTTGAGGAATCTTTGCTTGTTCTGCAGCAAAACACATACTGGCTGGTGGATGGAATCCACAAGTTGAGATACAGAGTCTGGGTATTGTGCCTTTTTAGGAAGGAGGTTTTGATGAGAATGTGATTGCGTTATCAGAAGTGATGGATGGTAGTGAGGCCTCATTGTGAAGCATGTTTGTTTGAAAATCACTGTATAATAGATAAGAAGTCGTGCTGCAGCTACACTATCGAAAGCTATTTTTGTTTAACGTGGTGCTATTCAGAAACATGATTATTCTGCTCTCCTTGGTGGGCTTAGCGCTCAAGGTTAGTGCTCAATGCTACCAGAGAGGATGCGGCGGCGGTGGTGGAGGAGGCTACCAGGGCTATCAGATGCCTTACGGTCAACAGTTCCATCAACAAATGCCTCAGCAGCTTCCTCAGCCCTATTCTCAGCCGTTTGTTCAACCACAGCCAATGGAGTACTACTACAGATGTGGGTAGTTATTTTTGGATGATTTGCTAGAGGCCACTCATGGGCAAAGACGTTAATTTCTATGCTGTTTTATTCAGACATAAGTAGTTAATTTGTTCCCATATAAATTCATTCAGCGAGCTCATATGCCCAGCCTCCAACGGAGACTCTGTCAGAAAAACATTCGGCAGAGACGGCGACATTATCGACAAAGTCATCGGTACTCTTTCTTCTATAAATGAACTGGTATGGTTCTGTTCTATTCGAATTCTGTGAGTTCCAGGAGTACGAGGAATACGAGAAGAAGCTTCCTGAGATGAAGCCTGCATTGGTTGAAGAACCCGCGCCGACGGTTGAGGTTGGCATATGCTCCGTTCCATGCGAATGGCACTCCGCTTAAAACAATTTGTAGGTTGCCGCTGCGACTCCATCCACGACGTACATACGGGAAGTGGCCTACCAGCCCTACCAACCGCCTCTGCGTCCATTACCCTATCGACAACATCCTCTATTGCCTGCTCCTCTGCCAGCTCCTCTACCAGCTGGTAAGAAGAACGGAACTGTTAGATCTGTAAGCCGGTGTAGACCGCAGCAATATTCTTCATCGAAGAGGCTATATGCAGTACGGTGAACCAATTAGTTAAATTAGTTCTGGGCTAGGAGTGCTCTGAAAGAACGAGCGTAGTTAGAATAGTTGAGCATGGCTATGTTTTCAGGAATGTAGTTCTTACTTTTTGCTACTTTCTGCTCGCTATTTTCGGGCTTTTTATGAATATGGCAAAGAAGGATCCTAACATTCTTCCTGCGATATCGGAGACTTTCTGTGATTGCACTCACACCTTCGCCACTTCTTTCGAAGGTTCAAGACTCTGTTCATTCTTGACTATCTCCTAAATTATTTTTGGCATGGGAAGCAGCTGCGGCAGAAGGAGCCACTAAAGTGATCTACCCGATTGAAACTAAGACTTTCAGGATGTGGAGGAGTTGTGCAACCGCAGTACTACCGCCCTGCTCCCTACATGCCGAGAGGTTACATGCTGCCATACTCTCCAGCTCCAGGCTACGCTGTACCACCTCCACCTCCACCTCCTCCAACCCCTTGTGAGTTCTGAACGGCTAACCACTCCAGATGCACTAACTAACAACCTACAGTGCTGAGGTTTCAATGAGAGAGAAGTAGGGGTTTAGTAAGCGCGGTTTTTGACTCGTTCAACTTCGACAAATAGCATCTCGCAGGAAAATGAGGGAGGCGATCTTCCCTAGAAGTGAACAAGTGAGAAGACTTTGCGCAGACGTGAAAGGCGGCATCACAATCAATGCTGGAACCGTATAAAGACAAGCGGCAAACGGCTTTCTGTCATGTGCATTGCGAATAATTATGAAGGGTTGACTTATACGGACTGAGAAGAATTCGCATATAAAACCAATTAAGAAAACAAGTAGGAGTCACTCTATACACTATTTTTATGTAAAACGGGACACTTTCCACGTCAACTTGAATTCTCTTCTAAACAAACTTTGATGCTTCTAATATCAGAGTGAGCATAACATGCTTTTTACGAGTTAAACTACAAGGCATCCAAATTGGTTAGAATAATTTTTGTTCGAGAAAAATTTGATTTACCTTTCCTTGAAGTTTTTGGGCTGCCCGAATGACCACTTTTTTAAACTTTTAACCCATTGACGACCGCGCGGCAAATCGCGTGTCTGGCGCGTGGGACCGCCTTGAGGCTCGAATCTCGTGCACTCACTACTTCACGGTATTCCAAATGAAGCTCCCTCTCCAATGGGTGAGCCACATATTGGAAAAGGCCGGAACAGGTTCGAAGCAAAACGTAGAAGATGTATTTGCTGCTATAAAAAGGTCAGTACAGAAAAGGGCGCACGTTCGTCACGAATCGTGCAAATAAGGTGACCACACGATGTAGCAAGTGTTTGAAATATTTTTTCTAAATTGGGTTCAAGTTTTTCGCAAGAAATTTGACTAGATGTCTTAACCATGACCATTTTTGTAAGATATAGGTAGCTGTTCGTGAGTAGTATCTATTTATTTGAGGTTTGAATAGTGTGTTGTGCTGATTTTTTTAATCAAAGATTTCGTTAGAAGTAAATGATTCTCGGACCACTGTGCAGGTAGCATTGGTAGGATCCAACGAATCTAACGAATACTAGTAAACTATGAAAAAATCGAGGAAGTGCGCCGCAGCGAACATTTTTTTAACCGCGGGCTAAAATTGGGCCGCGCGGCCCCACGCGACAGAAAAACTGCGGGCCGAAATTGGGCCGCTCGGTCGTCAATGGGTTAAAAACAATAAATCTGCATTGAAGCGCTGTAAAGCAGAGATCATTTAATGCATTAAAAAACAGATCGCACTATGCAGTCGGTTAGCCCGTTGGGATTATTATTTGATTTGTAGTGTAAATGCTGCTCCCGCTACGTATTAAAGTGAGGACATGTGCGTTCATTTGGTGTTGTTATATTGCTTACGAGGGAGAAACTCTACGCAGACAGAAAGTTTGGTATCAATCGAATAAAAATCGCAACGTCTTGGACGAGGGCATGGCACAATCCCTTTTCAGCATGGAACAAAACACCGCCTTCCTGCTTTTGAAAACAAGTTCGAGACCAATTTTCCCTAAAAAAGAAATTTTTTATAATTTCAAATAATGTGTTCACTTACTGGATAGGTTAATTAAAACTGCAAATGAAGTTATACCAAATTTTCGTTGAACAAAAATTGATCTAAGCACTTTGGAGAATTTGTAGTTTAACCGTATAAGAAGGAAATATGAGAAGCTCATTTTGATTTGGAAGGCGTTCACTTTGTTTTCAGAGCCGTCAAGTTTGTTTATAAGAGTGTCCAACTTGACGCGAAAGGTGTCCAATACGACGTGAAAAGTGTCTATCCATTCGAAAGGTGTCGGTTTAACGTGAAAATTATGGCTATAAAAAGATGATTGGAATGCACTAGAAAAAAGAGAAAATATCGAAAAAGGAGTGCGAAAATGGGAACAAACGTTTATTAAAAGGGCTGACGTGACGTGCAGCTGCAACATAAGTTAGTTGATATAACAAAGAATTTGTAGAGGTGAACAGGCTATTAATTTTCAAAAGATGCTTCGATTCCATTAGATACCAAGGTGTCGTTTCCAGTTAAACGAAATGTTCACTTAGAAGGTTAGGCTGGTAATTTAATGATTTCTGTTCTAAATCTGCATGAGAAATTAGGTGTGGCGTATAGAGTCTGACTAATCAATTAGTCCTGAGAAAGACTGCGTGAGGTTTGAGGTGGATACATATACATACATAAGGGCGGGCGTGTATGTCTGCCATTTGGCGGCCTAGGAGCACAGCCAACTTCTTTATACGACATCACTATGCGGCTTTATACAGAGTATACGACAGAGCAAGCAGCCTAAAAGCAGACCTGATCAAGAGTTCATTTTTCTCGACGCAGATTCAACTTGTTCGGTATGCTTCAGAACGAGACGATATCCTCACCGTATCGGTTACGGTGAATGCTTCACTCAGTGCTGAGTAGCCTTGTCCTTACAACAGTGCAACATCTTGCACTTTCCTTGCTGCTAGTTCACATCCTAAATCTCCCATTAGTTGGCCGACAAATCTAGTTTTTGGAAAGACGCTGAGATCCGTGTAAACATTCACAGCAGTGGACGACGGCCTTGAGAATCCTCTTCTGAAGCGTAGCGATATCCCTCGAACCAAGAAGCGGAACTGCGTACAGGAAGCGTAATAGTCCGGTCCCAGTGAGAGTATCGGAAGTTCGCCTAGAGGATGAGGGCCTTATCCGTGCTACATTCTGCATTTCTACGCGATTGTTATCACCGCAATACACGAATCTAGGTAGAGTCGAATGTTTCTACCTATTTGGTGTATTGCATACTGCTGTCTTTTCCAGTTGTTCTTCTTGAAGACTGATCTAACTGTTTGTGTTACAGTTGGAGAGGGAGAACTCACAATAGAGAAGCCCTACATTCGTGTAATGGAAACCATCTTCCTTATTGCTCAGTGTAATAGTTCAAATCCAAACAATGCAACTTTGAAATCGACGTGGCTATTTAGAACTTCCTTGTAAATAGAGATCGTCCTCACTGCTGAATAAGATGTTGAGAGCGCAAGAGTTTGGGCTGTGAACTTGTATATTGTCTGTGCAATCTTCATTGAGAGACAGGACTTGTACGCTGTAATTTTCCGAAAGTTATGCGAATCCTGCTGAGCCCGCAAAACCTTCAAACTCAAGTCTGACAACTTTACGAGTGGATAGTCGAATCCAACGGGATTACACACATGCACACTTCGGACAATTTGTGAGATCCGATAACCTAAATGCACGTAACTAAGATCAGTTCTCCAGCTTCCTTATTTGCCAGTATAGGCAAAGCGTAATGGCTCACGTTCCACAACTCGTTTCAACAGCCGTTTTCGGCACAACCGACATGTGGAACAAAAGCTGCGTGTACACGAGTGCGCACCGTCGAGACGCTGAATGCACCGAGACAACCGCGTAGTGCCGTTCCAGCGGAGACTGTCTCCTCGACATTGCTGCAAGCGTTCGCGACCAAGACATTGCAGTCGAAGAACGAGAAACTCGAAGCCATGCCTGGATCACAATAAGAGCCTTTCGCAGCTAATTTCAATGCACATTCAGGAAGTATTGTGGCCCCGTTTGCTGATCTGAGTGCATTACAGACTATCCTCCTCCGCGTCCTTACCCCACGCCATCGAATGACTGCTGCGGACGATGCTCTGCGGTATGCGGACCACATCTAAGAAGGGTACGCCACAATTCCATCTTCTAGATCAACACAGAGGGTTTCGCCCTACAAGCTATCGGACTGGACCCATCGAACAATGCCTACCTGCAAAACGTAACTTTAGCGTCCACTTTTTTGCTGTCTTTTGAGCAATTATTCGGGTTTTCAATAAGGCGCACTTCAGGGCGAAATCTTAGCGAAGGAGAATTCTATTGACTCTAGGTTCTATTTCTAAGAGAGTAGATGCAGGTGTAGCCGTTTCAGACCTTCGCGCAATCCGCTAAAACAGTGCATACTGACGCAAAAAATTCGACGAACAACATAAATGACACCGAGCTGAACGACAACCGCTGCACCAGCAAGAAGCTCAAGGAGATTATGGGCAAGGTTAGAGAGCCTTGCTTCCAAATTTAAACAGGATAGAACCGATGCGTTACTTTTGCAGATCTCGAACCGGAGTCCCTCAATCGCTAAACGTCTCATTCAACGGATTGCTGAGGCGAAACTCGGCGGTAAGGATTAGGATTTGGGGACTGCATAACTCCTCGATCGAACTGCTGCCGCTTTTTAGGAATGTTCTCTGTATTCTGCTCTAAGGAGGACTTCACCTATGTATCAAGAAGCGAAACCTACTGCCAGACGGAGAACAACGGCGTCGTGTGCTACGCCTTCCAGCACCGCTAACACCAATTCTCCTCAGAAATCACTTAGGGTCGACTTACCTCTAACGTAAACGTTGCTAACTGTGCGCTACGCATTGCCTCCGTTTGTCGCTCTATGTAACTATCTCCCTCCAGCTGCCTCCTGCAATAAGTGGACCTCCCTGATGGCTCATGGTAAAGGGTTGGCACACACTCACTCATTTAAGTCAACGTCATTGACAGTCCTGTTTGTATATCCAGATGGCCTTCCCTTTTCTTTTTTCCTTCTCCCCCAAGAAGTCGGTTTTATTTTTGCGTTTCACGCTCTGCTATTTACGAACCATCAGAGACGCAAATTGTAGAAATAAGAACTTTGAGCAATTTCTGGTTTCTGAAAATAAATAGCAAGGCCATTTCTGATCACGTTCTACTACGAAGCTCACCTAGTTCAGCGAAATGGACCCCTCTTCATTGGTGCCTTTGATAACCTCACTGCGACATCCTTCCTTTTTTTCTAGTGTCTCTGATGCTCTTCATTTGCCTTTTCTTGTAACACAAATGCATGTACATAATGTTTAATATCATTTTCAGCCTTTGCAGATGTGATAGTGATGAGTTGCCTCCGTTCTCAATAATATGCCTAAGTTCCACGTTAAAACAAAGAAACAACGTCAACGGTTACCTTCCGTGAGCAGCTCAAGATATTTTCTTCAGGTCACACACAGAGGTTTCTGGCAGCGGTTTCCAAAGCTTTGTCGGAGTATAACACCTCTACATAGAATCGACTACCCATTGCAGGCATGCATCTAAAGTGTTGGGGAAAATTCAGTTATCCCCTAACACACCAACACCTCACGAGCAATGTAGTTCACCTCTACACATCGGCGCCAACTTCTCTTCTAAATGAAGACGAGTGAGCAAAATTAGCTTTTGACACAGAAGCAGGCTTCCATGCGGTAACACAGTGAGCCTTATGAAGATTTGAGATCTGTACTCATGGTAAAAAGCAAGCATTTTCCATGTTTAAGTGTAAAGAGACGCAACGAAAACGTTTGCTGTTTCAAAATTGGCAAAAATAAAATAGGGAATACCTCTATATAGTCAGGCATGAATTCCGGAGCCTTTTAGAAATTTAAGCACTATTTTTGTGACCTCATGTTTCACTTCGAACGTCACGTATCGATGATCTTACTTCTAGAGTTGTAGAACAGAATAGATAATCGTCTACCTGCGTGTAGTCTCAGAAATGTCTTTAAAGCCCATGTTAAAGTAGTAATAAGAGCTCGCTTTCTGTGTACCATCTCGCTGGCGACAAATGAGCGTCTGCACCTTCGGAGGCAGAGCTATTCTGTGAGAACCACATAAATGGAAAACTCAATTGCTCACTCGGCGAGTGGATCTACTGTGAGGGCAGACACGACAGATCGATGGGCAAATCCACGAACGTGGACTGCCAAAAATCTGCAGTGCCCAATGACGGCTCGCGTTGAACGATTATTTATTACGCGGTTCAATATCACCTAACAGCGGGGGTCAGTGAGTTCGGTCAGAAGATTCTGAACGAGACCTACGAGGTCTTATGGGGCATCGTAAAGGATCACAGAACTATGTTTCGATTTTGCTAAATGCCTTGGGCTGCCCTAAAAACAGTGTCACTTCAATGCGCTCGGATAAGGCAAATGTGACGTCTAGAGCGGCCTTGTCGTGCTCAGAAATTAGCTTACAAAAGGATAGGAGCTTCAACTATAGTTACATCATTACTTTCTGATAAATTACCAAGCTTCCTAAAGGAAGCGACAAGGTGCATTCAAGCGATTCATTCACACCGGTTACTGCAGTGAGCGGATAGAGATGAGGACTTGCGGGAAATGGCCGAGGGTTCGATTTTTTTTTTGGAAGGTGGGGTTCCCAAATCTCTAGGTGGTCTCTTTTCCTTCATGCAAGTGAAGGGTGCATTTTGATGTCAGTAAGGCACCGTATTCGGTTTTTAACCTCGTTCTCACTCTGTTGTCAGATATGGAAGAGGCCAGTTTTGTCGCGTGGAGTTACGTCGCAAATTCGTTAAACCTAGTCTCGCTCGAGAGCTCTCGTTAGATGCTGTCCCTATACGACCTTTTTGTAATGTTCTCTATTGTTTTTACGTATTTCTCACTGTCACCTCATTGGCGAACACGGTCGACTAGTGTTGTTTTGACCCATTATCGAGAGGTGTCATCATTCTTGGGATCTCTGTATAGTCTTCTTTTCACTTTTCTCACAATCTCCACTAAGTCTACTAACTGTTACAAAATACGGCGTATTTCATCCAGCTCGTGTTGCTTGTCTTCCTGTGTATTTTTCGTGACCCCCCTCCCCACACTTGCAGAGGGGAGGCATTACGGAGGCGAGCACTTGTACTTTATCGACTCGAGAGATCGGAAAACGTTTTTCATCCAAAGCTCATCTATGGGGTTTTTTCGGATGCTACGATAGATTACAGTAGGTTACGGTGGGTATATGTGTGTCCAGAATAACCAGCACTACTGTAGGCTCAGGACTCCAGTGTACATTACCGCCCGTGTCGCGCGGTCAAAAAGATGGTTTGCAACGGAAAAATCCGTCGGAAACAGTCGCATGCTCATAACTCCTTTAGTTTTAAGTTGTTTGAAAAACTATTAGCATCGTTCGATTTGTCTTCTCGAGATCTACACAGTCGTATATAAACCTTCACCAGGCCGCCGCATTTTCGCCGTGGGTGCCTAAAAAATGACTGGAGTAGGCTCTTGCGATTAGAGCGCCTTATTTCCCAGGACGTGCATGTGACGTGCAGTGTTTTCGGAGTACCTCAGGCACGGCGTGCGTGGTCAGTGCTCTGTCATACCTGGAATCCTCTGAGACTGCGCCGTGCACAATGCATATATGTAGGGTCGAACCTATCAGTCGAATGGACGGAGGCATGCCCACTGGGTTTCTATCTTCGCTTGATGGAAATGTAAGCCCTTCAAGATTATCTTGCACCGTTTGGAGAATTTTATAAGAAATTTCCGGCCGTTTTAATTAGGATTTGCTCCAATCAGTCCGACGAGCCTTTGGAGTGCGCCATACACAATGCATATAGGATCGAACCTATCAATCGAGTGAGCGGAAGTGGTTCAAATGTCGTGCTAACTAGCAAAGCTTACTCTCTTTATGTGCTTTATTGCACACACTGACAGCAGCTACTACAAATGAAGAGATTTTATGAAGGGAGGATGCGCCGTGCACAATGCATATGCGATAGAACCGTTCGAAACTAGATTAGATTAGAAATTTTCTTCCGCACTACTCAGGAATTGTTGTTCTCTGTCTCAGAGAGGCTTTAGAGTACGCCGTAAACAAAGCATGTATTTAGAATCGAACCTATCAATTGAGTGTACGCGACAGCTTGTAGAGTGAGCCTTAGGGGAGTTTAATCCAAAATTTCCAACCACCCTGCTCAGGAATTAATGTACCCTGTTTTGGGAGGCTTTAGAGTACGCTATGAACAACGCATATAGAATAGAACCTATCAATCGAGTGGGGCGACTGCTCGCAAATACACGCGTGGACGAGTTCGTGGCGCAATAACTCTATCAGGCTCAAATCTTTCCGGCTGCAACTCGAGTACTTTGTAGGCTGCACAAGGTTCTCGAGGTGCTCTAAAGCACAAGCACACTTGATCCATTCATGAGCTAGTGCTCTAGCTCATGAATTTCGGTCGACCACTGCGCAAAGACACGGCGAGCCAACGGCATGCAAATGCGCACACGAGCAGAACGCTTAAGGTCTCCTGCCGTAATCCTCAAAATAAACTTCGGCATCCCGAATAAGTCCCTGCCCCTATACGAAGTTTGAGCAAAATCAGTGATCCTGACCCGACCACCCTCAATTATCCAGAAGAAAATCCAAAACCTACTGAAATCAGCAAAATTCTCAAAAACAGACGTTCGTTATCAAAACAACCCCTAGATGATTTTGGACAAGAAAATTCTGCCAGTTTCGAAAATATCGGCTTTCGATGACGTCATCGTCCGTCTGCTGCGGTCCTGAGCGGCCTCGTCCTCGATGCGAAGCTGTCAAAAAATCAATATTTCCGAAATTGGTCAAAATTGATACCGTTCGATAGCGCTTTTCAAGCAGAACAGAAAGATTCTATTGCGGATGTCGAAAATTCAAATCTGGGCGAGCGAGAACGCAAGAAACTCAAACTGCTAGCTTTCGCCGCTCTAAAACAGCAGCTGGGGGTAAGGCTGTTCAGGCAGATGAGAAGTTCTGAGCACGTCATCATAAGGTACCTCAAACGTTCTGTTTGCATATGAATTTTGAGTTCGTCCGCTAGCTGGATCTTCCCGCAGTGGTCCACCGAAATTGGAAAAAAATGCGTCACCCACACCTCGCCTGCATTTTCGCACCCCTGTAACATCGCCTCCTCCAAAGCTACACCATTCTGCTTTAGCACGCTACTAGAACGTTTTACTGCCTACAAGACTACAAGCTGCAGCCGAAACAGTTTGAACTTGAAAGAGTTATTGCGCTACGAACTCGCCTACGCCTACAATTTGCAAGTGGTCGCTCCCCTTGATTGAAAATCTCGATTCTATATGCATTGTTCACGGCGCACTCCAGAGGCTTGCTGGACAGCCTTAGAGCAATTCCTTAGCAGGACGGCTGAAAATTTATGATAGATCTCCCCAAACGCCCCCCTCCCCCTGCCAGTTGTCGAACCCACTCGATTGATAGGTTCATCTCTATGCGCAGTGCCCACGGCGCACACCTAATTCTCACCGGGACTGACTGGAGCAATTCCTGAGTAAGGCGGCTAAGAATTTTTGATAAAATTCTCCAAACTGTTCGAAATATTCTTGAAGACTTCGCATTTCCCAGTAACAGAAGATTTAAGCGCAGTGGACATGCGTTCGCCAACTCGATTGATAGGTTCTGTTCTGTATGAAATGTGCATGGCGCACTCTTGGAACATTCCTGGCATGATGGCAGAGCATTGGCAACGTGCGCCATGCTTGAGAGATATTCCGAAGGCATCTCCTGGGAAATAAGGCGCTCTAATCGCAAGAGCCTACTCCAGTCATTTTTTAGGCCACCCACGGCGAAAATACGGCGGTCTGGTTTTCATATACGGTTGTGTAGATCTCGAGGAGGCGAATCGAATGGTACCAGCCTTTTTTGAAAAAACCTAAAACTGAAGGAGTTATGATCATGCGACCCTTTGCGACGCTATTTTTGCGTTTTTCGCCCACTTTTGACCGCGCGACGCGGGCGGTATTCAAAGTACTTTACTTTGATACTTTGATGGTCCTTTGTCGGCTGGAGGTCTTCTCAGCGGGGACCACAACTCTTCCAGACCGCTCGATCTCTGGCTGCTTGCATCCAGTGAGGCAGACTCCGCTCTCTGAAAGATCTAGAGAATGAGTCTGCCCATCGCGTTGGCGGTCGTCCCAGTGGTCTCTTATGGTCTCTCGGGAGCCATTCTGTGACACGGAGACTCCATATATCGTCCTTTCGTCGAAGCAGGTGTCCTGCCCAGCGATATTTGGACTTCTTCATGTACTGCAGCGGGTCTGCTAATTGCGACTTCTCCCGTAGCTCCGAGCTTCGTAGGCCTTCTTGCCATTGCTGACGAAGGCTTGTCCTTAGAAGACATCTCTCCAGTGCACGATGCGTAGTTTGCATCGCTCTGGCGATTGTCTTGTTGTCGGGCCAGGTTTCCGTCGCGTAACACATCGCAGGCAGTACAGAGGCGTTGAATATCGAGGCCCTGAGGCCGGGATCCTTGACCTGATCGGTGACTTCGCGAATCGAACTGAAGGCTGCCCATGCTGCGCGTCTCCTGCGGGCGATTTCAGGAGCGAGGTCGTTATCCATGTTCAGCTCTCTTCCCAGATAGACGTAGGAGTCGACCTGTTGCAGAGCGACTCCATTTAACCTAACGAGTCCAGTGTCACAACACTGGTTGATCATAAATTGCGTTTTGGACATATTCATGTCCAGTCCAATCTTCATACCTGCCACATTGAGCTCGTTCAGCATTTCCTCGACTTCTGCCGTGCTGGTGGATATGAGAACAATATCGTCGGCGAAGCGAAGATTGCTGATCCGTTTACCGTCGACAAGGTAGCCTTTATCGTCCCAGTTCAAGTCTTTCATGGCATCCTGGAGTGCCGCTGTGAATAGCTTGGGAGAAATCGTGTCTCCCTGCCGTACTCCTTTCCCGATAGGAATTTTAAGCTTTCGATCGAACAGCTGGATGGTAGTCGATGTGTTCGAAAAGCATTCGTCGAGAAGTTGGATGTAGGGCGATGGTATACCAGCGTGCACAAGTGCGTTCAAAACGGCGTTGATTTCCACAGAGTCGAACGCTTTCCGGTAATCCACGAAGACAAGGACAAGTGGGAGGTGGTATTCGCGGCTCCTCTCGATGAGCTGTGAGACAGTCTGAATATGGTCCATGCAGGAGAAATCCTTGCGAAACCCTGATTGCTCCACTGGCTGATATTCATCCAAGCAACGCTCCATACGATTGAGCAGTATCTTGGTGAAGATCTTGTGCACAACCGAGAGAAGACTGATGGGTCGACAGTTGTTGATATCCTCCTGCTGACCTTTTTTGAAGATTAAAACCGTTTTCGACTCTTTCCATGAGTCCGGAATCCTACCAAGTCAAAGGTAGTGGTTGAAGTGCTTGGCAAGAAGTGAGCAGAGGGCACTGCCACCCGCACGAAGGAGATCAGCAGAAATGCCGTCCGGTCCGGGAGCAGTGCCCGGCTTCATCCTTCTGATGGCATGAGCAACTTCTGATTCCAGAATGGGAGGTACTTCCTCAGCTGGTGACATCAAGCATTTCGGGACAGTGATGGAAGAACGGAACAGATCTGTGTAGAATTCCTGAACGATGGCCTCCATCGCTCTTCGAGACGTTTGCGTTGTTCCATCCTTATCCACAAGGGCTGACATTATTGCCTTCTGATCGCAGAGATCTCGTTTGCAGCGCTTTATGCTTGAACCTTTCGCAGCCGCTTCTAACAGCTTCAATCTTCTGTAGGCTTGAATGGACTCCTTCACTGCAATTTGACAGGCCTTCGAAATGGTGACTTTTTCCAGATGGGAAGCATTAGGATCCAGTTTAACAGCTCTTCTTTGCTCCAAGAGTTTAATCGCATGTGCGTTGAGTCTTGAAGCAGACGGTGATGTGGCTTCGCAAGAGCTGCTAGCACATTTCAACAGTCCTTTGGAGAGAAGGTCGTAGTCTTCCGATGGATCTTCAAGAAGATTCCAATCGTACGACTTTATCGCGTATTCCAACTCCTCAGACTTGAATGTGGGGATCCTCACCGGTGCCGGTTTATGAGTGTCACGCTTGAACATCCTCTTTTTGAGAGTCAGCTTCGCACGGACAAGACGGTGGTCCGAGCCGGTGTCAAATGAAGGCAGCACGGAGACGTCGAACAGACTCCAGCGTCTGTTTGTAAGAACATGGTCGATCTCCGAACGTGTTTCTCCATTTGGGCTTTCCCAGGTCCATCGTCGGTTTGAAGGCTTCTTAAACATAGAATTTCCATGGTAGAGACGGAACGCGGATAGGAAGTCTATCAGGCGCTCTCCGTTTTCGTTCCTTGAGGAAGTTCCATGTGGTCCTAGCCTCCATTCGTCGTGATCATTCGTACCGACGATAGCGTTAAAGTCACCAACGACAACTTTGTAGTAGCTCTTCTCGTCGTTGACAGTCCTTTCGAACAGCTTGTAGAATTCCTCCTTTTCTTCATCTGTGGCCGCAGATGTTGGAGCATATCCATTTATGATGGAGATGGTTCCTTGATCTTTGGTTTCCAGACGAAGAACAGCTACTCGCGGACTGATGATCTTATAAGAGTCTACTAGGTGGTGCACTGTCGAATTGACGAGAAATCCAACTCCGCCAATATTCTTTCTGTCCACCTTTGCTCCGATAATGAGAAGCTCGTTGTGGTCGGTCCTTCTTATGGTTTCCGTTCTGCCTTTCGTTTCCTACAGGGCGATATCGTCGTATTTGATGTTGCGGCTTCTGTAAAGCAGTGTCCGAAGATCCTGCTCAGATGCGATCGAACGACAGTTATAAGTGCAGACGAATAGGCAGTTTCCGTGTCGTGGTGGGAGGGAGTTTCCGGTAGTCCGATTCCAATGACGTCCTGATAGTTTAACTCCGAGATTAGATGGCCCCTCGCCGGAGGTGGATGCAACCGACGTCGTAGAAGTCCACCCCCGGCGCGCGGAGGACTGGGGCGCGGGTCTAGTTGTTTGAGCCGTAGCGGTGGTCTGGTTACTCACATGTTCCTGGCCAGGGATACAGGAGAGCCGCCCATACACGACAAAGCGTCGCGTACTGCGTGACCGTTTGTGCCGTTAGCCACCACAAAGTGATGTTCACCCCTTCACCGCGGTGAGGTGGCACATGAAGGGGTATTCAAAGTAGTGCAAGTAAAATTGCTAATTTGGAAAGAGTGGCAGATTCGTGGTCAACAGCTGAAATACACAGGGGAAGTATGGGCCAAATCGGTGGTCACGACCTCGTACCCTACCAAAGCCAAAATGTGTTCTTCATTTGCATGAATGAGGGATCCCACCTAGCAAACCGCGAACCACCTCTGGAATTGAACCCTTGACCCTCTTCCGCATGTCTACACCGATGACTCACTTAAATGTACCCTGCCGTTGCCTTTTGGAAACCTAGGAATTTATCAAAATGCAACCATGTAACAATGATCTAATTGAAACTCTCCAATCCTTTCGTGGGCTATCTTCCAGGCGCGAAAAAGCCTTTGTAGGCGTCACTTTTGCCCTATCAGCCGGGATGTGAGGACTTTTTATTCGAAAAAAGCAGAACATGGAGCAGCACAAAAATGGGCTCAACCGGAATGCGAAGGACGGGAATGGAGGTATCGAAAAATTCACTACTTTGCTCAATTTCTCTTAAGTATAACCAAAATGTTGGCAATTAATTTGCCGGTGACGAATTTAGGAAGCAGGCAAGTCAGTATGGAACTGCTCTCCAACAGAAACAACGTAAAACAATAAAAAAATTCCTTTTTTCGTATCAGTATTACAAGGATTTCTCAAATATTACTAGTGCAATAGGTCGAAGTCTATGCAAAACCTTTCACTGAGCAGTAAGAATGTATTTTAAAAGTAATGAAGCAGGCGTTTTCTGCCCAGTAATATGCCGGAGATTTCACCACTCATGCTCGACCTAGGATTATCAGACAAACTAAAGGTATGCTTCCGGTAAAGAAATTGGGCTATTCGGTAGTACATCATTTCCAAATATTTCCTCTTCGGACGCTCATATTAACCAGTCCTTCCGTTCTGAAGCTCTATCTCTTATTCACGATCAGTTCTGAGACCAGAGCGTGAATAGCCAATGGTTCTCAAATCATTGGAAAGAGAAACATAGGGATGAACCACGATTCGTGGTTTCTATATTATATTATATTTTGTTTGAAAGCTTGTTTAGCAGCGATAATTTGGAGTCATGAATGATTATTTTTTCTTGCGTTCTTGAAAACTTTTATTCTCAAGAACGATGACCACTCAAAGTGAAAAAGTGTATGATTTTATTTTCAATTAGTTCAAGCTCAGCAGCAACTCGCGACGTGGGTCAAACACTTTCAGGAAATCACCGGCAAGTTCACTCTTAACCGAATAAATTATTGGGTATGGTAGCAGCAGATCCTTTCTGCCCAGAAGGGCAACAAAGGCATACCACTCCCAGGAAGATCAACTGCTTTGAACACAGGGGGCCTGCGTCAAATCGAATTCTTCTCAAAACGCACTAGAACAGACCGCTGATCTCCACACCTCCCATGAACCACCGCTCGTCGGCTGCTGAAGATTGAAAGGTCGCCTAAATCGCGTTCGCAACAGGGTGCACACAAAATTCTGTGCGTTAATATTTTTAACGAAATTTTTTTAACGGAAATTTTCGTTAAATTTCCGATAAATCGCTAAATTTCGTTAAAAGTATCATTATTATTATTATTATTATTATTATTATTATTATTATTATTTATTACACGATTACATTCGTGTGGTATAATATGAAGAAAAACAGCAAAAGAACACAGTCAAACAATTAAAAACCGCAGAATATGCTACTAACTACTGATTAGATAGAAACTAGCAACTAACTTCGGGTAACGTCTATGGCAACTATTTGTTATGGACTCATATGAACATGCAGGATTTTTTTGAAAGCGTTGTAGCTTGACGGAACGGTATGCTTTTTGCGAATCTTCTCAAATGACAAAAGCGTCCTATTGACAAAGAAGAAACGCCTACAGTTGCGTTTAACCCTACCAACCTCATACTTTGTGGCACCTCCTCTAGTGGTAGACTCCCTTAACGAAGCCATATCTGAGATTTTAATACTACATTCATGATTTACGATCCTGTGGAAGAATAACAGATCATTTCGGTTTCTTCTAAAGGCGAGAGTTGTTAATCCAAAGTTGTGATTTCTATCCTTACTTGAGGGGATTTGATCATAATGAAAGCCAGTGTGCGTATCATTAGCTTCCTCGTTAAAGTATTCTGGACCCTTTCTAAGACTTGTACAGTTTTCTTCGTGTGTGGATTGAAGACAGGAGTCCCATATTCCAAAATAGGCCTTACAAAAACCTTATATGCTTGAAGGAGCAGCCCACAATCCTTAGAGGATAGCGCTCTGAACAGGTTGAACATTGCCCTCGTAGCTTTATTGGCGATCATCACACAGTGTTTGTCAAAATTTAGATTACTATTGACTAGAAATCCTAGGTCTTTTACCTCATCGGTACTATTAATTACAGGAGCATTATCAATGGTGTACTGATGCCGACGACTAGCTGCAAAACATTCTTTTAGGTGAAAAAATCGAGGAAAACTTTGTACGTTTCAACGTCAAGAGGGCAACAGCTGAAGTTTAAGGTATGGGGTGTAACTTTGTAATGCAAAATAAACAATTCATTTTCATCAAGCACAGAAAAATAAGCAAGCCTTCAGCAACAAACTATCTACAGGGTGTGGAATAAGAGAGTTATAGATTTATCATGCAAGATGATCACCGACTAGGCATCTTAAAATGTGCGATCAGGCAAAACCCGGAGTTCCCCTCCTTAGTTTTTTGCGAAACCGTTTTGAGTGATTGTTCTGCGAGCATATACAATCTCGATGCGGACATCACCCCACTAGTTACAGAAAGGGTTAATAAAGATACAATTAAAAGCCTATCAGTGGAATGTGAACACGTTGCCAAACGCACGACTTTCGAGTGCCCGGTCTGTGGGACCAATCCATTTTTTGCAACGTTGAGACCGCGAAACGACATCGTGTCACACGGTCCTACACTGCCGAAAAGGTGTGCTACGTCGCCAACGTGTTAACGTTCAGAAAAAGCAGCTTTCCCAATTTTTGTTATTAGCGTTTTCTTAAATCGTTTAAAATATGTCCAGCGAGCGAAAACATTCTCTCCGTCAGGTCTGTTCCAGGTGGCGGAAAAAACTATTCTGTGGTAAGCAACGCCAAATGAGGATAGGCATATATTACGAGGTTAGACACGCATCTTTATGGATTCGTTGCCGTGCTAGAGGGCTCGGCGAAAAAATTTCTTCGTCCAAAATGCATCAAAGAATAGAATGATAAAGGGTGGTTTTACTCAATCACAATTCCCTACTTCTACGGGATGTCGTGGAGGCGATTTAAATGCGTATTTGGTCATACAATGACTTGCGGTGGCCAGCCGATGAACAAGAGGCAAGCCTGTACCAATTCAACCCGGAGGGATGGAAAGCTTGGTTGGACTGGCCGGGAAATCCGAACCAGGAACCTGGTATCGGGGCGCGCGACAGCCGGCATCTCCTCCGACTACACGCGCCCCGAAATGCATTTTAAAAAATTTCAAAAATTCAAAACATTGATGAAAACAATAAAATATTCTTACCGATTTCAATAGTTTTTTAGGAGCAGTCCTAATAGGGAGAATGAGACCTACAACATTATTGAAAACTAAGGGCAAATGTGCTAAACTCACTAAGAAAAAGTCCGTTAAAAATTCTGTTAACTTTCTAGAAATTTCCATCAAGTCGTTAAGCCAGATTTTAACGAAAAATACCG
The DNA here is from genome assembly GCA_947359475.1 of Heligmosomoides polygyrus bakeri. Taxonomy (NCBI): domain Eukaryota; kingdom Metazoa; phylum Nematoda; class Chromadorea; order Rhabditida; family Heligmosomidae; genus Heligmosomoides; species Heligmosomoides polygyrus. Next base: position 61,089,187 of record OX375868.1, read on the forward strand.
TTAATTCGTTAAATTATATATATATATATATATATATATTATATTAAACCTAAGCCATCTATGCCAATATTATATGATGATTGTGGAAATCGTTACATTAGCGATAAAGAAAAAGCGGAAGCTCTTGTATTATATTTTGCTACTGTGTTCAATGATAGTGACAACCCTGCCAATTCTGGTCTGGAAGAAATCAACACTCAGGACACTCAGGATGCTCTAACGGAATTTTACTTCTATCCTAGTGATGTATCGCTCGTGCTAAAAAACTGAGGCCTTCTGTAACTTAACCCTATGATGGCATTCCACAAATCATATACAGTAAATGTTACCTGGCTTTGTGTAAGCCACTTGCGCACCTGTTCAATCTTTCATTGATGACATGTGAGGTTCCATATGCGTGGAAGCATTCCATTGTAAAAGCTGTCCCGAAGTTTTCTGGGAGTAAAAATATTAATAATTTCCGACCTATTAGCCTTACTCCTACCCCAGTAAAGGTAATGGAGAAGTTAATAAGAGAAAAAATGTTACAGTGGTTGAATAAAATAGGTCTCATTCCTCAGGAACAGCATGGTTTTTTGCCTGGTGCCTCTACTATCTCCAACTTAGTTGATACCTACCATGATTGGACCAATGCAATAAATAATGGAAAATCGGTGGACGTAATATATTTCGATTTCTCAAAAGCATTTGATAAAGTTTCGCATAGCAAATTAATTGCTAAGCTGAGTGGTTCTGGAATTTGTGGTAAGCTGCTAAAGTGGTTTGTTACCTGAAGCATAGGTATATGACAGTTGAAGTAGGATATTCGTACTCTAGAAGCTTCTTGTGCACAAGTAGGACGCCGCAAGGAGCTGTGCTATCCCCATTACTGTTTGATTTATACACACGATTTGCCGGCATACATTAAAACCCATGCGGAAATTCACGTGAAAGCCTATGCGGGTGACGTCAAGGTCTACGGAGCTTATGACGAGGTGAACAAAGCAGTCGTGTGTTCAGCCCGTACGGCTTCAGTTCAGAAAATGACAGAATGGGCTCTAGAGTGGAATATCCCACTTAACTTAAATAAATGCTTGCTTATGCATATTGGAGATTCTGAACCTCTTGATTTCTTTGTCGGTGATGTTCCAGTTACTAAATGCTGCTCAACAAAAGACCTGGGAGTAATTTTCGATTCCGAGCTCAAATTTGGAAAGCACATTGATTTCTCAGTGAAGAAGGCATACTCCGTCTTGTTCATGATTTTTCGTAATATCAAGGGCTCAGATGAATCAATACTATTACGTCTTTACAAATCGTATGTTTTGCCTCATCTAGAGTATTGTATGCAAATCTGGAGTCCCTCCCTCAAGAAAGAAATCCTGAAAATTGAAAAGGTGCAACAGCTATTTACTCGCCTACTGTGGCATATAGTTAGTGGTTCTTGCAATCGAATAGCTTTGCCAGATGATAAAGCACGCTTACCAAGGTTTGCTCTGCGTTGCCTGAAATGTAGAAGGCTTGTAGCTGACTTAGTGTTCTGTTACCGTATCCTGAAAGGTGAAGTGAAGTTGTCAATTAGCAAATACTGGATTTTTATGCCCGTTAGTCCTAGGCTTGGAAGTATAAATATTCAGTTCAAAAGAGTGAGGAAGAAGCATTTTTCAGTTGTTTTTAATTCATTCTTTCACCGTTGCGCGAGATATTTTAGTAAGTTGCCCACCGATGTTTTCCAAGCAAGGACTGCAAAAGAGCTTAAACTTAAACTAAAGAGGTTAGATCTTCCTCAATTCCTTAACATTGATCATTTTTGTTGATCCTGAATATTACAGAGTGTGAAGAGGGGTTTAACTACTGTTGGAATGTTTCATGCAATGGCATCCGATGATCCGTTCAGATACCACTTCATCAGGGAACGCCACGCTGTATCCGCTATCGCTATTCTACCCTTCATCCGTGAACAGGTGGATGTTTCTCTCAAGCAGTGTCGTCCATTGATTGAACGATGCATTCTTCTGCCAGCCTCTACCAGTGCCTAGTGTCACAATGATTGCTAGCACCTATGTTCTCTTCCTCCCCGCTAGCCTGTGTACTTCGATCCTTATTTATTCCTCTCTTTTTTGTTGCCTGTGAAGGAGCCTTGGAATGACATCTTTTTTTGTACCAAAAAATAGAAAACAACAGTAAATAGATGGGATTTTTTTCTTATCGTATTCCTCAAAAAAAAATCTTTCTTACGATGACTGGTTTCACTTTTTCTCTATAGTTAACATTCAACCTTCCTCAAAAAGTTATCCAGCCGTCACCTCGATCCTTGTCATGCAAAGGTTTTGTTCAATCTACTACCAATACCTCACTACACATGGAGAGAAAAATTTATTCCTGGGCCGTCCCCGTGGTGCGTACTAGTATAATGAGGCCCCTGAAACACGGAGCCCGCCCGGGGACGCGTGCTCAGGATTTTCTGAATTTCTTTCTTCCATGATTCGACATTGCATGATTTTAGCATTCCAGTGGCTTGGTTAACTTCATAAAGTTCCTGGTTTCGACAATATATCCCCGGTGACCTTCCTAATGGTCGCCAATTTACAGGTTTTTTAGTGAACAAATATGTTAATAGCCTTAATATTTTTTATTTTTTTATTTTTATTTTTTTATATGGCGGCAAGTACTACGGTGGCAGTTCAAAGAAAAGATTGGTGTAAAATGAGATGTTGCTTCAAAACCTCTTCTGCTCCGCTGTCCATCTATTGTTTTTGTTGTAGTGTTTGCTTTCTATTTGGTTTGATTGGATGCTGTTTTACGCATGGTTGTTTATATTAGACTAGTATCTTTCCCAGTTCCAGTGCTATTTGTCCTTTTGTTTTTCCTTTATTTATGCGATTTTCTGTTCTTCTTAGTTGCTTTTTCGTGTGAGCACGTCTTCGGGACGTAATAATAAATAAATTCGTTTAATCGTTAACCGTTAAATGTGCACCACTGCTTTGCAAGTGCCTCATGCGTTGACGGAAATCCTGGTAGATCGCTGTGCTTCCGACTGCAGAGAGCTCCTGCGCCAGTTCAAGCGAGGTGGCCTAAATCGAATCCTCATCAGCGATGAAAAGCCGATGGTTTATTACAACTGCAAAGCCAGAAAGCAATGGCCTGAGCTCAATGAGCTTTGGCTGGAGCTCAATGAGCTTCTGTGGTCGAATTCGGAACATCATCGAATGAAGATCCTTCTGTGCATTTGGTGGATGTGTTGTGGTGCAGTGCACCGGGGGCTGCTACATGCAGTCAAACCATCCTCGACGCTTGCTTTTGCAAACAACTTGGCTGAATATAGCAAAAATTAGTGGAGAAAAGAGTCTATGCGAGCCAATGTTTCTTCCACCAGGGCAACGAGCGACTGCTTACGGCACTTCAGACACTGGCAAAAATCTAGGAATTACGCCGGAGTAAAGTCAAGCAACCACCATGCACCCCGGACATTGCGCCGTCTGACTGCCATCTGCTTCTGTCGACAGATCACTTGCTCCATAGCGCTTCGCCGAAGTCGATTAGGTCACGGCGGTGGTCCACGACTTCTTCAGGTCGAAGCCGACTAAATTCTACAGAGATGTAATCCACTCAGTTCATGAAAAGCAGAAAAATCTCATTGAGAATAACGGCAATTACTTCGTTTAAGTCAACCATTTTTCTTTTGTGGTATAATCTTATTTTTTGCTGGAAGACAATTTTTGTTGCAAAGCTTATGACTCAACCTAATATTAAGCGGCATGCGCTTAATAATTTAATTCCTTTCGAGACTTCACTTAACAAAATTGTTGCACTTTTTTTATTTATTAAAACGTATTTCTATCCCCCTTCATGTGCCACCTCACCGCGGTGAAGGGGTGAACATCACTTTGTGGTGGCTAACGGCACAAACGGTCACGCAGTACGCGACGCTTTGTCGTGTATGGGCGGCTCTCCTGTATCCCTGGCCAGGAACATGTGAGTAACCAGACCACCGCTACGGCTCAAACAACTAGACCCGCGCCCCAGTCCTCCGCGCGCCGGGGGTGGACTTCTACGACGTCGGTTGCATCCACCTCCGGCGAGGGGCCATCTAATCTCGGAGTTAAACTATCAGGACGTCATTGGAATCGGACTATTGGAAACTCCCTCCCACCACGACACGGAAACTGCCTATTCGTCTGCACTTATAACTGTCGTTCGATCGCATCTGAGCAGGATCTTCGGACACTGCTTTACAGAAGCCGCAACATCAAATACGACGATATCGCCCTGTAGGAAACGAAAGGCAGAACGGAAACCATAAGAAGGACCGACCACAACGAGCTTCTCATTATCGGAGCAAAGGTGGACAGAAAGAATATTGGCGGAGTTGGATTTCTCGTCAATTCGACAGTGCACCACCTAGTAGACTCTTATAAGATCATCAGTCCGCGAGTAGCTGTTCTTCGTCTGGAAACCAAAGATCAAGGAACCATCTCCATCATAAATGGATATGCTCCAACATCTGCGGCCACAGATGAAGAAAAGGAGGAATTCTACAAGCTGTTCGAAAGGACTGTCAACGACGAGAAGAGCTACTACAAAGTTGTCGTTGGTGACTTTAACGCTATCGTCGGTACGAATGATTAACGACGAATGGAGGCTAGGACCACATGGAACTTCCTCAAGGAACGAAAACGGAGAGCGCCTGATAGACTTCCTATCCGCGTTCCGTCTCTACCATGGAAATTCTATGTTTAAGAAGCCTTCAAACCGACGATGGACCTGGGAAAGCCCAAATGGAGAAACACGTTCGGATCGACCATGTTCTTACAAACAGACGCTGGAGTCTGTTCGACGTCTCCGTGCTGCCTTCATTTGACACCGGCTCGGACCACCGTCTTGTCCATGCGAAGCTGACTCTCAAAAAGAGGATGTTCAAGCGTGACACTCATGAACCGGCACCGGTGAGGATCCCCACATTCAAGTCTGAGGAGTTGGAATACGCGATAAAGTCGTACGATTGGAATCTTCTTGAAGATCCATCGGAAGACTACGACCTTCTCTCCAAAGGACTGTTGAAATGTGCTAGCAGCTCTTGCGAAGCCACATCACCGTCTGCTTCAAGACTCAACGCACATGCGATTAAACTCTTGGAGCAAAGAAGAGCTGTTAAACTGGATCCTAATGCTTCCCATCTGGAAAAAGTCACCATCTCGAAGGCCTGTCGAATTGCAGTGAAGGAGTCCATTCAAGCCTACAGAAGATTGAAGCTGTTAGAAGCGGCTGCGAAAGGTTCAAGCATAAAGCGCTGCAAACGAGATCTCTGCGATCAGAAGGCAATAATGTCAGCCCTTGTGGATAAGGATGGAACAACGCAAACGTCTCGAAGAGCGATGGAGGCCATCGTTCAGGAATTCTACACAGATCTGTTCCGTTCTTCCATCACTGTCCCGAAATGCTTGATGCCACCAGCTGAGGAAGTACCTCCCATTCTGGAATCAGAAGTTGCTCATGCCATCAGAAGGATGAAGCCGGGCACTGCTCCCGGACCGGACGGCATTTCTGCTGATCTCCTTCGTGCGGGTGGCAGTGCCCTCTGCTCACTTCTTGCCAAGCACTTCAACCACTACCTTTGACTTGGTAGGATTCCGGACTCATGGAAGGAGTCGAAAACGGTTTTAATCTTCAAAAAAGGTCAGCAGGAGGATATCAACAACTGTCGACCCATCAGTCTTCTCTCGGTTGTGCACAAGATCTTCACCAAGCTACTGCTCAATCGTATGGAGCGTTGCTTGGATGAATATCAACCAGTGGAGCAAGCAGGGTTTCGCAAGGATTTCTCCTGCATGGACCATATTCAGACTGTCTCACAGCTCATCGAGAGGAGCCGCGAATACCACCTCCCACTTGTCCTTGTCTTCGTGGATTACCGGAAAGCGTTCGACTCTGTGGAAATCAACGCCGTTTTGAACGCACTTGTGCACGCTGGTATACCATCGCCCTACATCCAACTTCTCGACGAATGCTTCTCGAACACATCGACTACCATCCAGCTGTTCGATCGAAAGCTTAAAATTCCTATCGGGAAAGGAGTACGGCAGGGAGACACGATTTCTCTCAAGCTATTCACAGCGGCACTCCAGGATGCCATGAAAGACTTGAACTGGAACGATAAAGGCTACCTTGTCGACGGTAAACGGATCAGCAATCTTCGCTTCGCCGACGATATTGTTCTCATATCCACCAGCACGGCAGAAGTCGAGGAAATGCTGAACGAGCTCAATGTGGCAGGTATGAAGATTGGACTGGACATGAATATGTCCAAAACGCAATTTATGATCAACCAGTGTTTTGACACGGGACTCGTTAGGTTAAATGGAGTCGCTCTGCAACAGGTCGACTCCTACGTCTATCTGGGAAGAGAGCTGAACATGGATAACGACCTCGCTCCTGAAATCGCCCGCAGGAGACGCGCAGCATGGGCAGCCTTCAGTTCGATTCGCAAAGTCACCGATCAGGTCAAGGATCCCGGCCTCAGGGCCTCGATATTCAACACCTCTGTACTGCCTGCGATGTGTTACGCGACGGAAACCTGGCCCGACAACAAGGCAATCGCCAGAGCGATGCAAACTACGCATCGTGCACTGGAGAGATGTCTTCTAAGGACAAGCCTTCGTCAGCAATGGCAAGAAGGCCTACGAAGCTCGGAGCTACGGGAGAAGTCGCAATTAGCAGACCCGCTGCAGTACATGAAGAATTCCAAATATCGCTGGGCCGGACACCTGCTTCGACGAAAGGACGATAGATGGAGTCTTCGTGTCACAGAGTGGCTCCCGAGAGACCATAAGAGACCACTGGGACGACCGCCAACGCGATGGGCAGGCTCATTCTCAAGATCTTTCAGAGAGCGGAGTCTGCCTCACTGGATGCAAGCAGCCAGAGACCGAGCGGTCTGGAAGAGTTGTGGTTCCCGCTGAGAAGACCTCCAGCCGACAAAGGACCATCAAAGTGTCAAAGTAAAGTAAGAATGTATTTCTATCAGTCAATTTTAAGGATTTGAGGCCAACTAGAAGGTAAAGAATGCAGATCATACAATACTTTTGCTTTGGGAAACAGGAACCTACGCTATCTACCCCTTCTTCTGGAAGAAAAGGTATAGATTTCCTGAAAGACAACACGACTTAAGCCTTGTGTGACGCAGCTATCGTAACTAAGTCGCATCTTCTTCTACGAAATTCAAGTATATTTTATCATTTATCATTTTATTTCATTTTATCAGTATATTTTTTTATTATTATATATTAAATATTAGTATAGTATATCGAAAATTTTGTAACTTAAACCTGTTCTCTTGCTGCTGCTCTCTTTCTAGATCAATCTGCTGACCAGGATTTTGCACTAATTAGGCCCGCTTTCCTCCTTTCTGCGCGAAGCAAAATGACAAGGCATGAGATATGAAAAACGAAAAGTTGCTCTTTTGTGTCAGAATTTGTAAAATGTTGGCTAACAGCGCTGGTTACTTAACTGGTACTTTTGCTTAAAATGTTCTCGCCATTTGCAGAGACAGAGCACAACGCAAGGTAGCTCATAAGTATTGAAACACCCTTAGGCTGCATTATTAGCAAAATTTTTCAGTTGAATGAAACGGCATACTGCAGGATTCATTTTTATGAACGGCAGAATCGAACAAAGCCCTGTTTCGCAGAGTAGAGAAGAGTAGGAAAACATACTGTAACACAACAGCCTAAGACACGTTCAACATTGCTGCAAAGATCACAGTAAAAATTGTATAGGAGGGAGCAAAATCTTTAACACAAGAAGTGAGGAGAACCAGGGGATGACGGTGGTGTGATAGTCGAAGAGATCATGGATATCATAACAACAACGTATTTTGCAATAGAAGAAAGTTAGATGAAATCATCTCAAGAGCACAGAAAGAACGTAGCCGAACGACATGACCAATTTTAGACTGCCTAGTTCTTCGTCTTCGGGGCGGGTCTTGTGGGCTAATTGTTATGTAACGTATGCTTAGCGCTGTAGTCCTTGCACAACGACATACTAATTGCTATGTAACGTATCCTTAGTGCTGCAGTCCTTGTAATTATTATGGCTGTAGCTACTCTTGGAAACTAGGGCTCAAATGTAACACTACCGACTGTCGTGTTCACGGTAGAGTGCTACCATTTTTTAAAGGAGCGTGTAGAGTACTTCAGTCCCCATGTTCAACAAAACGACTAAGTTGCAGCATTTTATCACCCCCTCCGTGCAGAACGGGAGTAGTTGGGCCGTAGAATGGCAGATCGCAGCTCTGAGACACGTTCCAACGACTGCAAAAGTGGGCGTTACCACCTGCCCAGTTCGCAGCACTTGATCATCTCGGTCATCCTGTCATCCTTTTCGTGGGCACCACATCCTGCCGAGCTGGGCAGCACATTATGCTCATTTTCAAAGAGCACCTTCCCATGCATTAAGCAGCACGTGCTGCCCAAATACGCCAACCCAACCTACGTACGTTCTTCAGTACTCGTGTACTGCCTTCACTCGAAATTAGTACCTCTACCATGGTAGTACTCCCACTACTACTCGTGGTCCTAACCGTACTCTTAACACCAACTACTACAACTTCTACTTTTTCCACTATTCAGTACTACATTAACTTCTGCTCTACTGACCACTTCTCCTACGCACCGCTGGAGTTGTAGTGGTCGGTAGAGCAGAAGTTAAAGTAGTACTGAATACGGAAAAAAGTAGAAGTAATGGTGGCTGGTGCTGAGAGTACTGTTTGGAGTACGGGTAGTAGTGGGAGTACTACCAGTGACAGAAGTACTAATTTCGAGTGAAGGCAGTACACGAGTACTGAAGGGCGCGCATACGTTGGGTTTAGTGTTAGCATTTCTGAAAATACTTCTGTGGTAAGGACATGATGGAGTTATACAATTTTATTTACTACCGATTTTATTACATTCGTCCGGTAAGACGAATACATTTCGACAAAACTCCAGACCTTCAGGAGTACGAGCTATAGCTCAAAGAGGTGGAAAATTTACGCAACTTCGAAACGTTTCAAGCTCTGGGAGAGTTAACCTGTACAGGACATTATCCACGCAACATGTGCAACATTTAGAAGGTGACGCAATTAGTCAATATAGTGAATCATTAGGTTGTTTCCTGAT
>OX375868.1:61098520-61203378 GCA_947359475.1 Heligmosomoides polygyrus bakeri
GGTACAAATCTTTATTGCGGCTTACGTTTCGGCGTCGTCGCCTTCTTCAGAGCCTGGAAAAGTCGAAGTCATCTGAGAGGCTACCCTCCCAAATGCCATTTCATTCTGCAGGAACCCATCCAAAAGGCTAAGAGACTACGAAAACGATGCCGAAAGAAGTCGAAAACATGGCTAACCTTAGATGTGGACAGAGTCGAACATGGAATGTACTGCGAGAGTCGAACATGGAATGTACTGCGAGACGTGCCAGCAAGCAACAGTCGACTCGTCATGGAAGTCCTCTCGCTAAGACAGAAGATCGTCTTGGCGAGGCAAACCATCCACTTTCTGTGTCGCTGCCGACGCGAGGGAGTCATCCCAAACTTCATACAACGTAAACGACTGTTCGGCGCATGCGACCATCCAAAGGACGACAGGAAGATTTTCTCCATTCACATGCATATATTGAAGACATGCATTTCTTTTAAGAGAGACCACATGTATGCTATGCTGAAGAAATGTGTCGCTAAGGAATCATGCTGTGAAAGGTACGTGCCGAGTCGCCTTTGGAGGAGGATCGTGGGTGAGTCGAAAAACATCTGTGATTCTATCCGCTCTAATGCCAAAGTAAAACTGCGCGAAAGGTTCACTAGGCTATTAGATTCAAAACGATGCCGTAACCAACAATTTTCTATGGCTAATCAGTTAGACCATAACGGCCCAGTCGCTGGAGGAAGTGGGGAAGACTTATGCAGCCCACGGGTCACCGTCATAGGTGACCTTGCATTGTCATCGGGCGCAATGTCGGTGTTGGACTTGGGTCCCAGTTTTGCACCCGCTCGTCCTTTGTGCCCCGCCACGGCACGCAAGGTTGTGGGAAGTTTGCAGACATTGCAGGATCGCCTGCGGCGTAAAGCGGCTATTGATGCGCAGGGTACTGGTTCGGACCCAGTGGGTGCTACAGCCATACCACCGCCACCGCTCCCCTCTGCTTACCTGAGACCACATGAGCCGAACGGGACGCTGGACTCAAAGTTCCGCGTGTTCACCACGTCCCTCTTTACCGTCCTGCGCAGCTTGGTGGGTAAACGGGTGTCTTCTAATCTCTCCGCCGCCCAGCAACACGGCCTTAGGGATATCCGTAACCTCTCCCTATCGGGTGCCATAAAGATCGGCATAAGCGATAAAGGTGGAGACTTCGTTGTGCTGTCACAAGAGCTGGACCGAGCGATCACTCGTTTGCACCTACAGGACGCATCGGTCTACAGTCGTTCTAGTCCTGAGGAGTTTAGACGACAATACCGTAGACTGAACAGGAAATGGGTAGAAGTGGCACGATCCGCAAATCTACCTAAGGGGGTGATAACGAGGTTGCGTTGCGAACTGCCTACATGTCCGGTGCTCTACACGCTCATAAAGACGCACAAACTCCCTCCAGATAGTGCCTCTGCCGACGAACCCTCAGTGTTCAAAGTCAGGCCCATCATCAGCAATGTTGGTGGTCCCACTGACCGTATTGCTTGGTTTCTCAACCTCGTGCTTGTGCAGCTACTCCAGTTTATACCCGCCCACCTACCTAACACGAGCCATTTCCTCGAAAAGCTGCGAGAAGCTAGACTGCAGAAGGAATGCGTTATGGAGTCGTTTGACGTAACATCGCTTTACACTAACGTCTCCAACAAATGCGCATTGGAGGCAGTTCCGGAAATTCTAAATGAACAACACACCAGCATAAACATGTACGGTCTATCCGTACTGCAAGTGGTAGGGCTCGTCAATGAGTGTCTGCAGTGCAACGCATTTAGGTGGTCGGGTGAGTATCACAAGCAGATAAGAGGCCTCGCCATGGGCCAAAGACTAACTCCAGTTCTCGCGGTTGCATTCATGTCAAAGGTGGAGGCTCCTGTGCTAGATCGAATGCCCACCATCTACTGCCGGTATATTGACGATTGCTTTATCGTCTGTCCCACTCAACTCGAGATGGATACTTGCTTTGAGTTACTCAAGCGGCAGTCAACGCACATTAAATTTACACGGGAGAAACCGCAGGGGAACTGGCTCGCATTCCTCAGTGTGCAGATCCATCTTTCTGACGGGGTTTACCGAACCAGGTGGTACCGGAAGCCGGCAAGCAAGAACATCATTGTTAACTGCGCATCGGCTCACCCATTCAGTATGAAGAGCCGTGGTTCAGAATATGTTCCGCACTGCTCGAGCGGTTTCATCTGAAACCGCAGAAAGGGCCTACTCTGTGAATATGGCGCACCGCATCGCGATTCAGAATGGATATGCTCCCACTGGCGGGGCTAGTGGGCAGAGACGACAGCCAAGAACCGCTGAGGAATCGCAGCGAGAGCGGTCAAAGGTGACATTCTGTGTCCCGTTCATTTCGGACGCTCTGACCGCAGCCATCCGTAGCTGCGTTAGGAAGGCTGAGCTGCAAGACGATGTGAGGGTGGTAGCAGTGCCACCTAACAACCTTAAGAAGCAGCTGGTCCGGAACCGTTTGTATGACCGCCTATGCACAACACCATCATGTGTTGTTTGTCCTTTTCGGAAGGTTGGTGACTGTCAAACGTCTGGTGTGGTGTACCTGATCAGATGTACGGAGTGCGGAGGAGTATGTGGGGGAAACAGGTAGGCCCTTGTGCGTAAGGATCAAGGAGCACTTGGACGGGTTGCGCAGGTCCCAAGTCTCCACTCCCTTGGGCGAGCACAGGGTGCGGCGGCACACCAACAGCTGTTTTGGGGTGGAGGTCAAGATCCTTGCGCGTGAAGGTGAGATTTCGGCGCGCCGAACTCTTGAGGCGCTGTACATTGCGGCGAAGTCCCCACAGACCAATAGGAAGGACGAGTGCTTGGCTGTGACCCAAGAGCTGGCGCCGTACGTCGCCCTCTGCGGGTTTTGACCTCTGGGTCATGACCCGTTAGGTCCCTAAGGCGGGTGCTCCCCCGGGCTCTAAGCTCATTCACCCATCTTTCGTCCAGCCAGGGTGACGGTGGACGCCTTTTGTCCACATCTAAGGTTAGCCATGTTTTCGACTTCTTTCGGCATCGTTTTTGTAGTCTCTTAGCCCTTTGGATGGGTTCCTGCAGAATGAAATGGCATTTGGGAGGGTAGCTTCTCAGATGACTTCGACTTTTCCAGGCTCTGAAGAAGGCGACGACGCCGAAACGTAAGCCGCAATAAAGATTTGTACCAATCTTGGCTACGCTGAACAAACCACTCGTCTATAGCAACATCAAGGATGCCAAGGTTCATCGAGAGTCGAACATGGAATATACATATATATATATATATATATCATTTTCATGTCAAACTGGACACCTTTCAAATCAAATTGGACACTTTTCAAATCAAATTGGATACTTTTCAAGCCAAATTGGACACTTTTCACGCCAAATTGAACACTCTTCTAACCTCGCCTAAGACTTTTGAAATCAAAGAGAACTCTTTCAAATTGAAACAACCTTCATGCCAGGTTGAACTACAGACTCAATAAGATGGCTAGAAAAATTTTTTATTCAATGACAATTTAGAATGATTTTTTTGAATTTTTTCTACCTTAGGTGCCCAAATGAGTGTAATAATTTTATAAAAGTTTTACTTTCGGGGAATAAGTAAAAAACTAAATTTTGTTTAGATGCGTGACAATACAGCAACCATATGGTGCCCTAAAATACCAGGTTGCGCCATGCACTCGAATAGCTCGTTGCACTTTTTATTTGATTGATAGCGTGAATGCTGTTTACATGGGTGAGACGTTCACCAAGTTTGATGTAATTGTCTTGTATTGCATTCGTAGTTTGTGATCCTTGTTGTGTAATTGCACTTGCTTTTACCTACAATAGTGGTTTGTTGGTTAATAGATGAAGGTTTTCAGATGTAAGCTAGAAAGTTATTTTGTATTAGCTGTCATTGTTGAAGTACTCTACTTACTACTAGTACTTTTTTGAGTAACGTCTTATGTAGTTTTTTGTCTAGTTGAATCAAAATGGAAAGTACCGCTTGCGTCGATTTATATTGTGTTTATGTTGAATATATTTATATTTTAATTTATGCATACCTACCTAGACAATGCAACAAGTACAATTGTTAAGAACGCACATACCTCGTTGTTCGATGAAAACAGCATTTACGCTATCAACCAAATAAAAATCGTGACGAACTTTTTGAGTGCATGGCGCAACCTGGTATTTTAGGGCACTGTATGGTTGCGGCTCTGCTGCGCTTTAAAGCAAAATTTAATTTGTTATTTTTTCTGCAAAAGTAAAAATTTTATAAAATTATTACACTCATTTGGGCAGGTAAAGTAAAAAAAAATTCAAAAAAGTTATTCTAAATTTCCCTTGAACAAAATTTTTTCCAACCATCTTAATGAGTCTGTAGTTCAACCTGTATAAAAGTTATTGCAATTCAGAAGAGTTCTCTTTGATTTCAAAAGTCTTAGGCGAGGTAGAAGAGTGTCCAATTTGACGCGAAAAGTGTCCAATTTGATTCGAAAAGTGTCGAATTCGACCTGAAAATGGTATATACATACGTATGCATACATATATATATATACTATTTTCACGTTGAATTGGACACTTTTCAAATCAAACTGGACACTCCGAGCAAGTTCTTAAAATAAAACCACCTATTGGGCAGGTGAAATAAAAATTTCAAAGAAAGTCATGCTAAACCTTCAGAGAAGAAAAAGTTATTCCAACCTTTTCAGAGAGTCTCTATTTCAACCTGAGAAATGACCATTTCGAAAATGGTAAATTCCACATCAAAAACGTCGGGTTTGCCTAGATCCTATTCAAGGAATCTAAGGTCCAACTTGGACCTTAGATTCCTTGAATAGGAATGTGATATATCTCTCAACCAGTTCTACTTAAGTTCTTGCGTTCGGCATCTAGTTAGTTGTTAGGTGGGCTAAGAATCGTTCAGTTGTATGCAACATTTTTTGATAATCGATTTTCTGGATTTCAAAGTGTCCCCGAGCCGCTTAGCGCCTAAAATGTATTTACTGCATGAAAAAATGTATGTAGGACTTACACGGCCCTACATACATTATTGAACACACATTCCTATTACTAAAACCATATGTATTAATTCATCAAAACTCGACGGCTGTCCTCGGTCGCGACGACGAGCGGACTGTAGCCGATTCCTTCACCTGAAACAAGCATGTTAGACAACTTTAAATAACGAAACAAAAACAAACCAGAAACGAAAAGCGACACGAACAACGAGAAACAACGAGAGCAGTTGAAAACCCAAATGGGATTGATGATCCCCCACACAGCAGTCAGTACGGCCGCTCCCATCTCACGAAACACAACGCGCCGCCTCTGATGCACTGTGACTGCTGGAGAAAATCGTGGTGGGACCCTTCGCATGGTCGGCTGTGGGAAGGACAACAGCAGCAGCTCGGCAACAGACCGGCATCAGGAACGCATCAGGGCGACCCAAAAGGAGAATGACCGGCTCTCTCGAGCCCGCAGTACCGGGTTCGTTGAATAAGTCATACTGAATTTTATGTGGGTTGCCGCTATGGTTCCTCTGCCCTTATTCTGTTTCCCTTTTTAGGTATTTGGCAGAAACTGCGCACTGTATTGTAGCGGGGAACGTCGTGGAACCCCTCAGATGACCGTTTCAGGACAGCAGCCAAGCAGCAGCTCAGCAGCAGCTGCACAGCACCTGTGCAGCACTTAAGCAGCTGTAGTCAGGATTCGCGGTAGGACCAACCGATTATCGCAAGCGCTCGCAGGCAGCTGGGCAGGAGAAGGGCGGATGACTGGACACGCCCTACAGGCCACTTACAAGTGTTGGTCTGTAGGGCGTGTCCAGCCAATGGCGGGAGCCGGATTGAACGTTCTTGCAGCACCTCAACAGAACTTCTCGAGGCAGGCTCAAGCGTGGGGTGCGATTTCTACCAAAAACTTACAACCCCCCCCCTCACCAGAAGGGTCTTGGTATCGATCCCATCCCTTCGACAGAATCGATGAATTTCAATGTTAAGTTGTCTCTTATGTTGCAAACAATTTTAGAAAATGTGAAAGAAAGGAAAATATTTATTAATAATCAACTAATTTGGTTTTGACGCGAATAGGTTAATTAAATGAGGATTTTTTAGGCTTGGCAACGACATGGCAACACCCAACGCTTTTTCTTCGGAAAGAAGACGTCATTCGAATTTGAATGTATCTAACAAAAAAGTTTAAATAGTTGCTGTATACGGCTCCTATCGAAAGTAAACCTTCAATTTGCAGCAGAAAAAATCAGGCCTCTTCTAAGCAACCTTTCATCCGATCAGGTGAAGTGATTTTCCGGGAATTTTTCTAGGGATTTTTCAAAAGCAAAAAATGTTCCCTGAACAAGGCTATCACTGGAGCCAAAACTAGAGTTCACAACAGCACAGATTTTATTTAGTACTTGTTCAAAAAAGTCAAGTCGTACCTATGCGATTTTCCCTGTGATCAGGTGAGGTCATACTCAATTTTTTTCAAAAAAAAAAAGTTTTTTTCCTGAACGGAACAATCTCTGAAGCCGACATGTAGTTTTAGAAATTGATAATTGTTATTTTATATATATTCTAGAGTCCACCTTTTCCTAAGCTATTTTCCCTATAATCTGGTTAAGTCCTGCTCAATTTTTTTCAAAAAAGTTTTTTTCCTGAACGGAACAATCTCTGAAGCCGGCATGTAGTTTTGAAATTGATAATTGTTATTTTATATATATATATATATATATATATTCTAGAGTCCACCTTTTCCTAAGCGATTTTCCCTATAATCAGGTAAAGTCCTGCTCAATTTTTTTAAAAAAAGTTTTTTCTTAAACAGAACGATCTCTAAAGCTGGCTTGTAGCTTTAGAAATTGATAATTTTTATTATATAGATCTCTGGAGCTGAAATGTAGCTTCACAAAAGCTCAATCTCTGACTGACACATAATAAAAAATGCAGCTTATCTGGAGCTATTTTCGATGTGATCAAAAAGGATGGATCACTAGACGGAAGATGATATACATGGACTTGGTCCAACCTAGCGTAACTCGCTCAACTTTGAGAATTATGTAAGGCACCTTCATGCGCGGCCGGAGGGTGTGCGATTTTCGGCAAGTATTTATGCAAAAATCGACGAAAAATTGCACCCACCAGTCGCCCATAAAGATCATTTTTTCAAACTTTTTTAGGTTTTGCATTCAAAAGATAGAACATTTTTTCTAGTTTCCTGAACGCTCCCGCATTTGCATAAATAAAATGATAAAGGATAAAGGATGGCGTTACTCAATCCCTTCTGGGATGCGCCAGCGCATTCTACTTCTACGGGATGTCGCGGAGGCGACATGAATGCGTATTTGGCCGTACAATGACTTGCGGTGGCCAGCCGATGAACAAGTCAGCGCTTTATCTTTCCCAGACAAGTCTGGTACCAATTCACCGACCCCGGAGGTATGGAAGGCTTGGTTGGCCTGGGCGGGAAATCCGAACCAGGAACCTGGTATCGGGTGCACGCGGCAGTCGCGCCTCCTGCGACTGCGCTACACGCGCCCGATACCAGGTTCCTGGTTCGGATTTCCCGATCGCTACACGCATTTGCATAGCTCTTAAAAATTAGTGAGTTATGTCCATTTTTGTAAAACTGCTCCAATTTTTCGAGCAAAAATTGTATCCCTCCGGCCGCGCATGAAGATGCCTTTTTTGAAAGGCGCTTTTGTAATCTTCGAAAAGAGACTTGATTTTTTTTAGCAAATGCTAAATAAAATCTGTGCTGTGGTGAACTCCAGTTTCAGCTCTAGTGGTAGCCTCGTTCAGGAAACATTTTGTTTTTGAAAAATTAAGAGAAAAATTTAGGAGAATCACTCTACCTGACCGGATGAAAGGTTGCTTAGAAGAGGCCTGATTTTTTTTCTGCTGCAAATTGAAGGTTAACTTTTGGTAGGACCTATATGCAACAACTATTTAAATTTTTGATAGATACATTCAAATTCAAATGACGTCTTCTTTCCATAGAAAAAGCGATGCTCAGGGTGTTGCCATGTCGTTGGGATGCCTAAAAAATCTTCATTTAATCGATTTGTTTGCTTTAAAACTTTATTGATTGAATATTAATAATTATTTTATTTATCTACAGACCTCTGCTTACAATACTTGCGAAGGAGCGATCCCTCCGAGAAATTTTCTCCTTCGCAACCATGTCGAAGTACGACCCCCCTGCGATTCTCCCACGCTTGAGGCTGTTCCGGGGTCAGAATTTCGTGACGCCGCAGCACGTGAAGCAGCTCCTCCCCGCCTCGCCTCTGCCTCATTGACCAATCACAATCGAGGGCTGGTCCCGCAGCACATGCTGCTCAGCATCCGCGCAATCAATAAGGGGCGAGATCTACAGCCCAACTACTCCCGTTTTGTCGGAGTAAGGTACTGCCTTCTGAGTGTTGTTAACCAGTCAACTCTTTATTCTGCTTTTTGCTTTATAATTATATCCTTACGCATCTATCTCTCCTGCACGTCTCCTTAGTCGCCTGGGGTGCGTAGTAGTTTAAAGAGGTTCTTGAAATAGAGAATCCGCCTTTTGTGCCTATGCTAGTTGCGGGCCCATTTAGTCGTAGTTCTCAAGGTGAAGCGACCGTTCAATCTATGCAATATAAGCAAAAAAATAGTGAAATCAGTGAAAATCCTGGGCCAACTTCATATTTTTGGTCCCGTTCGCGACATTTAAAGGCGAAATGCGCAGTCCGGTAAAGCAGCGGCTCTAACAACAAAAGGAAAAGGACCTAGTAGTGGTTTCTCGTCCATCTGACCAACTGCGTATCTGCAACAGAGCATCTATGGAACGCATCCATCTTTAGATCTTTAAGTCTCCATTTATTAATTCTCTTAGAAAAAAGGTCCTGCTCTACAAGTGAAGAAAAAGTAGGGTTAACGTTTTATTTGTAAAGGAAGAGGAAGTATATTCAGCAAGAGGTGATGCGACGCGGCCTGCAAAGCTACCCACTCGGTCTGAAGGCTCCTATCGCATCAGAGATGGCTACTTGTGGGCAATATTTGCTTTACTATATTCTACAATTCATGAGCAAATAACAATAATTGTATCAACCTGGTCCTTCTTGCCGTTTCTATACGACTGAGTGTTTATTGCTTTACTATTGGACCACCTGTGGAGACATGTGTTAAGGGGATGCGGTATCTTAAGGTGTTCTAATATTCGACATTTGTGGGAAAATCACCATGGTTTCTTCTCTTTCAAACCCAGTTGGGCTGACACGACTCGTACTAATTCATGCGTGCGAGCAGCTAAGGGTGGCTGCATATCTGAACGCATCAATAATTCAGCGCTCATCCGGACACTCCAGGCACCTGCCTACGTCTTTAATCTCCAGTTTCCTGTCTGTCTCTGATCCATTCATCTCACTTACGATCTTCCCTCGCCAAGCAAGTAAAGACGCTGGACTTTTTCACCTAAACCAACTAGTTGAAGTGCACTAGTGAGAGGGCCTGAAAACGCACGCTCGCAAGTGTTCATCGACGTAGTGATTCCATTTTGTGCAACAACAAAAAAATGCGTGAAAAGTTGCATTTACATGCGACTAGTGATTATAGTGCTCTTCATATCTGTTGGATGGGCAGAAACGCTTTGTCACTTCTGTCAATGGAAGAACTTCTGATGTCGTAGAGGAGGTCCTTTAGATTTCAAAGGAACTGCCTAAAGGATCGGAACAGCAGATGTTACTGATTCGAGCAGGGTTGCTGATGTTTTCAATTTCATTTCGTTTCCTGGGCTTGACTGTCGCGCAGCTAGCGTGGCATTAAATGTCAACACTGCGTTTCAGAAAAGCGCGACCAGGGCTGGGACGCTTCAAGATTCTTGAGGATTCCATGTCTCCGGTTCTAGTCAAGCAGAATCCATTTGAAAACACGGTCGTAGTCCTGAACGAGCATCGGCGACTGCTTTGCACGTCAGCCTGCTGTCATTCTATATCTCGTGGGAGCCAAAACAATTGAGAAATCTGAATCAAATCTGAATTGAAACAATTGAGATATCTGAGAAAAAGCCCCAAACAAGGGGTGTGGGTAAGGGTCTGTACGCCCGCCGCCAAGTGCAGTCATGAAGATGATTGGAGTTGGTGGCGATGTGCGCTCTCCCACCTAACGTCATTGCAAACTGGCTGCTTCTGCAAACTAACAAGGAAAGGTTCCCAACTCATGGTGAGCTTTAGCGTTGCTATTTTGACAGGATGTAGGGCACTGTGAGTGGAGTCCAGAACCACAATCACTTTTTGCTGAACGCCTCTATAAATTCCTGAAGAGGAGGTCTGAAAGCGTGCGCGCAACTATAATCAACCCCTAACCAGAATACTATCTCAACGGTAGGTCGGAACGGCACAAGTGTTGTATATGGGCAGAACCGCCTCTCCCTGGGAAGTAACAAACTGCAGGTATCTCGACCCCAGTACAACTCTGCGCAGAGTTAGGGGCGACAGAAGTCGCCTGTTGGCGCCCTGTTGATTCACGTGCTCCACAGTTGACGGGCGCGCGCGGGATGAGGGCTCGTACCGCGGACCAACGCAGTGCACGGCCTGTGTACTAGGGGAACGCTTGGGCTCGTGAGCGAGAGGTCAGGGTTTGGATCCTGCAGACTGCGATCGTTTTGCACTTTTGCAAAATCCATGTTTATCATATAGGTAATCCACATAGGGGTATTATAGTTTGTTATAGAGCATGTTTACACATAACATACCACCCATACAGTTAACAAGGGTGGTCCAGGCAGGGTCACCGATTTGGCTGAAACTTCGTCTATAGGGGTTATTTGGGGTGCTGATCACGAATCTGACATCCGTTTTTCACGATTCGGTCGGAGGCCACCCATACCGTTAACTATGGTGGTCCAGCCAGGGTCACCGATTTCGCTGAAACTTCGTCTAGGGGGTTATTTGGGGTGCTGATCACGAATGTGGCATCCGTTTTTCACGATTCTGTCTCTACCTGCCGTCACCGGCAGAAACTCTAAGAATGTAATCCTGTGCCTTCCTGTATCTATATTATCCAGCCGAATCGCGAAGAACGGATGTCAGATTCGTGATCAGCACCCCAAATCGGTTACCCTGTCTGGACCACCCTTGTTAACGGGTATGGGTGGCCTCCGACCAAATCGGGAAAACGGATGTCAGATTCGTGATCAGCACCTCAAATAACCCCCTAGACAAAGTTTCAGCGATTTTTTTTTTGACCGAAGTCTTATCGGTGGAGTCGGAACTTTTAACTAGTGACACAAAATATCTAACGTTACATAACTATAGCTTCACACAAAACAGGCTTAAAATAAATGGCACACAGAAGTGAACATTTCAGCTAATCTGTAGTTTGAAGCATATGTTATATGTAAACATGTTTTATAACACGCTAGAATACCACTAGGTGGATGACCTATATGATAAACATGGATTTTGCAAAAGTGCAAAACAAACGCACACTGTGGGATCCAAACCCCCGACCCTCGCTCACGAGCCCGAGCGCTTCCCTAGTACGCCACCAGTTACACTTTCTTATGACCACAGGAGTCAATTTTAAACCACCAGCGCTTACAACAAAGCAAGGCACTCTACTTGCGCCTTCATATGTGCTGGTTTTCAACTATTCGTATCCGTACCACCACAATATCATAGCGTATACCACCTATACCGTAACTGCACACAAATACGCTTATCTTACGGTTGCATATTATGAACTCGGGCAATATCGGTACATAAATGCATTAAAAATGTCGTTCTCACCGGGGCGCGCTGTTGGCCGACTACTTTCCACATACACACTGAATTTCAGTTCTCCGACAAGGAGAGGGCTTGCGGTTGCGGACGCCATAAAAGGACTCCTCCTGGATGCCTTAGATGGAGATATCAACTGTCAGGAAGAAGATCCGGTTCAGTTTAGAGGAGTATGAAAAAATGGGACCTTTCCACACGTATTGTCCAGTTGGTTTCATAGGTACGTTTCGATGAGGAGGTGCATGTCGACTGGATACCTGAGATGACCGTGAGGAGAAAGACAACAGTGAACAGTCATCGTTAGAGAAATCAGTCCTCTTTAAAAGCAAGCGCGTTTCGGAAGAAAAGGTCCTGTGAAAGACCATCTTGTTGTAATTTCTCGTAGCACTGATTGTAGAATGGTTATCGTTCGTACGCAGCAGTCCCTTATTTTCTATCGTTTGGCAGAGGAAGAATAATGCTCTCTCTCGCTCCAGTGTTTCTGCCACGTCTGTCATACGCGTGGGTGGCAGCTGATTACGTCGATGTTCACCCGGGAACCTTTTCACCACCCACAGATTACGTGTTGAAGAAGAAGTGGACATTCCTTGCCAGGAAGAAGATTGTTCCACACTGGCTTTGGTACGATGCTGCTGGTGTGACAAGCGCTTGTGTTTTACTTGTTTCATAGTTTTGTACCTTGACTGGAAGAGAATAATAAATATAAGACTTTTAATTTAATAATGTATAGGACCTTTTATTTGCAGAGAAGTGACATGGTACAAAGTAAGTAAGTACAGATATGCATAATTGAAAAACTACCACATATGAAGGCGCATATGTAATATAAAGCCTTGGTTTGTTGTAAGCATTGGTGGTCTAAAATTGACTCCTGTGATCATAAGAAAGTGTAATAACAACAAACCAATACGTGCGAAAATAATGGCAGCACTCGGACTCGAACTGAAAGCCTGTCGGTGTGCCCCTATGAGGCGGCAGTGTTACCGGCTTCCCCACCGAAGCACATCTCGTGATGTGTCGTCACCTGTCATCGTCCCGTTGATCATCGACTTGCTCGAGCGGGCGCCAGCAGCGTCTCCATTCGTCCCTGTCGCGTGCCAGAGTGGTCCAATGGATCCTCCTCGCTCGAGGGACACGAAGAGCGTCATATCGGTCGTTCAGGGCTTTCACGAAGAAGTCCGACCAACGCGTTGGTGGGCGTCCTGGTGTTCTTTTGACATCCCGCGGAATCCAGTCTGTGACGGCTCTCGTCCAGCGGGTGTCTGCGAATCGCATTACGTGGCCGGCCCACCTAATTTTCGACGACTTGGCCCATGCGACAGCGTCTCTGATCTTCGAACGTCGGCGAAGCTCGGAACTCCGGAGGCCTTCTCTCACTTGCGTGAGTCGTGTCACTCCGAGCATCGTCCTCTCGATTCCACGCTGCGCGACGCTGATCGCGTGTTCATCCTGCTTTCGTATAGCCCAGGTCTCTGAAGCGTATGTTAGGGCAGGAAGAACAGTGGAGTCGAATAGGTGGGCACGGAGTCGGACGTTCTTCGTTTTCTTCACGACTTCTTCGACGCTCTTGAAAGCTCCCCAAGCCGCTCGTTTCCTCCTGCTCAGCTCTGGTGCTAGGTCGTTGGCCATGTTGACTTCGCGACCCAGATACACATAGCTGGAGCATTCGGAGATGTTCGTTCCGTTGAGCGAGAATGGGGCATCAGAAACCCATCCGTTCTTCATGAACATCGTCTTCGTAAGATTCAGCTGCAGTCCAACGCTTCCACATACACGATTGAAGTCGGCCAGCATTCGTTCCGCCTGACTGATGCTCGGTGTTATGAGCACGATGTCGTCAGCGAAGCGAAGATGGTGCAGTTGCCGGCCGTCGACCTTCACTCCCATGTCTTCCCATTCTAGTTCGCGCATGACGTTTTCGAGGGTGGCGCTGAAGAGCTTCGGGGATATGGTATCCCCTTGTCGAACCCCTCTCTTCACGTCAATGACGACGTCGTTGTAGAATGGTGAGATCTTGGTCGTGAATCCACTGTACAGCTCTCGAAGGACTCTGATGTACTGAGTAGGAACGCCCTGGGTGAGCAGGGCTTCCATGACCGCTTCAGTCTCGACGGAGTCGAATGCCTTCTTCAGGTCAATGAACGTAAGGCACAGCGGCAGCTTGTACTCTCGCGACACTTCGATGAGCTTCGTAATGGTGTGTATGTGGTCGATCGTGCTGAATCCTCTCCGAAATCCTGCTTGTTCGCATGGCTGTCCTTCGTCCAGCGTTCTACTAATCCTATTCAGGATGACTCGAGTGAACAGCTTGTAGACTACGGACAACAGGCAGATCGGGCGATAGTTACCAATGTCGTGCACGTCTCCCTTCTTGTACAGCAAGACGGTCTTGCTGGTCTTACACTGAGATGGAACCTTGCATTCGGACAGGTAGCGTGTGAAGAGCAGCGCCAGGGTGTTGATTAGCGCTGGCGGGAGGTTCTTCAGGTGTTCGGATGTGATCCTTTCGGGGCCGCGTGCTGTTCTTTTCTTCACCGACGAGATGGCGTGTCCGATCTCGGAACGGAGAACAGAAGGGACGACATATCCATCTTGCGGAAGATGGCGTGGGGGCGGGTGGACGTGGCTATCGAAGAGATCGGAGTAGAAATCGTGGATGACCTTCTCCTTTCCTTCTGGGAGAGGTGACGGTTCCGTCAGGACGTCGGAGAGCTGTCATCTTGGTCTTGAAGTTGGCGAAGTTTCGGCGGGCATTGCGGATGCTCAGCCCTGCCTCTGCTGCTTCAGCCAACACTTCCGCCCTTCTCTCCTGCAGATCTTCCTTTATCGCCGCTCTGCATAGCTTTGCAAGCTCGGACGTCAGTTGGTAGTTGCCTGACGTTCGTGCTGCTCCACGCTGGCGTATCAGCTCGAGAGTTTCCGGAGACAGGCGTCTCTTGGTGGTCTTCAAGCTCTCGGCTCCCTTAGCACTATCGCGGAGATGGTGCACGAAGCGATCGTATTCCTCGTCGACGTTGTCCATGACGGCATCTTCCCAAAGGCCGACAAGAGTGGTGTAGAGGTCCCAGTTGATGGTCGTTCTGGGACTCCTCTTCTTGAACTTTGCGGCCTTCTCTCCTTGACACGAAAAGCGGAACCTCGCGCGAAGGAGGCGGTGGTCCGATCCCGTGTAGAACTTGGGGACAACGGAGACATCGGTCAGGTAATACTTGCGATTGAAGATGATGTGGTCGATCTCGTTGTGGAACTGGCCACCGGGGGATTCCCAGGTCCATCGTAGGGAGGGAGGCTTCTGGAACTGCGAGTTTCCATGGATGGTCTTGGTCGACATGATAAACTCAGACAGCCTTTCACCTTGCTCGCTTCACTCCAAACTGTGGGTTCCGATGTGAAGCTCTTCCGGCGACCTTCGTGGCCCGATCTTGGCGTTGAAGTCGCCGGCGATCACCTTGTAGAAGGTGTGATCTTCCTTATAGAACTTCTCCAGTTCCACGTAGAAGGCTTCGACCTCTTCGTCGTCGTAGTCGGATGTTGGGGCATACGCGACGAACACAGTCAAAGATGGCACGGAACCACATCGCTTCAGTCGCAGGCGTCCTATTCGGGTTGTCAGAGACTCGTACGAATCGATGTTCATGGCTAAGTGCGTGTTGACCAGGGCACCAACACCGCCTACTCCCCTGCTGTCGCATGTTCCGAGGAACAGTTCTTCTCCGGAGTCGTAGGCGGCGTGTAGGGGGTGGTGTCTTCTCGTCTCGGTCAGTCCGATGACGTCGTACTTGATCTTCCTGGCTTGCATCATCAGGTCCTCGACGGATGCTTCCGACGCAAGCGTGCGGGCGTTGTAAGTACAGATCGTCATCCTAGTCCTTCTCAGTTTGCGCAGCCTGGTTAGGCCCTGAGATTTTAGCAGCCTCTCCGTATTCGTCCTTCCCATCGCTGCAGAAATGGGGGCTCTTTCGGGGTCAGGGGAATGAGGCCCTTTAGTGCTGCTGTGTTTGACTGGAATACAACACGGGTAGCTAGTCAGGCTCTGTCGTGCGGGCGAAGAACTCCGGGTAGCCAGCCAGACTGCCCGAAGGGACGGGGCGAGACTTAAGGCGGCCTCGAATCGCCTTACATGTACTCCCAGTCTACCGAGTGCAAGCTTTTGGCCGAGCCGACACAGTTACAATCCGCACAGTCACGGACACATCCACGCACACTGTGCACGAACATGCCGCTCCCACGCACAAGGAACGCATGGACCCGACACAGCAGGAGCAAGGAGCCCATCCCCTGCATACCACCTGCGTCTCTGGGCAGTACACGGTCGCATTTGGTTCGCGTTTAATTCCCCTATCCACCACCCGGGGACGCGCCACGTGGCCCTGCGACAAGCGGCCCGAGATCCCTCTTAACAAGAGAGCCCGAAGGCTCTCTATCGAGGGAGATCCGTGGTGATGTGTCGTAGCGGTTGATAATAGTTGTGCGCACCATTTCAGACCTTCTCTTCAGGTCTTTAAAGAAGCGTTCAGCAAAAACTGACTGTGGTTCTGGACGTCACTCACAGGGCCCTACATCCTGCCAAATAGCATCGCAAGAGCTCACCATTAGTTGGGAACCTTTCCTTGTAAGAGAGCATGCACAATCGAATGCAGACGATAGGCCCTAGTGATAGGCCGGCCTGCGATCATCCTGTCCCTTATCATGGTTGATGACGCTTCAGAGCTCTCCAGTATCATACTATATAATAAGTGGTACACACTTAGCCGTGGAGCACGTCAAAAAATAGGGGCGGAAACATCAGGGGCGGAAACATCAGGGGCGGAAACATCAAGGGGCGCCAAATAGCAGAAAATACCCAGACGCCTTCTACGTGCCTGGCGATGCCGTAGATGCACCGAACACGTCGGAAAGCATGCCTGACGATGCCGTAGACGTGCCGAACACGTCGGCGACCGTGCATGGCGAGCCGTAGACGTGCCGAACGCGTCGGCGACCGTGCATGGCGAGCTGTAGACGTGCCGAACGCGTCGGCGACCGTGCCTGGCGGTGCCGTAGACGTGCCGAACGCGTCGGCGACCGTGCATGGCGAGCCGTAGACGTGCCGAACGCGTCGGCGACCGTGCATGGCGAGCTGTAGACGTGCCGAACACGTCGGCGACCGTGCATGGCGAGCCGTAGACGTGCCGAACACGTCGGCGACCGTGCATGGCGAGCCGTAGACGTGCCGAAGACGTCGGCGACCGTGCATGGCGAGCTGTAGACGTGCCGAACGCGTCGGCAACCGTGCCTGGCGGTGCCGTAGACGTGCCGAACGCGTCGGCGACCGTGCATGGCGAGCCGTAGACGTGCCGAACACGTCGGCGACCGTGCATGGCGAGCCGTAGACGTGCCGAGCACGTCGGTAACCATGCATGGCGAGCCGTAGACGTGCCGAACACGTCGGCGGCACGAATCTTCGGCCCTGGGGGTAATCGAGGTCGCTGAACACGAATCTGAAGTCGACCAATCGATATCGATCGATATTATCGATTTTTTGAGGATGTCGAGCAGGCGCCCTGAAACTTCAGCCCTGGGGGTAATCGAGGTCGCTGAACACGAATCTGAAGTCGACCAATCGATATCGATCGATATTATCGATTTTTTGAGGATGTCGAGCAGGCGCCCTGAAACTTCAGCCCTGGGGGTAATCGAGGTCGGTGAACACGAATCTGAAGTCGACCAATCGATATCGATCGATATTATCGATTTTTGAGGATGTCAAGCATGCGCCCTGAAACTTCAGCCCTGGGGGTAATCGAGGTCGCTGAACACGAATCTGAAGTCGACCAATCGATATCGATCGATATTATCGATTTTTTGAGAATGTCGAGCAGGCGCCCTGAATCTTCAGTCCTGGGGGTAATCGAGGTCGCTGAACACGAATCTGAAGTCGACAATCGATATCGATCGATATTATCGATTCTTTGAGGATGTCGAGCATGCAGCCTGAAACTTCAGCCCTGGGGGTAATCGAGGTCACTGAACACGAATCTGAAGTCGACCAATCGATATCGATCGACATTATCGATTTTTTGAGGATGTCGAGCAGGCGCCCTGAAACTTCAGCCCTGGGGGTAATCGAGGTCGTTGAACACGAGGCCGAACTCCCCTTTTGAGGTATCGGTCGCCATCAATCGATTCCGACCGGTATTATCGATCTGTTTGTGGATGTCGTTGTGGGGGAGGGGGAGACACGCGGGTATTATGGCCGAAGGAGTACTCCACATCAGATGGAAAATTTCAATGAGGAGACCAGTATCTTAGCATCGACCGATATTATCGATCGCCTGACCGGTGGGTTTCTCCCAGATTTAACCGATCGTGTGTGTGTGTGGGGGGGGGGGGGGGGGGTGAGACACGCGGGTATTATGGCCGAAGGTGTGCTCCACATCAGGTGGAAAGTTTCATTGGGGAGACCAGTATCGATCGCCTGACCGGTGTTTTTCTCCCAGATTCAACCGATCGGGGTGGGAGACACGCCGGTGGTTTTCTCCCACATTTAAGCGATCGGGGTGGAGAGGGGAGGAGACACGCCGGTGGTTTTCTCCCAGATTTAGGCGACCGGATTGGAGAGGAAGGGGGAGGGGGAGAGGCGGGAGACACGCCGGTGGTTTTCTCCCAGATTTAAGCGATCGGGATGGAGGGGGGGGGGCGGGGTGGGGGACACGCGGGTGCTATGGCCAGAGGAGTGCTCCACATTAGGTGGAAAGTTTCAATGGGGAGACCAGTATCGATCGATATTATCGATCGCCTGACCGGTGGGTTTCTCCCAGATTTAACCGATCGGGTGGTGGGGGAAGGTGGGAGACACGCGGGCACTATGGCCGAAGGAGTGCCCCACATCAGGTGGAAAGTTTCAATGAGGAGGCCAGCATCGATCGTTATTATCGATCGCCTGACCGGCAATTTTCTCTCAGTTTTAATCGATGGGGTGGGGGGGGGAGCGGGAGACATGCGGGTACTTACTATGGCCGGGGGAGTGCCCCACATCAGGTGGAAAGTTTCAATGGGGACGCCAGTATTGATCGATGTTATCGATCGTCTCACCGGTGGTTTTCCCAGATTTAACTGATTGGGTGGGGGGGGGGGGCGGGAGACGCGCCGGTGGTTTTCTCCCAGATTTAAGCGATCGGGGTGGAGGGAGGGGGTAGGAGACACACGGGTATCGATCGCCGGTAGTTTTCTCCCAGATTTAAACGATCGGGATGGAGGGGGGTGGGAGTTACGCGGATATTATGGCCGAGGGGGCGCTCCACATCAGGTGGAAAGTTTCAATGGGGAGACCATTATCGATCGATATTATCGATCGCCTGACCGGTGGGTTTCTCCCAGATTTAACCGATCGGGTAGTGGGGGAGGGTGGGAGACACCCCGTTGGTGTTCTGCCAGATTCATCCGATCGGGGCGGGAGACACGTCGGTGGTTTTCTCCCAGATTGAAGCGATATTATGGCCGGGGGGGGCGCTCCACATCAGGTGGTAAGTTTCAATGGGGAGACCAATATCGATCGATATTATCGATCGCCTAACCGGTGGGTTTCTCCCAGATTTAACCGATCGGGTTGTGGGGGAGGGTGGGAGACACCCCGTTGGTGTTCTGCCAGATTCATCCGATCGGGGCGGGAGACACGTCGGTGGTTTTCTCCCAGATTTAAGCGATCGGGATGGAGGGGGGGGGCGGGGTGGAGGACACGCGGGTGCTATGGCCAGAGGAGTGCTCCACATTAGGTGGAAAGTTTCAATGGGGAGGCCAGCATCGATCGATATTATCGATCGCCTGACCGGCAGTTTTCTCTCAGTTTTAATCGATGGGGTGGGGGGGGGGGGAGCGGGAGACATGCGGGTACTTACTATGGCCGGGGGAGTGCCCCACATCATGTCGATCATCCTGTCCCTTATCATGGTTGATGACGCTTCAGAGCTCTCCAGAATCATACTATATAATAAGTGGTACACACTTAGCCGTGGAGCACGTCAAAAAATAGGGGCGGAAACATCAATGGGCGGAAACATCAGGGGCGGAAACATCAGGGGCGGAAACATCAGGGGCGGAAACATCAAGGGGCGCCAAATAGCAGAAAATACCCAGACGCCTTCTACGTGCCTGGCGATGCCGTAGATGCACCGAACACGTCGGAAAGCATGCCTGGCGGTGCCGTAGACGTGCCGAACGCGTCGGCGACCGTGCATGGCGAGCCGTAGACGTGCCGAACGCGTCGGCGACCGTGCATGGCGAGCTGTAGACGTGCCGAACGCGTCGGCGACCGTGCATGGCGAGCCGTAGACGTGCCGAACGCGTCGGCGACCGTGCATGGCGAGCCGTAGACGTGCCGAACACGTCGGCGACCGTGCATGGCGAGCCGTAGACGTGCCGAAGACGTCGGCGACCGTGCATGGCGAGCTGTAGACGTGCCGAACGCGTCGGCAACCGTGCCTGGCGGTGCCGTAGACGTGCCGAACGCGTCGGCGACCGTGCATGGCGAGCCGTAGACGTGCCGAACACGTCGGCGACCGTGCATGGCGAGCCGTAGACGTGCCGAGCACGTCGGTAACCATGCATGGCGAGCCGTAGACGTGCCGAACACGTCGGCGGCACGAATCTTCGGCCCTGGGGGTAATCGAGGTCGCTGAACACGAATCTGAAGTCGACCAATCGATATCGATCGATATTATCGATTTTTTGAGGATGTCGAGCAGGCGCCCTGAAACTTCAGCCCTGGGGGTAATCGAGGTCGCTGAACACGAATCTGAAGTCGACCAATCGATATCGATCGATATTATCGATTTTTTGAGGATGTCGAGCAGGCGCCCTGAAACTTCAGCCCTGGGGGTAATCGAGGTCGGTGAACACGAATCTGAAGTCGACCAATCGATATCGATCGATATTATCGATTTTTGAGGATGTCAAGCATGCGCCCTGAAACTTCAGCCCTGGGGGTAATCGAGGTCGCTGAACACGAATCTGAAGTCGACCAATCGATATCGATCGATATTATCGATTTTTTGAGAATGTCGAGCAGGCGCCCTGAATCTTCAGTCCTGGGGGTAATCGAGGTCGCTGAACACGAATCTGAAGTCGACAATCGATATCGATCGATATTATCGATTCTTTGAGGATGTCGAGCATGCAGCCTGAAACTTCAGCCCTGGGGGTAATCGAGGTCACTGAACACGAATCTGAAGTCGACCAATCGATATCGATCGACATTATCGATTTTTTGAGGATGTCGAGCAGGCGCCCTGAAACTTCAGCCCTGGGGGTAATCGAGGTCGTTGAACACGAGGCCGAACTCCCCTTTTGAGGTATCGGTCGCCATCAATCGATTCCGACCGGTATTATCGATCTGTTTGTGGATGTCGTTGTGGGGGAGGGGGAGACACGCGGGTATTATGGCCGAAGGAGTACTCCACATCAGATGGAAAATTTCAATGAGGAGACCAGTATCTTAGCATCGACCGATATTATCGATCGCCTGACCGGTGGGTTTCTCCCAGATTTAACCGATCGGGTAGTGGGGGAGGGTGGGAGACACCCCGTTGGTGTTCTGCCAGATTCATCCGATCGGGGCGGGAGACACGTCGGTGGTTTTCTCCCAGATTGAAGCGATATTATGGCCGGGGGGGGCGCTCCACATCAGGTGGTAAGTTTCAATGGGGAGACCAATATCGATCGATATTATCGATCGCCTAACCGGTGGGTTTCTCCCAGATTTAACCGATCGGGTTGTGGGGGAGGGTGGGAGACACCCCGTTGGTGTTCTGCCAGATTCATCCGATCGGGGCGGGAGACACGTCGGTGGTTTTCTCCCAGATTTAAGCGATCGGGATGGAGGGGGGGGGGGGCGGGGTGGAGGACACGCGGGTGCTATGGCCAGAGGAGTGCTCCACATTAGGTGGAAAGTTTCAATGGGGAGGCCAGCATCGATCGATATTATCGATCGCCTGACCGGCAGTTTTCTCTCAGTTTTAATCGATGGGGTGGGGGGGGGGGGGAGCGGGAGACATGCGGGTACTTACTATGGCCGGGGGAGTGCCCCACATCATGTCGATCATCCTGTCCCTTATCATGGTTGATGACGCTTCAGAGCTCTCCAGAATCATACTATATAATAAGTGGTACACACTTAGCCGTGGAGCACGTCAAAAAATAGGGGCGGAAACATCAATGGGCGGAAACATCAGGGGCGGAAACATCAGGGGCGGAAACATCAGGGGCGGAAAAATCAAGGGGCGCCAAATAGCAGAAAATACCCAGACGCCTTCTACGTGCCTGGCGATGCCGTAGATGCACCGAACACGTCGGAAAGCATGCCTGGCGGTGCCGTAGACGTGCCGAACGCGTCGGCGACCGTGCATGGCGAGCCGTAGACGTGCCGAACGCGTCGGCGACCGTGCATGGCGAGCTGTAGACGTGCCGAACGCGTCGGCGACCGTGCATGGCGAGCCGTAGACGTGCCGAACGCGTCGGCGACCGTGCATGGCGAGCCGTAGACGTGCCGAACACGTCGGCGACCGTGCATGGCGAGCCGTAGACGTGCCGAAGACGTCGGCGACCGTGCATGGCGAGCTGTAGACGTGCCGAACGCGTCGGCAACCGTGCCTGGCGGTGCCGTAGACGTGCCGAACGCGTCGGCGACCGTGCATGGCGAGCCGTAGACGTGCCGAACACGTCGGCGACCGTGCATGGCGAGCCGTAGACGTGCCGAGCACGTCGGTAACCATGCATGGCGAGCCGTAGACGTGCCGAACACGTCGGCGGCACGAATCTTCGGCCCTGGGGGTAATCGAGGTCGCTGAACACGAATCTGAAGTCGACCAATCGATATCGATCGATATTATCGATTTTTTGAGGATGTCGAGCAGGCGCCCTGAAACTTCAGCCCTGGGGGTAATCGAGGTCGCTGAACACGAATCTGAAGTCGACCAATCGATATCGATCGATATTATCGATTTTTTGAGGATGTCGAGCAGGCGCCCTGAAACTTCAGCCCTGGGGGTAATCGAGGTCGGTGAACACGAATCTGAAGTCGACCAATCGATATCGATCGATATTATCGATTTTTTGAGGATGTCAAGCATGCGCCCTGAAACTTCAGCCCTGGGGGTAATCGAGGTCGCTGAACACGAATCTGAAGTCGACCAATCGATATCGATCGATATTATCGATTTTTTGAGGATGTCGAGCAGGCGCCCTGAAACTTCAGCCCTGGGGGTAATCGAGGTCGCTGAACACGAATCTGAAGTCGACCAATCGATATCGATCGATATTATCGATTTTTTGTGGATGTCGTTCAAGTGGCGCGAAACTTCGGCCCTGGGGGTAATCGAGGTCGCTGAACACGAATCTGAAGTCGACCAATCGATATCGATCGATATTATCGATTTTTTGAGAATGTCGAGCAGGCGCCCTGAATCTTCAGTCCTGGGGGTAATCGAGGTCGCTGAACACGAATCTGAAGTCGACAATCGATATCGATCGATATTATCGATTCTTTGAGGATGTCGAGCATGCAGCCTGAAACTTCAGCCCTGGGGGTAATCGAGGTCACTGAACACGAATCTGAAGTCGACCAATCGATATCGATCGACATTATCGATTTTTTGAGGATGTCGAGCAGGCGCCCTGAAACTTCAGCCCTGGGGGTAATCGAGGTCGTTGAACACGAGGCCGAACTCCCCTTTTGAGGTATCGGTCGCCATCAATCGATTCCGACCGGTATTATCGATCTGTTTGTGGATGTCGTTGTGGGGGAGGGGGAGACACGCGGGTATTATGGCCGAAGGAGTACTCCACATCAGATGGAAAATTTCAATGAGGAGACCAGTATCTTAGCATCGACCGATATTATCGATCGCCTGACCGGTGGGTTTCTCCCAGATTTAACCGATCGTGTGTGTGTGGGGGGGGGGGTGAGACACGCGGGTATTATGGCCGAAGGTGTGCTCCACATCAGGTGGAAAGTTTCATTGGGGAGACCAGTATCGATCGCCTGACCGGTGTTTTTCTCCCAGATTCAACCGATCGGGGTGGGAGACACGCCGGTGGTTTTCTCCCACATTTAAGCGATCGGGGTGGAGAGGGGAGGAGACACGCCGGTGGTTTTCTCCCAGATTTAGGCGACCGGATTGGAGAGGAAGGGGGAGGGGGAGAGGCGGGAGACACGCCGGTGATTTTCTCCCAGATTTAAGCGATCGGGATGGAGGGGGGGGCGGGGTGGGGGACACGCGGGCACTATGGCCGAAGGAGTGCCCCACATCAGGTGGAAAGTTTCAATGAGGAGGCCAGCATCGATCGTTATTATCGATCGCCTGACCGGCAATTTTCTCTCAGTTTTAATCGATGGGGTGGGGGGGGGGGGGGGAGCGGGAGACATGCGGGTACTTACTATGGCCGGGGGAGTGCCCCACATCAGGTGGAAAGTTTCAATGGGGACGCCAGTATTGATCGATGTTATCGATCGTCTCACCGGTGGTTTTCCCAGATTTAACTGATTGGGTGGGGGGGGGGGCGGGAGACGCGCCGGTGGTTTTCTCCCAGATTTAAGCGATCGGGGTGGAGGGAGGGGGTAGGAGACACACGGGTATCGATCGCCGGTAGTTTTCTCCCAGATTTAAACGATCGGGATGGAGGGGGGTGGGAGTTACGCGGATATTATGGCCGAGGGGGCGCTCCACATCAGGTGGAAAGTTTCAATGGGGAGACCATTATCGATCGATATTATCGATCGCCTGACCGGTGGGTTTCTCCCAGATTTAACCGATCGGGTAGTGGGGGAGGGTGGGAGACACCCCGTTGGTGTTCTGCCAGATTCATCCGATCGGGGCGGGAGACACGTCGGTGGTTTTCTCCCAGATTGAAGCGATATTATGGCCGGGGGGGCGCTCCACATCAGGTGGTAAGTTTCAATGGGGAGACCAATATCGATCGATATTATCGATCGCCTAACCGGTGGGTTTCTCCCAGATTTAACCGATCGGGTTGCGGGGGAGGGTGGGAGACACCCCGTTGGTGTTCTGCCAGATTCATCCGATCGGGGCGGGAGACACGTCGGTGGTTTTCTCCCAGATTTAAGCGATCGGGATGGAGGGGGGGGGGGGGGCGGGGTGGAGGACACGCGGGTGCTATGGCCAGAGGAGTGCTCCACATTAGGTGGAAAGTTTCAATGGGGAGGCCAGCATCGATCGATATTATCGATCGCCTGACCGGCAGTTTTCTCTCAGTTTTAATCGATGGGGTGGGGGGGGGGAGCGGGAGACATGCGGGTACTTACTATGGCCGGGGGAGTGCCCCACATCATGTCGATCATCCTGTCCCTTATCATGGTTGATGACGCTTCAGAGCTCTCCAGTATCATACTATATAATAAGTGGTACACACTTAGCCGTGGAGCACGTCAAAAAATAGGGGCGGAAACATCAATGGGCGGAAACATCAGGGGCGGAAACATCAGGGGCGGAAACATCAGGGGCGGAAACATCAAGGGGCGCCAAATAGCAGAAAATACCCAGACGCCTTCTACGTGCCTGGCGATGCCGTAGATGCACCGAACACGTCGGAAAGCATGCCTGACGATGCCGTAGACGTACCGAACACGTCGGCAACCCTGCATGGCGAGCTGTAGACGTGCCGAACGCGTCGGCAACCGTGCCTGGCGATGCCGTAGACGTGCCGAACGCGTCGGCGACCGTGCATGGCGAGCCGTAGACGTGTTCGCCATGCACGCCATGCAGACGATAGGCCCTAGTGATAGGCCGGCCTGCGATCATCCTGTCCCTTATCATGGTTGATGACGCTTCAGAGCTCTCCAGTATACAATATAGTAAACTAGTCATCGCACAGAGCTTATACGCCAGCATGGAGCAGCACTAGAGTCAGGCAACTACCAGCTGACGTCCGAGCTTGCGAAGCTATGCAGAGCGGCAATAAAGGAAGATCTCAAGGAAAGAAGGGCGGAAGTGTTGGCTGAAGCAGCAGAGGCAGGGTTGAGCATCCGCAATGCCCGCCGAAACTTCGCCAACTTCAAGACCAAGATGACCGCTCTCCGACGTCCTGACGGAACCGTCACCTCTTCCAGAAGGAAAAGAGAAGGTCATCCACGACTTCTACTCCGATCTCTTCGATAGCCACGTCCACCTGCCCCCACGCCATCTTCCGCAAGATGGATATGTCGTCCCTTCTGTGCTCCGTTCCGAGATCGGACACGCCATCTCTTCGGTGAAGAAAAGTACAGCACGCGGCCCCGACAGGATCACATCCGAACACCTGAAGAACCTCCCGCCAGCGCTAATCAACACCCTGGCGCGGCTCTTCACGCGCTACCTGTCGAAGTGCAAGGTTCCATCTCAGTGGAAGACCAGCAGGACCATCTTGCTGTACAAGAAGGGAGACGTGCACGATATTGGCAACCATCGCCCGATCTGCCTGCTGTCCGTAGTCTACAAGCTGTTCACTCGAGTCATCCTGAATAGGATCAGCAGGACGCTGGACGAAGGACAGCCACGCGAAC
The DNA here is from genome assembly GCA_947359475.1 of Heligmosomoides polygyrus bakeri. NCBI lineage: Eukaryota > Metazoa > Nematoda > Chromadorea > Rhabditida > Heligmosomidae > Heligmosomoides > Heligmosomoides polygyrus. The sequence continues at coordinate 61,124,788 of OX375868.1, forward strand.
AAGCAGGATTTCGGAGAGGATTCAGCACGAATGACCACATACACACCATTACGAAGCTCATCGAAGTGTCGCGAGAGTGCAAGCTGCTGCTGTGCCCTACGTTCATCGACCTGAAGAAGGCATTCGAATCCGTCGAGACCGAAGCGGTCCTCGAAGCCCTGCTTACTCAGGGCGTTCCTACTCAGTACATCAGAGTCCTTCGAGAGCTGTACAGTAGATTCACGACCAAGATCTCACCATTCTACAACGACGTCGTCATCGACGTGAAGAGAGGGGTTCGGCAAGGGGATACCATATCCCCGAAGCTCTTCAGCGCCACCCTCGAAAACGACATCCGCGAACTAGAATGGGAAGACATGGGAGTGAAGGTCGACGACCAGCAGCTGCACCATCTTCGTTTCGCTGACGACGTCGTGCTCATAATACCGAGCATCAGCCAGGCGGAGGGAATGCTGGCCGACTTCGATCGTGTATGTGGGAATGTTGGACTGCAGCTGAATCTTACGAAGACGATGTTCATGAAGAACGGATGGGTTTCTGATGCCCCATTCTCGCTCAACGGAACGAACATCTCCGAATGCTCCAGCTATGTGTATCTGGGTCGCGAAGTCAACATGGCCAACGACCTAGCACCAGAGCTGAGCAGGAGGAAACGAGCGGCTTGGGGAGCTTTCAAGAGCGTCGAAGAAGTCGTGAAGAAAACGAAGAACGTCCGACTCCGTGCCCACCTATACGACTCCACTGTTCTTCCTGCCCTAACATACGCTTCAGAGACCTGGGCTATACGAAAGCAGGATGAACACGCGATCAGCGTCGCGCAGCGTGGAATCGAGAGGACGATGCTCGGTGTGACACGACTCACGCAAGTGAGAGAAGGCCTCCGGAGTTCTGAGCTTCGCCGACGTTCGAAGATCAGAGACGCTGTCGCGTGGGCCAAGTTGTCGAAAATTAGGTGGGCCGGCCACGTAATGCGCTTCGCAGGCACCCGTTGGACGAGAGCCGTTACCAACTGGATTCCGCGGGATGTCAAGAGAACACCGGGACGCCCACCAATGCGTTGGTCGGACTTCTTCGTGAAAGCTCTGAACGAACGATATGACGCTCTTCGTGGCCCTCGAGCGAGGAGGATCCATTGGACTACTCTGGCACGCGACAGGGACGAATGGAGACGCTGCTGGCGCCCGCTCGAGGAAGTCGATGATCAACGGTACGACAGGTGATACAGGTGATACAGTCATCGCACATATAATTTCTTCGAATCCTGAAACGCTTTTGCTTGCTTACAATGCGTATGTACAACCTGTAGTTGAATTTGGTATCCTATCGAGTAAAAAGGCGTTGACATGTTGGAGAGCGTTCAAAACAATTACAATAAATTCACAATGAACTACTTTGACGTAAGTAACTAGAGTATCTCATACGGGCAAGAAAGAAATAGGATGCCCGGACTAGGATCTCTGCTACATACATAGAAGGACGGTTGCTAATTTAAAGATGCTGGTTAAGATTCCCACAGGCAAACCATACATAATCCCTGTGCAGTTTTTCGATGGTCATGTTGTAGGAACAAGAAGATTTCTTTGACCACATGTTCCAAGCTCAAGGGCCTCAGTCAGACCTTTATTTTTGACATATACACGGCTGTGGAATTTTGAGTTAACGCAGCTTACCGATAAGCCTTCTATCTTTATCTATGCAAGCATTCAGGAATTTAGGCTGCATGTCTGAACATACGATATTTGGTCGAGCATGCTGCAGAGATCGCCACTGACACAGCGCTTCTGAGTGGGCTGTGACTTGAAATCTGAGCTCTATCAAACTCCCGTCGTGCTACATTGTGTCTAAATGAGTAGGTTTCAGCAGCGATGCTTTATTTTACAAAGGAACCCTAAGTCTTTTCATAGTAGAAAGAGTTGTCTATGTCTTCGATCAGGTAATCCCATTCCCTCTCGAAATATCCAAAAGCGCCACAGTTTCACATAGAGTTGATCTTCTCTGCTCTCCAAGTGAAAGCAACAAAAGCGTCAAAACGGAATCGCCGAGTCGAGTTCGTAGATGGCCGAATCCGACGGCGAACGCTGAAGCAGCGCGCGTCGAGAGGCCGAACGGGCGAAATGTCCACCGCGCGTTGAGATGAGCTCAAACAGTCGGTTGGAACAAATTATTTCATCAGATTCGATCGACCTTTTGCCTATTGTTTGTGTTTAGTTCCAGTGGTCTATTTTCGCTGATTGCCGTATTTGCAAAAGGGGAGCGTGTTTGAACGTGAGTTTTTCGGGGAACGGGGACGATCGATAGTCAGGGAGCCGACAATATTCTAACAATGTTCGAACAATGAACAAACAACGTCATATCGACAGTCTTCCCTGGGTGTTCGAGCTCGAACAATTTTCGAACATTAGTTTTTCGCAAAACTCGATTGCGAACCATGTTCAAATAATGCTTTTTCGCGGAATTCGATTTCGAGCAATGTTCAAACATCAACGATTTACGAATTTCGAGCAATCGAGCGAATGAATAGTTGTTCAAAATCGCTCGAGCAATTATTCGGCCTGATTAATCGAGCTCAAGTCTACTATCACAACCATGATCGGGTGGGTACCAGCTAAAGTATTTTGATGCTACTCTATGTGATAGGACTACATAGGCGTGGCGGCGTTATATGTACTTTTCATCAGGAATTGCTTTTCACATATGTATTATACTGTCAGTTGAAGGTGGAGCTCTTGAAAGAACTATCTTTAGCAATGTTACGAGCTTCTGATTTATGCTGTTAACAGGACTCCTTCCTGTACTGTTTTAATTAATCGACATGCTTGTGTAGGACATTAGTGACATTCAGTTGCAAGCACCATATAATGATCATAAGAGAATTCATCAATGATGAGAGCGGCCATCTTCTGAGAGACCGCAAAAAGGCGCTGAAGCGATGGCCTGATTACTTCGGGAAAATTTCCACTATGGAATTTCCTCACCGGCCACCCCTTCTGTGGGTTCTGTTCACGGTCCTGTTCACAAGATCACCGTGGAGGAAACAGAAAGGGCTCTGAAGAAAATGTGGCCATGCAAGGCGGCAGGGCCGGATGATCTGGCAGTTGATGTTTGGAAGTTGAATCTCTAGTATCCTGCTGAGTGGTTGGCTGAGTTCTTCAACCAGGTAGTAAAGGAGAAAAAAGTATCAGAGTGTTGGCACAACAGTACGACGATTCCGATTTGGAAGAAGAAGGGCAGTCCTGCAGACTGCTCCAATTACTGTCCGATTCGCTTGCTTTCCCACAGCATGAAGATCTTCGAGCGATCCTCGATAAACATCATCATTGTCATTTTCATTAGCGTCTGTCCCCCTTGGTGGCGGGGTCCGCTCTTCTGGTGTGGTGACGCCAATTCTCCCGATCAAATGCTTGATCAGGGTGTACACCAGCCATCTTTAAGACCAAGTGCAACGTATCTAGCCAACGTTGCTTCGGGCGTCCCTGGGTCGCTTTCCAGAGACTACAAGATTTAGGCCAATCTTATGGACGGTGTCGTCGTTAGCGCGGAGGACGTGGCATACCATCGAAGAGAGCTTCGCGCAGCTTCTCGGCTATCGGGGCGACACCGAACTTCTGTCGTATGGTGTCGTTGCGAACGTGGTCCAAACGCGTAGCTCCAGCCCTCCACCGTAGCATTTTCGTTTCCATTACACTGAGGCGGCTCTCAATTTCCTTCATCACGGGCCAGCCCTCAGCACCGTACGTCGCTACTGGGCGGACAACTGTTCCATAAACCTTCGATTTGAGGCGCTGAGGTATTGTGCGGTCGCAAAGCACCTCACTCAGCGAGCGCCATTTGGACCAGGCTGTACTCACGCGTGCATTCACCTCTAATTTTACGCTGCCATCGGACGTGATCATTGATCCGAGATACATAAAAGAAAAAACCCGTGAGAGCTCAGTACCATTGATCTTAATAGATCCGTACCCATTCACATCCGTCGTCAAGTATTCCGTCTTTTTGACGTTTAGCTTGAGTCCAAAGAATGCCAAGCGATCGCACAACGCCTGTGCCTGTCGCTCGAGTTCGGTTTTGTCTTCACATGCAAGCATGACGTCGTCAGCATACAGCAACGTCCAAGGAGCCGCCATTTGGAGATCTCGTGATATTGCATCCATCACGACGACGAAGAGCAGAGCGGATAGGGCAGATCCCTGATGCACATCTACAGTGATGGGAAATTCCGTCGAGGTGCCCGCTGGCGCTCGCAGTCGACTCCTTGGGTAAGAGTACAGAATGCGCCCCCACTCAATAAGCTCTTCAGGAACACCATGCTCTCGCAACGCGTACCATATAACATCTCGCGGAACGTGGTCGAGGGCCTTTTCCAAGTCCAGGAAGGCAAAATGCACCGGTTACTGTTTTGAGCGATTCTCGATAAACGAATTCGTGATATCGTCAAGCTTTCCGACAACCAGTGTGGCTTTGTGTCTGGTTGTGGGACCATTAACGCTATACACGCCGCCCGACTCCTGGTGGAAAATCATGGCGAGAAACAGAGGCCGGGGCATATAGCCTTTCTCGACTTGGAGAAGGCCTTCGACCGCGTACCAGGTGGGGTTATGTGGTACGCCTTACGACAATACAACGTACCTGAGGAACTCATAGAGTAGGTGCGGATGCTCCACTCTTGCCCAGTAGAGTGCAAGCTGCAGCTGGATGAAGTTTCCCATTTCTGTTGCGGCACACCAGGGTTCTGCGCTTTCTCCACTTTCCTCTGTTGTCGTCATGGATGCCATTATGAGAGATCTTCAGAAACCTGTCCCATGGACATTGCTCTATGCTGATGACGTGATGCTCGCTTGAGATGATAAAGATGAGCGGCAGGTGCAAGCTTGGCGCGACCGCCTGGCGATGTTCGGACTCAAATTGAACATCTAGAAGACCGAGTATCTAACGACTGACGTAATCGAGACCGGTTCTTTTAAGACTACAGCACCGATCTTGGTGCTGCACCGTGCACTTCGGTGTTCAAATACCTGGGGTCAGCAATAGCGTTGACGGTGGTCTGATGGTTGAAGTGAACTCACGCGTCAGTGCAGCTTGGTCCAAGTGGCGTTCGCTGACTGGCGTGCTCTGCGATAGGAAGATACCGGAGCACACGATGTCGAAGATCTACAGAGCAGTCGTGCGGCCAGTAGCGATGTACGGCGCTGAGTGTTGGCCAGCGACCAAGGAAGTTGAAACGCCGCTTAGCGTCATGGAGACGAAGATGCTGCGCCTGACGGCTGGAGTCACCCGCATGGACCGCATCCGAAACGATGCTATTCGGCAGAAGTTCGGTGTCGCACCGGCAGCGGACAAGATGCGCGAAGCTCACTTGCGATGGTACGGCCACGTTCTACGTGGGAAAGAAGACAGCGTCCGCAAGAAAGTCCTTGAGTTGGAATTGCCAGGAAAGCGTCCTAGAAGACGCCCGAAGCAGCGTTGGTCCGATGCGTTACACATGGACATGAAAGTAACTGGTGTCCACCCTGATCAAGCGCTGGATCTACAAAGGTGGCGTCACAACACCAGAAGAGCGGACCCCGCGACGACAAACGTTGAAGAAGAAGAAGAAGAAGAAGAAGAAGATTGAGGAAGACATTCAAAGCAACTGGTCCGATGACCTGCCAGTCGACCTGCGGTACTCGAAAGGTTGGTGCACTGCTGACTGGGTGATATTTTTGAATGAGGTAGTTGCTGAGAAGAGTGCCTGAGAGCTGACCGCAATACAATATCATCCCGATCTGGTAGAAGAAAGGCAGTCATGTCAGTGCTAGTTGTCAATGTGCCTATTCTCGCGCACCATTACAACTTTTGCGGGAATTTTGCAGCGAAATGTATCCGGAATGCCGTCCAGCTTTCCACTTATCAGTGTGGCTTCGTTGTCGGCTGTGACATCATTTATGCCACACACGCTGCTCGCCTTCAATCGCGTCGATCGATCAATTTGACCACTACATGCATCGCGTCGCGCGTCGCGCGCACACTAAACGAGCTTTAGAGGACAACGCGAGAAGCAGAAACCGATGAATTTTGCCTTCCTACACTTGGAGAAGGCCTTTGACCGCGTTCGACGAGAGGTTGTATGTTACGTGTTGCGACCGCAATGCATCTCTGAAGTGCATGTCGAATGCGTGCCCATTCAAAGGTTGTGACCAAGCACTAAAAATCCCAGCCATTTCCTCGACTGCGTTTCCCACCTCTGTCGGAGTGCACTAGGGATCTGCGCTTTCTCCACTGCTCTTCGTGAGCGTTATAGGGACACTCTCACGAACTCTAAATAAATAGCGTCTGCTTGGACGCTGCTATACGCATATGACGCCGTACATGTGAAGACAAATACAATCTTGAGCGACTAGTAGAGTCATTCGACATTTGTGACGATTGTCGTGAGCCTGAGCAATTGCTTTGAATTGCTCAGGCTCACGACAATCGTCACAAATGTCGAATACGGACGTGAATGAGAATGAATCCGCTAAGATCAGTGGCACTGAGCTCTTACGAGATACCTCCTTCAAGTATCTTGGTTGCACAGGCGCGTCTGATGGCAGCTCAAGGTCGGAGGTGAATGCACACGTTAGCAAGCTCGCTCCAAATAGCGTCGTTGACTGGGGTGCTCTGAGGCAAGGCCCTAACTCGCCACCTCAAACCAAAGGACTACAGGAAAGTCGTCCGCTCAGTAGCGAGCGTGCTACGTGCTGGCCTGCGATGAAGGAGCTGTGGTCACCGACCTGTGCTACTCGTTAGTAACGACACCATACGGCAGAGGTTCAATGTCCCCAGATAGGCGGCAACTTGCACGAAGCTCGTGTTCGATAATACGCAAGATGCCGCTTCGCGCAAGATGCCGCCTATCGGGGGACATCTGATCCTTCGCGCTAATAGCAACTCCGCCGTGAAAATGGCCTGAAGGCTGTGGTCCCTTGAAAGCGGACCAGAGGACGCCCGAAAAGCTGGATTCGTTTACTTGGATTCAAAAGAAACTGCTGTCCGTCCTGATCAAGCACGGCAAAAATTGGCGGCGCCACACCAAAAGAGCAAAATTCCAGGAAGCACAGTGATGATGGTGATCACCGTCACTGGAATTGAGCGTCTCTTACGGCCATCAGAAGCAACGGTCATGTTGGACTTACCATTAGAGGGATTAAATTGAATGGAGCGGCTTGCGCGGACCTTTCCAGCTCGTTGGACTGTTTCCTCTATCTACGGTAACTAAACACTTGTTTTTCTCTATTCTAGAATAAATGTGTTAACGTTTAAGGCAACAGCTGGTTGAATAACAGAGTGAATTTGGCAAAAAGACAGTGTGGCGTGGATATAACAAGAACAAATGAGAGTAAGAAATAAGAAAAAGCAGAGTGGCAGGTTTAGGTCGCAGAACACATAGCACTTACCCTCTTACCCATCATAGGCACCTTTTCCTTTTTTTCTTTTTACTTTTTTACTTTTTACTCCACGGATCTCCCTCGATAGAGAGCCTTCGGGCTCTCTTGTTAAGAGGGATCTCGGGCCGCTTGTCGCAGGGCCACGTGGCGCGTCCCCGGGTGGTGGATAGGGGAATTAAACGCGAACCAAATGCGACCGTGTACTGCCCAGAGACGCAGGTGGGATGCAGGGGATGGACTCCTTGCTCCTGCTGTGTCGGGTCGATGCGTTCCTTGTGCGTGGGAGCGGCATGTTCGTGCACTGTGTGCGTGGATGTGTCCGTGACTGTGCGGATTGTAACTGTGTCGGCTCGGCCAAAAGCTTGCACTCGGTAGACTGGGAGTACATGTAAGGCGATTCGAGGCCGCCTTAAGTCTCGCCCCGTCCCTTCGGGCAGTCTGGCTGGCTGCCCGGAGTACCCCGCCCGCACGACAGAGCCTGACTAGCTACCCGTGTTGTATTCCAGTCAAACACAGCAGCACTAAAGGGCCTCATTCCCCTGACCCCGAAAGAGCCCCCATTTCTGCAGCGATGGGAAGGACGAGTACGGAGAGGCTGCTAAAATCTCAGGGCCTAACCAGGCTGCGCAAACTGAGAAGGACTAGGATGACGATCTGTACTTACAACGCCCGCACGCTTGCGTCGGAAGCATCCGTCGAGGACCTGATGATGCAAGCCAGGAAGATCAAGTACGACGTCATCGGACTGACCGAGACGAGAAGACACCGCCCCCTACACGCCGCCTACGACTCCGGAGAAGAACTGTTCCTCGGAACATGCGACAGCAGGGGAGTAGGCGGCGTTGGTGTCCTCGTCAACACGCACTTGGCCATGAACATCGATTCGTACGAGTCTCTGACAAGCCGAATCGGACGTCTGCGACTGAAGCGATGTGGCTCCGTGCCAGCCTTGACTGTGTTCGTCGCGTATGCCCCAACATCCGACTACGACGACGAAGACGTCGAGGCCTTCTACGTGGAGCTGGAGAAGTTCTATAAGGAAGATCACACCTTCTACAAGGTGATCGTCGGCGACTTCAACGCCAAGATCGGGCCACGAAGGTCGCCGGAAGAACTTCACATCGGAACCCACGGTTTGGAGTGGAACGAGCAAGGTGAAAGGCTGTCTGAGTTTATCATGTCGACCAAGACCATCCATGGAAACTCGCAGTTCCAGAAGCCTCCCTCCCTACGATGGACCTGGGAATCCCCCGGTGGCCAGTTCCACAACGAGATCGACCACATCATCTTCAATCGCAAGTATTGCCTGACCGATGTCTCCGTTGTTCCCAAGTTCTACACGGGGTCGGACCACCGCCTCCTTCGCGCGAGGTTCCGCTTTTCGCGTCAAGGAGAGAAGGCCGCGAAGTTCAAGAAGAGGAGTCCCAGAACGACCATCAACTGGGATCTCTACACCTCTCTTGTCGGCCTTTGGGAAGATGCCGTCATGGACAACGTCGACGAGGAATACGATCGCTTCGTGCACCATCTCCACGATAGTGCTAAGGGAGCCGAGAGCTTGAAGACCACCAAGAGACGCCTGTCTCCGGAAACTCTCGAGCTGATACGCCAGCGTGGAGCAGCACGAGCGTCAGGCAACTATCAACTGACGTCCGAGCTTGCAAAGCTATGCAGAGCGGCGATAAAGGAAGATCTGAAGGAGAGAAGGGCGGAAGTGTTGGCTGAAGCAGCAGAGGCAGGGCTGAGCATCCGCAATGCCCGCCGGAACTTCGCCAACTTCAAGACCAAGATGACCGCTCTCCGACGTCCTGACGGAACCGTCACCTCTTCCAGAAGGACCATGGAGAAAGTCATCCACGACTTCTACTCCGATCTCTTCGATAGCCACGTCCACCTGCCCCTACGCCATCTTCCGCAGGATGGATACGTCGTCCCCTCTGTTCTCCCTTCCGAGATCCGACACGCCATCTCGTCGGTGAAGAAACGTACAGCACCCGGTCCTGACAGGATCAGAGCTGAATACCTGAAGAACCTCCCGCCAGCGCTCATCAACACCTTGGCGCGGCTCTTCACACGCTACCTGTCCGAATGCAAGGTTCCATCTCAGTGGAAGACCAGCAAGACCGTCTTGCTGTACAAGAAGGGAGACGTGCACGACATTGGCAACTATCGCCCGATCTGCCTGTTGTCCGTAGTCTACAAGCTGTTCACTCGAGTCATCCTGAATAGGATTAGTAGAACGCTGGACGAAGGACAGCCATGCGAACAAGCAGGATTTCGGAGAGGATTCAGCACGATCGACCACATACACACCATTACGAAGCTCATCGAAGTGTCGCGAGAGTACAAGCTGCCGCTGTGCCTTACGTTCATTGACCTGAAGAAGGCATTCGACTCCGTCGAGACTGAAGCGGTCATGGAAGCCCTGCTCACCCAGGGCGTTCCTACTCAGTACATCAGAGTCCTTCGAGAGCTGTACAGTGGATTCACGACCAAGATCTCACCATTCTACAACGACGTCGTCATTGACGTGAAGAGAGGGGTTCGACAAGGGGATACCATATCCCCGAAGCTCTTCAGCGCCACCCTCGAAAACGTCATGCGCGAACTAGAATGGGATGACATGGGAGTGAAGGTCGACGGCCGGCAACTGCACCATCTTCGCTTCGCTGACGACATCGTTTTCATAACACCGAGCATCAGTCAGGCGGAGCGAATGCTGGCCGACTTCGATCGTGTATGTGGAAGCGTTGGACTGCAGCTGAATCTTACGAAGACGATGTTCATGAAGAACGGATGGGTTTCTGATGCCCCATTCTCGCTCAACGGAACGAACATCTCCGAATGCTCCAGCTATGTGTATCTGGGTCGCGAAGTCAACATGGCCAACGACCTAGCACCAGAGCTGAGCAGGAGGAAACGAGCGGCTTGGGGAGCTTTCAAGAGCGTCGAAGAAGTCGTGAAGAAAACGAAGAACGTCCGACTCCGTGCCCACCTATTCGACTCCACTGTTCTTCCTGCCCTAACATACGCCTCAGAGACCTGGGCTATACGAAAGCAGGATGAACACGCGATCAGCGTCGCGCAGCGTGGAATCGAGAGGACGATGCTCGGAGTGACACGACTCACGCAAGTGAGAGAAGGCCTCCGGAGTTCCGAGCTTCGCCGACGTTCGAAGATCAGAGACGCTGTCGCATGGGCCAAGTCGTCGAAAATTAGGTGGGCCGGCCACGTAATGCGATTCGCAGACACCCGCTGGACGAGAGCCGTCACAGACTGGATTCCGCGGGATGTCAAAAGAACACCAGGACGCCCACCAACGCGTTGGTCGGACTTCTTCGTGAAAGCCCTGAACGACCGGTATGACGCTCTTCGTGTCCCTCGAGCGAGGAGGATCCATTGGACCACTCTGGCACGCGACAGGGACGAATGGAGACGCTGCTGGCGCCCGCTCGAGCAAGTCGATGATCAACGGGACGACAGGTGATACAGGTGATACAGGTGATACTTTTTTACTAACAGAAGATTTTCGCCACAACTTAACCCCGTTGCGGCCAAAGAGTAATGGGGGTCTCTGCTTCCATAAGCTCTATGAAGTGGTCTGAACAACCACCTTTTCGTATACAGAAACTCCCATGCATTCCAGACTCATCTCGCCCTTATGCTTTCTAGTTAGCACAGCAATCCCCTTCACAATCACCGTCGTAAACAATTTAGAAGTTACATACCTTTACAACTGTATTTTTCGAATCCTTATCACAAGACAAAAACATGCGCCATATCTCATTATCAACTATGGTTATATTATATGGATCTCTTATCACAAGCTAAGAACTGCGTCTTCCTTCGTCACCATCTATACTGTCATTCACACAAGGAATGAATGAATGAATGACCATCACCAAATCGAACCCTAGAGTCGAACTCTGGGGACTAGATTCAGATCATAACCAAAAATGTTCCTAACCACAACCCCTCGAGTTGCTTGAAGCTTACTTTCCATCTCCCAGAAAGTTTAGAAATCCCTCATATATAATTTCAAATAATTTGAGACCAGTGGCGACGCCGCTAACGTCAAAGTTTGTTTTTTCTTCGTGTGCTTTGCTGAACTGGTATTCTTCAACAATTGCGGTAGAAACCTTTCTATTACGTACAGGAAGTATACGATGCCAGCATTTTACATTTCTGCACTTTCTTCAGCATTCAGCTCTTGAACTTCACAGCCGCGCGATGCTTCACAGTGAACTACCAAAAGATTTTCCTTTATTAACGCGTTCCATAGCAATGTACCCTTGGTTTTCGACATTTCTCCTGTTATTGTAATTTGAGAAACTATTGATTTTCAAAAGACACTATGTTTCAAGTCATTCGTAGGGTCTTCATCTCGAATGTGTGACTGGAACTTGAATGGCATACTTGAAAGTCCCTGTTTAGAACAGGTGAACACGGCCTTAAGATGCAGGATGTTTTCTGATATTTACACCTCCTATCTACACCTGGGTGAGTATCAGCTAAGTAGTCTTCTAATTGGTAGCCGGAAGGAAAACATCGGAAGTCATCCGCCCGACATTCCGTCGACGGCGCCATATTCATCCCCACTCACCGTAACCTTAGCTACTCGCCCGCTGCTATGTAACCTCATCATCGTCTCCGCCGTCCGAGCTATCTGTTGAGTAGTGCAGATTACGCGCACAGCTACTGTTCTAGGGTCACAACCAGAAGACAGACCGGATAAGAGTTGCAACGGGATTTCTCAGCTATGGTTGATGTGCAGTCGCAGCCAGTATTACAAGAAATACAAGAAGGTGACTGTTTTCTGCTAATCTCGGAAAAGTACTAATCACTCGCAGCTCTCTGTGTTGCTACCCATGAGAGAGCTCATTTAAATAGCTAGCAGCTGAAGTTTGAAATAAGGTGCTAGCTGGTTCTCAAAATTGCGTTTTTTAATGTTTGTGCTATTAGTAAACTTTTGCTGCACTAACCATCAAAATTTCGACGCATATTGTTGTCGACAATGTTGACGCAAGAGTTACACAGTCTAACAACTCGCGCAAGACTTACTAGTTTGAGCACCTAATACGGTTCGCTTTCAGTTGTTCTAATCATGTGGAGCAACATGGTCAGTTGGGATATATCTGTCGCTTCTTTCTGTTCGGAGGGTCAACCCATTCCTCAATTTTCTGAGCCTCTCACTTAACGCAGATCGTTAATCGCACGTTATTTTTCCTCCAATGGTGGTCTATGCAGAATTGAACTGTGCTATTCATTGCCGTTCGAATTACGACTGCTAAGAAAGCTGTTCTCTTTATCATTCATGGAGATCGGCTTGATGTCTCTGTATGACAACTTGCCTTTAAGGACCCGTTCATCATGAAAAGGAATTAATTCATTGACCTAAGGAAAGTGATATATCAGTTAAATGAGCACTGGTTTGTCTATTGAGAAAGCAGGTCTAATCAAGGAAAAGACCTGATTTAACCCAGGAAGGCTAGGAAATTCGAAAGGATGCTTTCTGAAGCCTGATGATTCCAACCGCATAAAAAATGGCAAATCAAAGAGGTTGGGCAACTTTTGCAAGAGAATGGAGGTGAAGTATAATAGACAACCGCATGTGAGAAGAGTGAATCTCAGAGATCTATCCTTGACAAAATTAGGTGATAAATTTAAGATTAAGAAAATCTCGACAGTAGGGTCTACCCATCCAACCATCTCTTCTGCTCCTCCTATATACGGCTCTGGTCACAAAATTGTCGTAGGGGAGAAGGAATAAGATCTATAGAAGAAAAAGCCAGAAAGCAGTGCGTCCTGATGACTCGGCGGCTGAGCTGTGATTGTCAATACCATAAAGCACATCGTTCTGACGTTGTTAGTTAATAAGGCGTTACTGTGAAGAGGATAGTATCTTAGTTGAGAGGAGGGGACGACGGTTCCAAACTGGAAGAAGAGCAGTCCCGCAGACTGGACAAGCTACCGCCCAATGGCTTATTTTCGCAGGTCATAAAGGTATTTTTACATGGAAGCATTCGTGACATTGTCTATCTTTACACCGACGAGTGTGGAATTTGTAGGTCACCGTTGTCAGGTCCGCTGTCGTTGCCGTGAACACTTCTTGATAGAGCAGCACCGCGGGAAACAGATGTCGTTGCATCTTGCTTCCATAGACTTCGATGGCTTTTGATCACACACCGCATAGGGTGATATGATATGCCTTGAGGCAGTGAGTTCAGGAAGACAGGTGCGGTTATCCCACTCTCGCCCAAGAGGTCTAATGCAGGCTGCAGCAATAACGGAGTTCCCCATGTAGTTTTGCCTCTCTGTCGGAGCACATCAAGGGTGGACGCTCTCCCTGCTACTCCTAATCGTCGTTATGGATAGCATGTCTCGAGTTCTCCAGTAGCCGGTCCTTTGGACGTTACAATCTGCTCTTACCGTAATGCTCGCTAGAGAAGCAAATATTAAACTCCAGCGGCAGGCACAAGCTTGGAAAGATTGCTAGGAGTGGTTCAGACTCATCTTAGCATCAAGAGACCGAGTATTTTGCCACGAACGAAAATGACTCCAATTTTATTAAGGCCAACGACGCCACCAGAAATTCATTTTGCAAGTACCTGGGATGAGTAGTCGCATCCTATGGCACAGCAGATAAAGGATGCAGACAAGAAGACGAAGATCTTCCGGGTTCGGTGTCACCCCGATAGTTCAGGAATTGCATGAAACCCGCGATGGCATGGCCACGTTCTCCGCGAAAAAGGTATGGTCGTCGAAACTACTGGCCATAACATAAAAGTGTCCGAAAAGTGGTCCAAGCAGCGTTTGCTCCTTATACTTGCATCTGGACTTTAAGTTGCCTAACCAAAGATGAATCCCAATAAGATAATCGATTCGGAAATGGCGACGGCACCCTAGGATTGGAACCCTTCCACAAGACGGGGAGACGCTGAAGCGCAGGAAGGAAGTTTTCAGTGCGAACCTAGCCTGGTAAGGAGCAATATCTAAAGTGTAGAGATGATTCCGGCTTCATGTTTCTGAACGCCTGCATCCCTCCATCGATCCCGCATTACCCACTGGTCAAACATTTGGCAATGAGCTATTGTTTCCCTACGTTGGCTACTGTTTCCCACGTGATTACAAGGTCAGTAATTAATGCACGATTTCCGTGATTGTGTTTAGAAAAAGTTTGTGATTGCTAATCTTGCCTCATCGCACCATGCGAGTATATTTTTCACGCTTCATCCACACTTCTGCAAACCAATTAAGCAATCAGGACGGAAATGTTGCCATCCAAAGCTAAAATAAAGCGCTTAGTAAAGGAGCTCAGCCTGAACTAGAATCGTGCCTTCCTTTATTGGGCAGCTCTCGGAGATTGATCATTTAAGAAAGCTAAAGCATAGATAGGCCTCGTCAAGCACTTTACGATGTACCAGTGTTTTGCTTCAAATAAGTTCCAAATGCATGGCAAATTCCAAATGCTCTCTGAATTACAGCAAACCCTGGAGAAAGTGTTTCACTAACAGCCGATAGCAATGAGGAAGGCGGGATCGTATTAGACCTCAACTCCAACTACGATGACGAGGGAGAGGTGGGTTTCAGAAATATTATACTTTTCTAGACTCTCAAGTCTCGCTTTCTCTGATTTTTGCAGAAAGTTCCAAGATTCTTGAAGATCTCTGGTAAAACAGCTGACAGGGTGTGTAAAATCAGTAACGCTAACAGCTCATTCTATAGAAGCCGCATACATGTGAACGTATGTAGCTCTGTCAGCTGTTGGAGAGTATCCCATATATTATACATCCTACCCCACCTCCCTCCCCTCTCCTGTCGGAAAAAATCAAGCCTTTTGTCATTTCAGAGATTGTGAATGCTACGTCACTTTTCGAAAAATTGGAATGTGATAGTTTTGTCCTAAATTACACAAACGCTATGCTCCGCAACGAAGGACAGTTGGGATGTGAAAATTTAATCACTTGGTTGCTTAATGTTTACGTATGCCAAATATTTCACTATTATGGACCAAGGTTTCCATAGAGAATGGAAACGCGTGGCGCAATTAAAGGAATATAGCAGCAGTCAACCTTCTTTCCTTCTTAACTTCTACGAACAAGCATTGCATAGATCTAGCGTGATACTTACATATTGTTTACTGCCACTGGCCCCCGAGCCTCACTGAGTCTTGCGAGAGTGCGATCTACCTTAGACTAGCTGACTAGTACACAGAATGGACAAACTTCAATGGTGTAAAACAACGGCGATCAGGAGCCGCACTCATCAACGACTTAGAGCAATTTAACAGAGAAAATACGGCCGAAATCCCTGATAGCGCCGCTTACCAAGCGACATGTTGGAACATTGCGCGGGCTGTCAGGGATTCCGGCTGTATTTTCTCTGTTAAATTGCTGTAAGCCGTTGATGAATCCGGCCCCAGGCGGTAACGTGATTGTGAAATGAGATAATCAAGATGGAAATCGATTGACGATAACATACAGCCTACGCAGTTACTCTTGTCGACGTAATTTATTGTCCTCACCATGCTTGTGTTTCTGAACGACTTCGGTAGTAACAGCTTTAATGCGCCTTTGCTGGAAGATATTGGTTCCACCCAGGCCTTCTCACATGAGAGCAACAAATCTCCAGCACTGTGCGTAATTACGATGGGCGACTTACAATTCATGAGATTTTTCACGGTTCGCATTCTGCACCATCCTAACCAGGGAAGGGTCTCAGGCGTAGGTCTGAGTGGGGGAAATGGAAAGCACTGCGAGAATCTCCACCCTTCATTTAGTAGAAAAACATGTTTCTGCTGAGTCCTTGAACCCAAAGAGCTACGGGCCCTCGAAGGTGGGGTACAGTATTGCACCGTCACCCGTACCTACCATATTCTACCGTAATCGGATTAAATTTGAAAAACGGATGTCACATTCGTGATGAGCACCCCAAACAACCCCCCTGGTCGAGGTTTGGGCGAAAAACATTTTTCGACCTCTCCTCGACCTCTGGAGTCGTGCCTTATGGCAGTATAAATCAGATTACTTCCTACACATTCCTACACATTTATTTCGCTCTAAGTTGTCCAATAAAGGTTTTTGTGAGCTGCGCTTCACTCACTTTTTTCAGTTTCTTACAATGTTTTGTGTTTTTCAGCGAATATTAAACAGTGACCTTACAACAGGTACGGGTTACAGCAAATACGGGGTGTCGAAGTGATAATCACCGATTTCGCCCAAACTGCTCCCAGGGGGTTTGGGACGGTGATCACGAATCTGACATCCGTTTTCTGTATTACGCTGGAGTATGTTAAATAACAGTAGGTAAACGTGATTAATGGTAAGGTCATGATCACCGTTTTTGCACAAACGTCGCGTTGAGCACGAATCTGATCCTTATTTGACAAATTAGAATGAAATAAATATGTAGGAGATGTGTAGGAAGCAAATTGATAAAGAAGGTGGCAATCATGAAAATTGCAAAAATACTGCATAGCACGAAAGTCGAACGTCTGACCTAGCACCCGTAAAGTAGCCCCGCACCCTGCTGTGCCACCGACTCGCTTGCAGTAGAGCCTTTCGCCGCGTCCCATACAACAGCGCGCGCACGCATGCACGTGGGCACGTGCTGACGGTGCGCTACTACACCCCGCCTTCGAGGGCTCGTAGCTCTTTTGGTTCAAGGACTCAGCAAAAGCAAAACATGTTTTTCTGCTATATGAAGGGTGGAGATTCTCGCAGTACTATCCATTTCCCCCGTTCAGACCTACGCCTGAGACCCTTCCCTGGTAAGTAAGACTCTTTGTCAGTGCTGTGCGGGCAGAAACCCGCTTAAATCTTCAGCGGAAAGTACGGTTGGACAAAGGAGGATTGCACCGATTCCAATGCAAGCACATCCTAGAGCTCAACTGTCTCTATCGCGATAGCGGGATGAGCCTGCTGCAGTTAACAACTAAATATAAAAGCGTCGAATCATCTGCGAGCTTCTCGGCAGTTTTTTAGCTGGTCACTCTCATTCTCATGGGTAGGTTGATTCAATGGTGGTAAAGCTACTGTTCGACGGCGATCCTCATATTCATCGGGAGATCAAAACAGCAACTTACGCAGTATTCGTTTCGGTGGATCGCTGGATAGTGGGTAGTGTTATACTTGTGATCACGCCACAGAATTGGACACAAACCGCCTCTCTAATGACCCCTCGGGTATCGCTGCATGTGTAGAAAAACACAGAAAGTGTGCTTTCCTTTGGATCGCGCGTCTTAAGCGGTTTGGAAATACTCAGATTTGAGGTCACCGCAGTATCACGGAAGCATTCTATGGAGGACGCAGCCAAACGGCAGGCGATACCTTCCAAGGCGAATACTGTATTGAAGCGGGAAGAGCCACTCCGGTCGTGATGACAGTATTTTGGTCGAAAGACCGTTGTAGGGGCCTTCAAGTTAGCCGATTGCGAGATGGCAGCACAGTAGACACAGCCGCCTACCGCTGTGCACAAACGCGGGTAATGGAGATGAAGCTATAGCTAAACGGTCTAACAGCATGACGGTACCCATAAGCAACCTAACCTGGTCGGGACGACCATCAGCATTACCGACGAGGCAAAATGCGTGGCAGTGCCGATGAAAGCCAGGAAAGACCTTTGGTAGGAGGTAGAACGACTTGCCTTCTGCGACAACAATCTCTCTTGCGTCACAGTCCCTGGAGGACGCAATCTCAACATAGTGGGGAACACTCCAAAGGTAGACAAACCTTAGGAAAAATACTGGCGATACACACACAACGGCTCTCAGATTGCTGAAAAATCTTCCAGAGAAGAAATCTCATCGTGTACAAAAGACTGCCAAAAATGTTTTCCGGCCGTTCAAGAACTTTATCTGGTTAGTCGTTCACAACTACAAAACTTCTACCAATCACTTTTTTCGCACAGATGCTCCATTTGTGATTTGGCTAAATAACATTAATTAGAATTACTCATCACGACGTTATGCCTATTTGAACTGTGAAGCACAAAACGGCGGCAACTTTTCGACCAACCTAACGTCAGAGAGGAACATTGGAGGAACACTGTACGACTCGATTGAGAGAACGATACGAATTACCAGCCTTTTGACAAACTTTTTAGATCTTGAAAGTAGTTGAGTGTTTTCTCAATAGTAGACGACATCGTGTACTTGAGACAGCCCTTCGTTCGACTATGGTTAGTTTCAGGACCCGCAACAGTTGTGGAAAGAAAACTTCCCAAACGTTCCTATGAACCTCTATAAAGCCCCATAGCAAATTAAATATGCTTTTGTGTTTACCTGAAACAAAAAAAAGATACTTCTCCTCTTATAAAGGGGGAAGCATTTGCTTCAGATTTCACAAATTTTTTTCCAACTTTTCACCTCTATGAATAGATTCGATTTTAATTCATTTGCATAGTGAACTTTACGAAGAACTACAATAGTTGACCGAAAGCCGAAAATAACACTTTAAGAGTGAAGTGAAATTTTCGGTGGTCCTAGAAGGCCTTAGATTTCGTCATTGTACGAATTACTTTTTTCACAATTTTATCGCTTTCAGTCATGTAGTATAGACCACGCGAATTCCGTTCTCTTTCTGTTGCGTCCTTTATCAGCAGGGGTGTGCGCTGACTTGCCGCCGGCAAATTTTTTACCGCATATTTCTAACGCTGAAATTCGCCGATAAATTCCGGTAAATTCGGTAAATCCGTTAAATTTTTTAATCTTTAATATTTCTTAAAAGACAACTAGCTTTAACTAGGGCGGTGTTGTACAAAAAACGAAAAGCATACAGTCACGTTCAGTAAACCATATCAACTTCATTTTATCACGCATGTGTCATTCTAAAACAAACAGTTCCCTAAAAGCAATGAACATCCTACAACAAACAAAACAAGCAGACGCGCACCAAGAAAAGATAAAAGCTTAGTTAAAACTCTAAAAAAACACTTCTGGAACATCTGACATACGATCGAGCATTGCTACACTTCTTTTGGACTAACAGTCTAGATGCTTTTTGAAATTATCACAATTATCATCTTTTCCATCGATGAAAGAATGACTACACCTTCAACTATGTACTACTCTTTTGAGCCATTTAGCTGTGCCTTGGAGCAAAACCAGATACTTCAGAAAAAACAACGAAACGTGACATGATAACGAACTTCTCCGTTTTCTTTTACAAGAAAATAGCTTAAGAGTCCACCAGAGATCAGGTAGACTAGTAAAGTATAATCCGGTGCCTCACATCTTGGACTAAATTACGGGAACAAGACACGAACGTATTTTTAACTCATTCCTCTGGCGATCGTCTAACTTGACAGCTTCTATATCTCTCGTGAAAATCGTCGTTTGAGGAACCTCAGCGCGAGGTACTATCGCAGTGGGGAGCGTTTTTAACACTGGAGCACACCATCTCCGCCTCGTGATTATACATTGGATCCGAATGATTCATTTCGAATACCTGTATCCGAATCATCCAAAAATCCGGTGTCCGCATAATTGTCGTTATCCGAATCACCCAAAAATCCGGTGTCCGCAAAATTGTCGTTATCCGAATCATCCAAAAATCAGGGGTCCGCAAAATCGCCGTTATCCGAATCATCCAAAAATCCGGGGTCCTCAAAATCGTCGTTATCCGAACCGTCCAATTATCCGAAGATTTTCGATCGGATCCAATGTATACTCGTGATGTGGTCATGGATGTTTTAATGAGGTTAACGACCACGAACGCTAACAGCAAGTTATCGGAGAGAAGATAGATGCAACTTCCGAACT
Organism: Heligmosomoides polygyrus bakeri; assembly: GCA_947359475.1. Classification (NCBI taxonomy): domain Eukaryota; kingdom Metazoa; phylum Nematoda; class Chromadorea; order Rhabditida; family Heligmosomidae; genus Heligmosomoides; species Heligmosomoides polygyrus. Next base: position 61,144,951 of record OX375868.1, read on the forward strand.
AAGATCGGTAGTATCTTTTCTTCTCAATTCGATAGGTAGAAACATGATTTTGCATGGTAAAGTATAATCCGGTGCCAGTAAAGTATTCTTTAAAATTTCCAGTAAATTTGGGAATTTAGCGAAAATTGTCGTTAAGAGAATTTATCGCGAAAATGTAAATCCGTTAAACCGGCAAATCGTTAACCGTTAAACGAACATTCCTGTTTATCAGCACACCAGCCATCCGTGCAGCCTCTCGGCCGCACTGACGGCTTCTTGACGGCTTCGGCGAAGCAATAACTTCTCATCATCAACTTAGCTGCCATGGTTTCCCCAGAAAGAACATCTCAACTACTCGATTAGGGCAAGTTAGAAAAAAGTGAAAAAATGGACAACATCCACAAAAACGCTAATTTCCCCAATATCGATTGATGGCGATCGACAGTTCAAAAACGAACTTTGGATCCGTGTTCAGCGATTTTGATTACCCCAGGGCTGGAGTTTTGTGCCGCTTGAACACCATCCACAAAAAATCGATAATGTCGACCGATGTCGACTGGTCCACTTCAGATTCGTGTTCAGCGACCTCGATTACCCAAGGGCTGAAGTTTCGTGCCGCTTGAACGTCATCCTCAAAAAATCGATCGATATCGATTGCCCCTGCTGTGGAGGCCTTCTGTCCATGATCGCTTAAATGCCTATGTACGGTTGCTGACGTATTCGGCACGTCTACGGCTCGCCATGCACGGTTGCCGACGTGTTCAGCACGTCTACGGCTCGCCATGCATGGTTGCCTACGCCACGCATTAAATTATCGGATACAATTCTACGAAAGCCGAAACACCTCCAGATGTCTGGACTTTTTACGGGATGTGATATTGAGAACCAAAGTGTGCAGGAGGTAGAGAGCCACATTGCTATTTTTAGAATACACAACTGACTTAGACCTTTACAACTGACTTAGCCCTTTTGCAACACGCGCGATTTTCGGGAGACTGCCGCGTGGGATAGCGTGCATTTTCTCCCGCGCGCTGACTATTTGATTTAATTTAGTTGTATTATTTGTTAAATATGAAAAACAGTAACGAATGAAGCTTCCCAAGCACTGTCTTGACCGTAGATATTAGTGGACTCATTGATTAACATCGTACTATTAAATGCTTGATAATTTTTTTCTAACTATTCTTATGATGGTGTCCGACGTCATCGTCGGACATTGTCACGCGGCAAAAAAGGTGTCCGACGACATCGTCGGAAAATGTCGTGAAAGGGTTAAAACTTTTCTGAAATTGCATAAGCTGTGACATACTCATGCCTAAGCTACATTCTTTTAAGGAGCCGCAACATTGGGAACAGGGTCTGTGTGATGGTGACGAGGCTAACGAGAATGGCACAGAGGAAACAGCTGAGACCGCAGAAGCAATTGATGGCGACGTGGACGCGGAAGATGAGAAGAAGACGCCTGAACCACCCGCAGCTCTCGCAGAAGAGCCAGCAGTTAAGGTGATTGTAGACTAACCAGGTTACTATCTCAACGGTAGGTCGGAACGGCGCAAATGTTGTATATGGGCAGAACCGCCTCTCTCTGGGTAGTAACAAACTGCAGGTATCTCGACCCCAATACAACTCTGCGCAGAGTTAGGGGCGACGGAAGTCGCGGGTTGGCACCCTGTTGATTCACGTGCTCCACAGCTGACGGGCGCGCGCGGGATGAGGGCTCCTATCGCAACTCAGCGCAGTGCACAGGTGGCGTAGTAGGGAGGAGCTCGGGCTCGTAAACGCGGGGTCGGGGGTTTGGATCCCGCAGACTGCGGTCGTTTTGCACTTTTGCAAAATCTATGTTTATCATATAGGTAATCCACCTAGGAGTATTATAGTGTGTTATAGAGCATGTTTACGTATAACATATATATGGTGGGATGCTTCAAACTACAGATTAGCTAAAATGTTCACTTCTGTGTGTCACTCATTTTAAGCTTATTTGTGTGAAGCTATAGTTATGTAACGATAGATATTTTGTGGCACTAGTAAAAAGTTCCGACTCCACCGACAGGACTTCGGTCAAAAAAATTTTTCGCTGAAACTTTGTCTAGGGGGTTATTTGGGGTGCTGACCACGAATCTGACATCCGTTTTTCACGATTCGGCTGAATAATATAGGTACAGGAAGGCACAGGATTACATTCTTAAAGCTTCTGCCGATGACGGCAGGTAGAGGCAGAATCGAACCCAGACAAAGCTTCAGCGAAATCGGTGACCCTGCCTGGACCACCCTTGTTAACGGTATGGGTGGCCTCCGACCGCATCGTGAAAAACGGATGTCAGATTCGTGATCAGCACCCCAAATAACCCCTATAGACGAAGTTTCAGCGAAAAATTTTTTTGACCGAAGTCCTGTCGGTGGAGTCGGAACTTTTTGCTAGTGCCACAAAATATCTATCGTTACATAACTATAGCTTTACACAAAATAGACTTAAAATAAGTGACACACAGAAGTGAACTTTTTAGCTAATCTGTAGTTTGAAGCATATGTTATATGTAAACATGCTCTATAACACACTATAATACCCCTAGGTGGATTACCTATATGACAAACATGGGTTTTGCAAAAGTGCAAAACAAACGCAGTCTGCGGGATCCAAACCCCCACCCCCCGTTTACGAGCCCGAGCTCTTCCCTACTACGCCACCTCCGCACTGCGCTTAGCCGCGATACGAGCCCTCATCCCGCGCGCGCCCGTCAGCTGTGGAGCACGTGAATCAACAGGGCGCCAACCCGCGACTTCCGTCGCCCCTAACTCTGCGCAGAGTTGTATTCGGGTCGAGATACCTGCAGTTTGTTACTACCCAGAGAGAGGCGGTTCTGCCCATATACAACACTTGCGCCGTTCCGACCTACCGTTGAGATAGTATCCTGGTAAGACTTCCAGAGTTCTAGTAGTGTTAGCTGGTGATCGGAGTTGAAGGCGTGATCTCCTCTGGTGAACAGAGGTGGTAAGCTTCGACATAGGTGCTTTTGATGAAAGTATCATGCAACAAATGAACTATGCGTTAAAGTCCCCTTATATCGGGAGGCGGCAGCGATACTCATTTTGACGCGTGCGGTCGCGCGCGCGTGTTCGCCTGGGGCGGAGTCTTCGCTGCTCCGCCGGCGGAAAGGACGAGCTTTGAGTGAACGCGCCGAGACTGGGCGCATTCGGGGTTACAAGGAATGTAGGATGTCTGGAAGAGTGAAATAGAATAAGGACAGGTGTTCACCAGTTGAGTGTGTAGTACTAAGGTATGTCAAATAAGCGGGGAGGGGAACTGGTGAAGGTGAATGATGAAGAAGACCCAAAAACAAAACTCAATAATAGGTTATTGATAGGGGGCCTTGCGAAGTGATTACAGGGAGAGGGCTTTATTATTTTAGTTTAGAGTTGAATGTTAAGAATGGGAAATGTTCAGTTGTTATAAAATTGGAATATTCGTTTTAAGAGTAGGTCTAGTATGTTTCGAGAATTGTCTATAACGGCTACGTGTTTAGCAAAGTGCATTGTGCGTTCAGAAAACGAATGCATAAAAAATTAGCGAGCCTACAGAAATTTGATTTGATGGTGCTTTTTGTGGAAGATCCAGATTCCTTTGAATTGATCACCGCGGTTGCCACCCTCTTTTCTTCTCATAGGTTCTAAGTCGTAAAGCGCACAAAACACTCACCATATACTAATATTCAATAGCTCAGAGACCGTCAATAATTCACGATTTGCCGACTGGTAATAAACTTACCTGATTACAGGTTCAAATATTACAGTAGGATCTTTGGGGATTTTGGATTTCACTAAAAGTCTTTGAAAGGTCTTTCATGTAATATAATATAATATTTCAAGTAAACTTAATCTCGCAGGAAGGTGGAAGCTCTTTAATATTAAGTAGACAATGTAGTGGAAGAGGTAATCTAAAAGAACATTCCATTTTTCTAGAACACCTGTGGGCAACATACTGTGAGCATGTATGTTTCCTTGAGACGAGACTCCATCCTTTTTCTCTAACAGAATTTTCTCCATCATTTAGCAGGCTAAAACCTTCTTTGTTCAGTTTGAACCCCTAACTGAAGCTCTCTCTCCCTCACCCGTTTGCCTTAGGTTTCACACCACTTCTGAGCAGTCATTTAGAAATTCCCTTACTTCTTCATTGTCTAGGATAAGGTACAGGAGACGATGCCTTCGTCCCAAGATTACGACGAGTTCCACAGTTCTCCTTCTGAGCTCAGACGGTAGGTCGGGACATGGCTTCGCACTGTAGCACGCCGGGCGAATCGGGCAACTCGTACACGTTCTCGCCACGGCTACAGGCGGCCCCGCCTGCAGCGCCGCGCCGCGACCGCACGCATGGCCGCAAGTGAGTATCGTTGCTCGCAGCCTCTTTTTCATCTTTCACAAATTTCTCTTTTCCTCGGAGCGAGGAAAAGCAGAATATGAGATTATAAGATAATGAGTAAGGTCACGACTAGGCTATGTACGTACATCCTGTGCGCTTTGAACGCACAGTTCGCTCACATCAAATCGTTCGTGTTCGTGCCTCACACTCAGGACCGCGGTCAAAGGAAACTGTCGCTAAACTAATCCAAATTTGAGCCGGCCCAAAGAAGCTTACTTTCGTGAGAACCTTATGAGACCCTTGCGAAGCCTCGCAAATGATGTATGGAGAAAGTGTCTCCTTAATTGTCTCCTATAATGCTCGTTACCTGGCAAAAATCAAGGGGCAGAACAACGCACCAGAATCTGCACAAGATGAGCCCCATGATACCCTTGGCAAAGAAGTATGTCAAAGAATAGATAATTAGGAAGAACTTGTGAATGTGAAACATCACGAAGCAATTCTGTCTTAGATTCCTCAGCCAGAAATAAAGAACTTCACTATCGATTCGGAGACTGACAGTTTGGCTGCCTTGAAGACAGGCGGCTTTCAGGTATACATCTTTCTCATATATCTATCTCTCGAGTTTAGCAAATTTATTAGATGGAACAATATGAAGTGTTTTTCTCGCGAAACCAGTTGATATTTCATTGAGTCTCCTCTTCGCAAATGAACTGCCATGGGCAGCAACAATGTAAAAGTGTTTAGGTGAGCTAAAGGCATATGAGCTGACGTTCAGCTTAAAGGTGCTTCACCGCCAACCACCCTAACTAAACCACAGCAAAGGTCTAGCGCTGCTAAATGCTAGGGTTACGCCTGCATGCACGCGTATATTTTTGGGGAGGGAGGCGAACCGATATACGGCGTTGGCGTTATCTTGTAATGAATGAAAAGAAAAACAAGGCTGACGTCCCTTGTCAAGCACATCATTAAATCTTTTAGGAGCCAGAGCAGCTAGTGTGCCTCCGCACAACGTTTCAGGCAGCTTGGGCGGGGCTTTCACAAAAGCTGGTCTGTACACTGAGATCGGCTCTTGTTAATGTTGTTGTCTTTGTAATATGGATTTCTATTCAGATTACATTGCATTTAGAAAAGGCCGATGATGCTGAGATGAATTCGTTATGAAAAAACCCTTGAATCGAAAGTCATTTAGAAACGCCGCCTACTTTCACAACAATAATACTTCATCTTTGAAGCGATATCCTACTTATAGACGGCAAAGCCTCTAAAAATGATCCACATCTGCAGATTTCTTCCCTCTTTTGCACTTGGTCTCGCATCGTTTAATCGACAAGTGCAACGCACCCATGTGGCATTTGTTTCTTGTCTGTCTAGTGCTAACCACAGAGAAAGGTGATTCAAAATAGTCCACGGATTTTCGCTTGCGTTCGCTGTAACTTAATGTCCTGTTGACCTCCGCGAGTTTGTAATGAAAATAAATAAATATTTTTAAAATTTACACCAATGCCTTATCGAGATCAAATAAAGCACCAGTGTATGTGGCTTATGCTACACCTATAATATCATTTTATAATTTTTTGCAGCACTTCTTCGTTCTGAATTACAACTGCCTCTTTGTTTTTAGTTACCAATACAAAGCAAGGGGTCGCGGAAGGAGCGAAGTTCGAGAAAGGCAACCGATGAGCAAGCGCGAAAAAGGGATGACGGTTCTAAGCGGGAGCGAGAACACAAGTCCAAAAAGGTGAGCACGTTGCGCTAATTTTTCCTTCTCCTTTTCTGGCCTCTCTCTTGAGAAATTTTCTTGGTCGTAATAGGTATCAGTTACGGACTGAGTAACTCCCAACGAACGTGAAATTCGAGCTCCATATCGAACCCACAAGTGATACGTAGTTATTTACATTTTATTTATCGAGAACGACATCTCCCTAACGTTTGCTTGTTCCACAAATTTTGAACACAAGGTAGCAACATTTAATTGCAGTTAAATGCTGTGTAATTAGCTCAATTTTGTGCAACGAGTGGGTCACATGACAGCTGTTTTCCAGTTCACTTTGAAGCACACCTGCCGTTTTTCCGATTACTTATCGATAGTCAGAGTAATTCCTCAATTTCTCCTTAGAGAAGAGGCAGTGAGTGCATAAAATCCTTGTTACAACCAGAAAGCACAATGAAAGCACGTCGAGCAGAAATTCCTAAATTGATATACTAGTGGCATGTTGCTAAGCAAACTAGAGGAGCGAGCTTTCGCGCTCGGTCGCTGCACCCCGTCCTCTTCCAACTTCAGGGAGCCTCGCAAAACAGATCTCTCGCTTCTATGAATGCGTTTCATCTTTTATGTTGCTATCGACGAGTAGTTTGTTCAGCGTAGCCAAGATTGGTACAACTCTTTATTGCGGCTTACGTTTCGGCGTCGTCGCCTTCTTTTCGTCTACTTGTCTATAGCAACGTCAAAGATGCCAAGGTTTATCGAGAGTCGAACATGGAATGTTTCATCTTTTCTTTTATGGAATTTCTTGGTGTGCGTCAATGTCGGCCTAATAAGGTAGTAGTCTGTAGCGTATATATGTCAGAAGAATAGAATCAATTAGTATAAGAATCTCCACCACTTATTCAGTATAAAAATATGTTCTGCATGTTCCGGCCAGACCTTGCACTCGGTAGATTGTGAGTGCATCGCCTTGCGATCTGTGCTTTGTTGTCATTCCCGCTACGGGATTATCTCCCAACCTTAACCATATGTGATAACCTGAGCCGCTAGGCTATCAGAGCGTTACTCTTCACACTCTAAATGTCGGACTGCAAGATTCCTTCTCGGTGGAGGACCAACAGTACCGTCTTGCTGCACAAGAAGGGAGACGTGCACGACATTGGCAACTATCGCCCGATCTGCCTGCAGTCCGTGGTCTACAAACTGCTCACTCGATTCATCCTGGATAGGATTAGCAGACGCTGGACGAAGGACAGCCTTGCAAGCAAGCAGGATTTCGGAGAGGATTCGGCAAGATCGACTGTATACACATCGTTATGAAGCTCTTCAAAGTATCGCGAGAGTGCAAGCTACCGCTGCGCCTTACGTTCACCGACCTGAAGAAGGCATTCGACTCCGTCGAAACTGAAGCGGTCCACGAAGCCCTGCTCACTCAGGGCGTTCCTACTCAGTACATCAGAGTTCTTCGAGAGCTGTACAGTGTATTCACGACCAAGATCTCTCCATTCTACAACGACGTCGTCATCGACGTAAGGAGATGGGTTCGGCAAGGGGATACCATATCCCCGAAGCTCTTCAGCTCCACCCTCGGAAACGTCATGAGCGAACTAGAATGGGAAGACATGGGAGTGAAGGTCGACGGCCAGCAGCTGCACCATCTTCGTTTCGCTGACGACATCGTGCTCAAAACACCGAGCATCAGCCAAGCGGAGCGAATGCTGGCCGACTTCGATCGTGTATGTGGGGACGTTGGACTGCAGCTGAATCTTACGAAGACGATGTTCATGAGGAACGGACAAGTTTCTGATGCTCCATTCTCGCTCAACGGAACGAACATCTCCGAATGCTCCAGCTACGTGTATCTGGGTTGTGCCCTAGTCACTCATGGTGCTCCTGCAGTACCGGACATGCCGCTGCGTCCAACAAGCACAAGAGGCGCCAAAGATGAGAAGCGGCGCAAAAGGGCGCCGGAGAGCGCCGTTCTCCGCTCGCCACGCGTCGCGCCGGATGCAAATCGGGCGCGGCGCCTCAACTTCTGGACGTTAGGCTGATGGAAGGAGCCTGCCCATGCGCTTGGACGAGCATGGCCAACGGTTTGAAATATGCTGCCGGCATGGCGCGCGGCGAACAATGTATATGGGCCCAGCAGGATCAATCGAGTGGGCGCGACAACCTATAGAGCGAGCGACAGCTTGTAGAGTGGCGTATGGGGAGTTTTAAAGCAAATTCCTAACCTTCATACTCAGGAATTGCTCTAAGACTGTCCAGCTTTCATCTGGAGTGCGCCGTGAACAATGCATATAGAATCGAACCTATCAATCAAATGGGCGCGACAGCTTGTAGAGTGAGCGTTTGAGGTGTTTTATCAGAAATTCCCAGCCGCTCTACTCAGGAGTTGCTCTAAGACTGTCCAGCATGCATCTGGAGTGCACTGAAAACAATGCATATACAATCGAACCTATCAGTCGAGGTGGCGCGACCGCTCGCAAATTGCACACGCGGGCGTGTTTGGAGCGCGATAACGCTGTCATGCGTGAATCCTTCCGGCTGCAGCTTGTGAATTTTGTAGTCAGTAAGAAGCTCTAGCAGTTTGCCAAAGAACAGCAGTGTAGCCTAAGAACGAACAAAGTTACGCTGATGGCGAAAATGCAGGTCAGGCTTGCACAACCCATTTTTTTTTCGATTTCAGTCGATCACTGCGGGAAGAGGCGATGAGCTGACGGCCTACAAATGCATAGGCTAACAGAGCACTTAAGGCACTTTACGAGGAAGCGCTCACTGTTCTCCAGCTATCTAACCTGCCTTAGTTACAGCTGCCGTTTTAGAGCGGCGGACGGCAACAGTGAGGCTTCTTCCGCCCTTACTCCTTCCGTCCTTGAGTTTTCGGCACTCGCAATGACACCGTTCGATAGAGCTCATCGAGCTCAACACAACGTTGTCATTGCGAGTGCCGAAAACTCAAGGACGGAAGGAGTAAGGGCGGAAGAAGCCTCACTGTTGCCGTCCGCCGCTCTAAAACGGCAGCTGTAACTAAGGCAGGTTAGATAGCTGGAGAACAGTGAGCGCTTCCTCGTAAAGTGCCTTAAGTGCTCTGTTAGCCTATGCATTTGTAGTCCATCAGCTCATCGCCTCTTCCCGCAATGATCGACTGAATTCGAAGAGAAATGGGTTATACAAGCCTGACCTGCATTTCGCCACCACCGTAACTTCGTCCGTTCTTAGGCTACATTGTTGTTCTTTGGCAAACTGCTAGAGCTTCTTACTGACTACAAAATCCACAAGCTGCAGCCGGAAGGGTTCACACTTGACAGAGTCCAAACACTCCCACGCGTGCAATTTGCGAGCGATCGCGCCACCTCGACTGATAGGTTCGATTGTATATGCATTGTTCTCAGTGCACTCCAGATGCATGCTGGACAGTCTTAGAGCAGTGCCTGAGTAGGGCGGCTGGGAATTTCTGATAAAACTCCCCAAACGTTCACTCTACTGGCTGTCGCGCCCATTTGATTGATAGGTTCGATTCTATATGCATTGTTCACGGCGCACTCCAGATGCAAACTGGACGGTCTTAGAGCAGTGCCTGAGTAGGGCGGCTAGGGATTTCTGATAAAAATCCCTAAACGTACACTCTACTAGCTGTCGCTCGCTCTACTGGTTGTCGCGCCCACTCGGTTGATTCTGTCGGGCCTATATGCATTGCTTACAGCACGCCATGCGGGCAGTTAGTTCCAAACAGTAGGCCATGTTCGTCCAAGCGCATGGGCAGGCTCCTTCCAACAGCCTAACGTCCAGAAGTTGAAGACGCCGCGCCCTAAACCATTTGCATAGGGCGCGACGTGTGGCAAGCGGAAAACGGCGCTCTCCGGCGCCCTTTTGCGCAGCTTCTCGTCTTTGGCGCCGCTTGTGCTTGTTGGACGCAGCGGCATGTCCGGTACTATACTCTGTACATTAGAGTCCTTCGGGAGCTGTACAGTGGATTCACGACCAAGATCTCACCATTCTACAACGACGTCGTCATCGACGTGAAGAGAGGGGTCCGGCAGGGGGATATCATATCCCCGAAGCTCTTCAGCACCACTCTCGGAAACTTCATTTGCGAACTAGAATGGGATTGAAGGTCGACGGCCGGCAGCTGCACCATCTTCGCTTCGCTGACGACATCGTGCTCATAACACGAGCATCAGTCAGGCGGAGCGAATGTTGGCCGACTTCGATCGTGTGTGTGAGAACGTTGAACTGCAGCTGAATCTTATGAAGACGATGTTTATGAGAAATGGACAAGTTTCTGATGCCCCATTCTCGCTCAACGGAATGAACACCTCCGAATGCTCCAGCAACGTGTATCTTGGTCTCGAAGTCATCATGGCCAACGGCTAAGTGGCAGAGCTGAGCAGGAAGAAACGAGCGGCTTGGCGAGCTTTCATGAGCGGTGAAGAAGTCGTGAAGAAGGCGATTAACGTCCGACTTCGTGCCCCCCTATTTGACTCCACTGCTCTTCCTGCACTAAAATATAGCTCAAAGAATTGGCCCATACGAAGGCAGGACGAACACGCGATTAGCGTGGAATCGAGAAGACGATGGAGTGACGCGATTAATGCAAACGAGACAACGCCTCCGGGGTTCAGAGCTTCGTCGATGATGGATTCCGCGGGATGTCAAGAGGACACCAGTAGGCCCACCAACGCGTTGCTCGGACTTCTTCGTGAAAGCCCTGAACGAACGATATGACGCTCTTCGTGGCCCTCGGTCGAAGAGGATCCATTGGAGCACTCTGGCACACGAGAGGGGAGAGTGGAGATGTTGTTGGCACACGCTTGAGCAAATCTATGATTAATAGGACCAAAAAAGTAGGGGGTTCCAAGTTTACGGTTTTGAGAGTGAAAAGACGTTACCAGTTACCAAAATTAGCAATTCGCGAGAAACATGCCGCTGTCAGCTTACATGTTGTAAACACGAGAAAATGTACAAACGCAGGCCATCATTATCATTACTATATATAATCGAGAGAGGCATGAGTCACTGTCCGACGACATGTTTGCACTCTTATGTGAAGCCAACATGCACTCTTATGTGAAGCCGGTCGCGCACGCTGCGCTGAAGCCCGCCGCGTCCGCCGCGTCCGTTGCGTTCGTTGCGTTCGCTGCGTCGGCCAGGCTAAAGCCTGCCACGTTCGTCGCGCTAAGTCCAGCCGCGCCCGCCGCGTCCGCCGCGTCCGCCGCGCTAAGTCCGCTGCGCCCACCGCTTCCGAGGATGTTTAGTGCTGACGGCGCATGAACTGTCGACGGTGGCATGTTGATCCCGTCTAATGTGTTTTTGAACCGACTGCCAAAGGGATGCAAAGCACAGAACATTGTGCGTTTGCTCTCGGTACGCATTCACTCACCTTCACCCTCCATTTTCACTTCTATTTTGCATCCGTCCCTTACTGCATTTTCGTCTGCATTTCTGTATTTTCACACTGCCGCTGACTTTTTCCTCACCCATTTTCATTTCTGTTTCAATCTATGCACACCCTATCATGAAGACCTGCGGAAGACGTTATACAAACATCGTCCAACGTTGGGCTACGTTCTTAGCGTAGCCCGCCATACCCGAAGCCGGCAAGCCTGGCGTCGCCCGCACGTCCAGCGTACGGCGCCGGCGAAGCCGGCGACGGACGCTGGTCCTAAATAAAACGAACAGTAAAAATGCAATACTGTTTTAACCTAGGGGAACCGTGCCCTCAAGCCCCTGTCGTAAGCTTTGATCCCTGTACCATCGAGCCGCTCGTAGGCAGCGCGTATGCAATTAAACAATACTTTTATATTGATTTAAGAGTGAAAGTTTTTTATAAGGCCTTAAACTTACGCTTCGGATCCTTCTCTTGTAAGAATTTCTGCGCACGGAGCGAGATTTTACGCTTTTCCATCTTGATGAATGGAGTCCAATATATTGGATCGACTCAAAAGCAGCCTATGAAGTATTCGTTGCCCTCAATCAGAAGGTAAGCCAACATATACAGTGCCGCTTCGTCCAACCAGCACAAGCGGCGCGGAAGATGAAGAGCGGCGCAAAGCGTCGCGGAGAGCGCCGTTTCCCGCTCGCCACGCCTCGCATCTGAGGCAAGTCGCATTAGGGCACGACACCCTCAACTTCAGGACGTTAGGCTGATGAAACGAGCCTATCCATGGTTTGGACGAGCGCTGCCTGCTGTTTGGAACTAATTGGAACTAACTGCCGTCATGGCGCGCGATGAACCATGCATATAGGCCCGGCAGAATCAATCGAGAGGGCGTGAGAGAGCGGAGCGGACAATGCAGGTCAGGCTTGTGCTACCCAATTTTTTCCGAATTCGGCCGACCATTGCGGTAAGACCAGGCGAGCTAACGGCATAACAATCAGTGTGCAAGCAGAGCACTGAAAGCACTTTACGCTGACGTGCTCACAACTCCCCAGTTGCCTAAACCGCCTTAACTACAGCAGCCGTTTTAGGGCGGCGGACAGCGGCAGTGAATTTTCTTCCGTCCTTACTCGCCCACAATTGAGTTTTCGGTACACGTAAGAACCACCATTCTCTTCAGCTTGAAAAGCTCTATCGAACGGGGTCAATCTCGACCAATTTCGGAAAAATCGATTTTTTGACACTTTCGCATCGAAGCCCAGGCCGCAGCGGAGGGGCGATGACATCTCCGAAAATCAATATTTTCGAATTTGGCCAAGTTTAATTGATGTTGATTTTGAATTGAACGCTGTTACTTGGAGGAGCAAGAATTGACCCGACAACCCTCAACGAGAAGAAACCTTCTGAAATTGGCAGAAGTTTTACAATCGGACATCAGATTCGTAATCAGCGCCCCAAATGACCCCATAGATGATTTTGGACCAGAAAATTTGGCCGATTTAGAAAATATCGATTTTCGATGACGCCATCGTCAGCGCATGACCTAGGGCGCCCTCGTCCTCGATGCGAAATTGTCAAAAAATCGAATTTTCCGAAATCGGTCGAGAATGACACCGTTTGATAGAGCTTTTCGAGCTGAACAGAATTGTTATGCCGTTAGCTCGCCTGGTCGCACCGCAGTGGTCGGCCGAATTCGGAAAAAATTGGGTCGCACAAGCCCAACTACATCTGTACTTACAACGCCCGCATGCTCGGATCGGAAGCATCCGTCGAGGACCTGATGATGCAAGCCAGGAAGATCAAGTACGACGTCATCGGACTGACCGAGACGAGAAGACACCACCCCTACACGCCGCCTACGACTCCGGAGAAGAACTGTTCCTCGGAACATGCGACAGCAGGGGAGTAGGCGGTGTTGGTGCCCTGGTCAACACGCACTTAGCCATGAACATCGATTCGTACGAGTCTCTGACAACCCGAATAGGACGCCTGCGACTGAAGCGATGTGGTTCCGTGCCATCTTTGACTGTGTTCGTCGCGTATGCCCCAACATCCGACTACGACGACGAAGAGGTCGAAGCCTTCTACGTGGAACTGGAGAAGTTCTATAAGGAAGATCACACCTTCTACAAGGTGATCGCCGGCGACTTCAACGCCAAGATCGGGCCGCGAAGGTCGCCGGAAGAACTTCACATCGGAACCCACGGTTTGGAGTGGAACGAGCAAGGTGAAAGGCTGTCTGAGTTTAAAATGCCGACCAAGACAATCCATGGAAACTCGCAGTTTCAGAAGCCTCCCTCCCTACGATGGACCTGGGAATCTCCGGTGGCCAGTTCCACAACGAGATCGACCAAATCATCTTCAATCGCAAGTATTGCCTGACCAACGTCTCCGTTGTCCCCAAGTTCTACACGGGATCGGACCACCTCCTCCTTCGCGCAAGGTTCCGCTTTTCGCGTCAAGGAGAGAAGGCGCAAAGTTCAAGAAGAGGAGTCCCAGAACAACCATCAACTGGAACATGTACACCTCTCTTGCTGGCCTTTGGGAAGATACCGTCATGGACAACATCGACGAGGAATACGACCGCTTCGTGCACCATCTCCGCTATAGTGCTAAGGGAGCCGAGAGCTTGAAGACAACCAAGTAACGTCTGTCTCCGGAAACTCTCGAGCTTATACGCCAGCGTGGAGCAGCACGAGCGTCAGGCAACTACCAGCTGACGTCCGAGCTTGCGATGCTATGCAGAGCGGCGATAAAGGAAGATCTCAAGGAGAGAAGGGCGGAAGGGTTGGCTGAAGCAGCAGAGGCAGGGTTGAGCATCCGCAATGCCCGCCGGAACTTCGGTCATCCATGACTTCTACTCCGATCTCTTTGATAGCCACGTTCACCTGCCCCCATGCCATCTTCCGCAGAATGAGTACGTCGTTCCCTCTGTTCTCCCTTCCGAGATCCGACACGCCATCTCGTCGGTGAAGAAGCGTCCAGCACTCGGACCTGACAGGATCAGACCCGAACATCTGAAGAATCTCCCGCCAACGCTCATCAACATCAACACCTTGGCGCGGCTCTTCACACGGTTCCTGTCGGGGTGCAAGGTTCCATCTCAGTGGAAGACCAGCAAGACCGTCTTGCTAGGATTCTCTAGGATTTCGGAGAGGATTCAGCACGATGACCACATTTACACCATTACGAAGCTCATCGAAGTGTCGCGAGAGTACAAGCTGCCGCTGTGCCTTACGTTCATCGATCTGAAGAAGGCATTCGACTCTGTCGAAACTGAAGCGGTCATCGACGCCCTGCTCACTCAGAGTGTTCCTACTCAGTACATCAGAATCCTTCGAGAGCTGTACAGTGGACTCACGGCCAAGATCTCACCATTCTACAACGACGTCCCCATCGACGTAAAGAGAGGGGTTCGGCAGGGGGATACCATATCCTCGAAGCTCTTCAGCGCCACCCTCGAAAACGTCATGCGCGAACTAGAATGGGAAGACATGGGAGTGAAGGTCGACGGCCGGCAACTACATCATCTTCGCTTCGCTGACGACATCGTGCTCGTAACACCGAGCATCGGTCTACGGAGAAAATGCCCGAATCTCACGGGCGCGTTGCGTGCGGAGAAAATGCCCGCAACCAAGGGAGAAAATGCCCGCGAATAGCAGTCTATTTCCGCAACGTTCCATTCGTATCAAAGCTCTAATAAAAAGTTGATCGCAAAATTTCATGCTCGAAAAACACTATATTTCGAGAAGGTGCCTTGAAAGATTTTTGGCGAGGTGCTACACCGTAGGTTCTGGTCATTTTAATAAGGTTTTTAGTAAAACCTATGTTGCAACAACTAACCATTCAGATATTTAAATCCTTTATTCAGATATGTGGAAATATCAGAAAAACAGCAGCAAAGCGAATAAAAATAGAAGTCCTATACTTAGAAAAACAATAAAAAAGAGCACAACAAGTATTTACGATGCCAACGGTGTATCAGATGAGAACCACTTGAAAAGCAATGAATGTTGAAATATCTATGTTCAAATCCTGTTTTAGTAAAGAAGGAAATGATTGGTCAAAAATGAAGACTTCATCAGAAAGACTCAGTAAAACCTCAGTAAAATATAAAAACCAATTTGTAAACAAATTCCTAGATAAGTTCTGTCAATTTTTCATTTTCTACTTCACATGACTTTGAAGTACATGTACCCTACTGTTCACTCCATGTGGCGTTCATGTGGCTCAAAAACAAACTCAAAAGTTGAGGTGGCCTGCAGTTCACAGCTCAATGCTTCGAAATGTAATTCTATGTTACCAGGTTCCGTTGATGTGCTTCTGTTCTAGTTTTACGTTCTAGAAATTGAGATTTGGGCGAAAACGCTTCTTTCGCTCCTTTAAGTGTTTTAAGTGTCCTTTTCACATAAAACACCGTTGGTACTAATTTAACCGTTGAGCATGCCTGTTGTAACGTCTTTCCTCATATTCTCCAAAGCTTCTCTATCACAGTAAGGCCATCAAGTCTGCTAGGGAATCCAAATGATGGTGCCAGAGTTTCAGCTGCCACGCCCACGATTTCTCATGCCCTTTACTCGACGGCGTGAGAAAAATACCGTATCCCTGTCCACGTGATAACCATGGGCTTTTTGTAGTGGTTGTTGAAGTGGACCCTATCGAAAACCGTTCGGTGGCCGCAAATATTTTCTCCCCTGGCTGTGGACATTTTCTCCCCTGGCTGCGGGCATTTTCTCCCCTGGTCGCGGGCATTTTCTCCCCTGGTTGCGGGCATTTTCTCCCCTGGTCGCGGGCATTTTCTCCCCTGGTTGCGGGCATTTTCTCCCCTGGTTGCGGACATTTTCTCCCCTGGTCGCGGGCATTTTCTCGCACCGAGACAGACGCGGCGCGGTTCGGGCATTTTCTCTCGTAATCCCGAGTATCAGCCAGGCGGAACGAATGCTGGCCGACTTCGATCGTGTATGTGGGAACGTTGGACTGCAGCTGAATCTTACGAAGACGATGTTTATGAGGAACGGACAAGTTTCTGATCCCCATTCTCGCTCAACGGAACGAACATCTCCGAATGCTCCAGCTACGTGTATTTTGGTCGCGAAGTCAATATGGCCAACGACCTAGCGCCTGAGCTGAGCAGGAGGAAACGAGCGGCTTGGGGAGCTTTTAAGAGCGTCGAAGAAGTCGCGAAGAAGACGAAGAACGTCCGAATACGTGCCCATCTATTCAACTCTACCGTTCTTCCTGCCCTAACATACGCATCAGAGACCTTTGCTATACGAAAGCAGGATGAGCACGCGATCAGCGTCGAGCAGCGTGGAATCGAGAGGACGATGCTCGGAGTGACACGACTCACGCAAGTGAGAGAAGGCCTCCGGAGTTCCGAGCTTCGCCGACGTTCGAAGATCAGAGGCGCTGTCGCGTGGGCCAAGTTGTCTAAAATTAGGTGGGCCGGCCACGTAATGCGCTTCGCAGACACCCGCTGGACGAGAGCTGTCACCGACTGGATTCCGCGGGATGTCATCAAGAGAACACTAGGACGCTCACCAACGCGTTGGTCGGACTTCTTCGTGAAAGCCCTGAACGACCGATATGACGCTCTTCGTGTCCCTCGAGCGAGGAGGATCCATTGGAGCACTCTGGCACGCGAGAGGGACGAATGGAGACGCTGCTGGCGCCAGCTCGAGCAAGTCGATGATGAACGGGGCGAAAGGTGATACAGGTGATATATATAAGGTTCTCTTATAAGTTCCCGCCGTTTTTTTTTCAACGATTCACTGCAGATTTCGCCGGCGGTCTCTTGCATAGCGCTGCATAGCGTTCGAAAGAGAATGAATTGCTCTATCAGAACTTGTATTGCATTTCTTTTTTCATCATGAGTTTTGTCAATTTTTAGGTCGTTGAAGTGAAAAGTGAAAAAGTAGCCATTTGCGCACTTGTTCTCTCCGTTTAGGTTTGTAATTTTTTGGCATTTTTTATAGCATTTGGAAGACAATGTTCTCTACTACAAGAATATGTGTTGGTCCTATTTTCTCACTTGTCCTTTATTGATTTTTAGGCCATCAAATTGGGACGTCCGAAGGAGGATGGTTGTTTTTGCTGACAGCTCCTGCTCTGTGGTTGGACTTTTTGGGTTGGCGTTATATGTCATTCGCAAGAAAATGTCTTGCTCTATAAGAATACGTGTCGCGTTTATTGTTTTCTATTGAATATCTACAAAATGCCAAAAAGAGAAAAATCGTCTTCACCAACAACTCCTTCTCCTACTTCAGTTGTTGATATTCGACAGAAATCAGCGGGAGCCAATAAACGCGAGACAAATTCTTACTGAGCAAGACATCCTCTTCCAAACGACATATAACGCCATGCAAAAAAAAGTTCAACCACAGAACCGGAGTTTTGGTAAAAATTCGGGCGGAAAAGTCGGAATTCCCAATTTGGTGACCTAAAAATCAATAAAGGACAAACGAGCAAATAGCACTAACACATACTCTTGTAGTACAGAACATTGTCTTCCTGTATCACCTGTATCACCTGTCGTCCCGTTGATCATCGACTTGCTCGAGCGAGCGCCAGCAGCGTCTCCATTCGTCCCTGTCGCGTGCCAGAGTGGTCCAATGGATCCTCCTCGCTCGTGGGACACGAAGAGCGTCATATCGGTCGTTCAGGGCTTTCACGAAGAAGTCCGACCAACGCGTTGGTGGGCGTCCCGGTGTTCTCTTGACATCCCGCGGAATCCAGTCGGTAACGGCTCTCGTCCAGCGGGTGTCTGCGAAGCGCATTACGTGGCCGGCCCACCTAATTTTCGACAACTTGGCCCACGCGACAGCGTCTCTGATCTTCGAACGTCGGCGAAGCTCGGAACTCCGGAGGCCTTCTCTCACTTGCGTGAGTCGTGTCACTCCGAGCATCGTCCTCTCGATTCCACGCTGCGCGACGCTGATCGCGTGTTCATCCTGCTTTCGCATAGCCCAGGTCTCTGAGGCGTATGTTAGGGCAGGAAGAACGGTAGAGTCGAATAGGTGGGCACGGAGTCGGACGTTCTTCGTCTTCTTCGCGACCTCTTCGACGCTCTTAAAAGCTCCCCAAGCCGCTCGTTTCCTCCTGCTCAGCTCCGGCGCTAGGTCGTTGGCCATATTGACTTCGCAACCCAGATACACGTAGCTGTAGCATTCGGAGATGTTCGTTCCGTTGAGCGAGAATGGGGCATCAGAAACTTGTCCGTTCCTCATGAACATCGTCTTCGTAAGATTCAGCTGCAGTACAACGTTCCCACATGCACGATCGAAGTCGGCCAGCATTCGCTCCGCCTGGCTGATGCTCGGTGTTATGAGCACGATGTCGTCAGCGAAACGAAGATGGTGCAGCTGCTGGCCGTCGACCTTCACTCCCATGTCTTCCCATTCTAGTTCGCGCATGACGTTTCCGAGGGTGGAGCTGAAGAGCTTCGGGGATATGGTATCCCCTTGCCGAACCCATCTCCTTACGTCGATGACGACGTCGTTGTAGAATGGAGAGATCTTGGTCGTGAATACACTGTACAGCTCTCGAAGGACTCTGATGTACTGAGTAGGAACGCCCTGAGTGAGCAGGGCTTCGTGGACCGCTTCAGTCTCGACGGAGTTGAATGCCTTCTTCAGGTCGATGAACGTAAGGCACAGCGGCAGCTTGTACTCTCGCGACACTTTGAAGAGCTTCATAACGATGTGTATACAGTCGATCTTGCCGAATCCTCTCCGAAATCCTGCTTGTTCGCGTAGCTGTCCTTCATCCAGCGTTCTGCTGATCCTGCTTCAGGATGACTCGAGTGAACAGCTTGTAGACTACGGACAGCAGGCAGATCGGGCGATAGTTGCCAATGTCGTACACGTCTCCCTTCTTGTACAACAAGACGGTCTTGCTGGTCTTCAACTGAGATGGAACCTTGCACTCCGACAGGTATCGTGTGAAAATCCGCGCCAGGGTGTTGATGAGCGCTGGCGGGAGGTTCTTCAGGTGTTCGGGTCTGATCCTGTCAGGGCTGGGTGCTGTACGTTTCTTCACCGACGAGATGGCGTGTCGGATCTCGGAAGGGAGAACAGAGGGAACGACGTATCCATCCTGCGGAAGATGGCATGGGGGCAGGTGGACGTGGCTATCGAAGAGATCGGAGTAGAAGTCGTGGATGATCTTCTCCATGGTCCTTCTGGAAGAGGTGACGGTTCCGTCAGGACGTCGGAGAGCGGTCATCTTGGTCTTGAAGTTGGCGAAGTTTCGGCGGGCATTGCGGATGCTCAACCCTGCCTCTGCTGCTTCAGCCAACACTTCCGCCCTTCTCTCCTTGAGATCTTCCTTTATCGCCGCTCTGCATAGCTTCGCAAGCTCGGACGTCAGCTGGTAGTTGCCTGACTCTCGTGCTGCTCCACGCTGGCGTATAAGCTCGAGAGTTTTCTGAGACAGGCGTCTCTTGGTGGTCTTCAAGCTCTCGGCTCCCTTAGCACTATCGTGGAGATGGTGCACGAAGCGATCGTATTCCTCGTCGACGTTGTCCATGACGGCATCTTCCCAAAGGCCGACAAGAGTGGTGTAGAGGTCCCAGTTGATGGTCGTTCTGGGACTCCTCTTCTTGAACTTTGCGGCCTTCTCTCCTTGACACGAAAAGCGGAACCTCGCGCGAAGGAGGCGGTGGTCCGATCCCGTGTAGAACTTGGGGACAACGGAGACGTCGGTCAGGCAATACTTGCGATTGAAAATGATGTGGTCGATCTCGTTGTGGAACTGGCCACCGGGAGATTCCCAGGTCCATCGTAGGGAGGGAGGCTTCTGGAACTGCGAGTTTCCATGGATGGCCTTGGTCGACATGATAAACTCAGACAGCCTTTCACCTTGCTCGTTCCACTCCAAACCGTGGGTTCCGATGTGAAGTTCTTCCGGCGACCTTCGCGGTCCGATCTTGGCGTTGAAGTCGCCGACGATCACCTTGTAGAAGGTGTGATCTTCCTTATAGAACTTCTCCAGCTCCACGTAGAAGGCTTCGTCCTCTTCGTCGTCGTAGTCGGATGTTGGGGCATACGCGACGAATACGGTCAAAGCTGGCACGGAACCACATCGCTTCAGTTGCAGACGTCCGATTCGGCTTGTCAGAGACTCGTGCGAATCGATGTTCATGGCCAAGTGCGTGTTGACGAGGACACCAACGCCGCCTACTCCCCTGCTGTCGCATGTTCCGAGGAACAGTTCTTCTCCGGAGTCTTTAGTGCTGCTGTGTTTGACTTCCATACAACACGGATAGCTAGTCAGGCTCTGTCGTGCGGGCGAAGAACTCCGGTCAGCCAGCCAGACTGCCCGAAGGGACGGGGCGAGACTTTTGAGGCGGCCTCGAATCGCCTTACGATGTACTCCCAGTCTACCGAGTGCAAGCTTTTGGCCGAGCCGACACAGTTACAATCCGTGCAGTCACGGACACATCCGCGCACACTGTGCACGAACATGCCGCTCCCACGCACAAGGAACGCGTCGACCCGACACAGCAGGAGCAAGGAGTCCATCCCCTGCATCCCACCTGCGTCTCTGGGCAGTACACGGTCGCATTTGGTTCGCGTTTAATTCCCCTATCCACCACCCGGGGACGCGCCACGTGGCCCTGCGGCAAGCGGCCCGAGATCCCTCTTAACAAGAGAGCCCGAAGGCTCTCTATCGAGGGAGATCCGTGGATTGTCTTCCAAATGCTATAAAAAATTACCAAAAATTAACAACCCTAAGCGGAGAGAACAAGTGCGCAAATGGCTACTTTTTCACTTTTTCACTTTCCACTTCAACGACCTAAAAATTGACAAAATTCATGATGAAAAAAGAAGTGCAATACATTTTCTGATAGAGCAAATCATTCTCTTTCGAAAGCTATGCAGCGCTATGCAAGAGAATGCCAGCTAAATCTGCAGTGAATCGTTGAAAAAAACGGCGGGGACTTATGGGACAACCTAATATATAGCCGAAGGTAGTTACACATCCATTCTTCAATGAGATACCAGGTACCGAGCAATAACCACAGCGATGCTCCAGTTCAGAAGCTCTGTTAATTGTAGGGAGATTGCAGAGAAGACGTTTCTTAACTTCAAAAGTGCTCTGTGTTCCGAACCATCGATCGACAACGTCAGAGCGGTAACCGAAGCCTGCTTTGAGCGCAGGTTTCCTACGCAAGTTTGTCTGCATTTTTCCAATTTTGAAAGCTAAAATATTGAACTAGCATTTAATAATTCTCTGCACTCACTCCGCCTACCCTTCGCCAGTTCTGTAACGAACGTCTACTCTCCGAGATTCTGCAGCAGCAAGTGAATCAGGGTGAATTAAATTGCCTCACTCAAACCACTGAAAAGAGAGAACAAAAGTCCCAGAACCAGTCCGACCTTTTCTTGAAATTTTTGCTTTGACCGCACTTTGTACAATAATTTGCACCACCCTATGAAGTGCAATGTAAACCGATAGAAAAGCCAGTGGCTTATGCTTTCCACATGAGTGTAGCAGATTCCTAGACCCTGCTTCCAATCACGAATGATACTCGACAATGGATCTCCGCTAATTCTGTTCATGCAGGATTAGAATGAATCCATTATAAACAAATTCACAGGGCATTATTACCAAACAATAGGACGTGGGTCAAAGAATTCTCTTCACTCTTTCGTAACCCATTGACGACCGCGCGGCAAATCGCGTGTCTGGCGCGTGGGACCGCACGGACGCTGGAATCTCGTGAAAACACTACTTCACGATATTCCGAATGACGCTCCTTCTCCAAAAGCTCCCCCTCACATTGGAGAAGGCCGGAACAGGTTTGAAGCAAAACAAAGAAGATGAATTTGCTGCTGTAAGAAGGTCTGCGGGGAAAAAGGGTGCACGCTTGCCGCGAATCGTGCAAATAAGGTGACCAAATGATGTAGCAGGTGTTTGACATATTTTTGTCTAAATTGTTTTCAAAATTTTCACAAGAAATGTGGCTAGTTATTTTTCGGCATGAGTATTTTTACATGATGTGAGTAGCTGTTTGTGAAGAGTGCCGATCTTTGTGCAGCTTGAATTATGTGTAGTGTTGATTATTTGTTTTCATCAGTGCTTAAAAGTAAATGACTACCGGGCCACTGTGCAGTAGCATTGCTAGGATCCAACATATCTAATGATTGCTCGTAATCTACGAAAAAATCGAGAAGTGGGCCGTAACGAGCAGTTTTATAACCGCGGGCCGAAATCGGCACGCAAGGTCGTCAGTGGGTTAACACATTGAAGACAATATGAGCCACCGGTGGCTCATACGTGTCCGTTCGCGTGGGACAATATGAGCCACCACTGTTTGTTCTTCTGCCTCTGACATTAAGATACAGAAAAAACATCTGTTAACACCAAATAACCTCCTTTTAAGAACCTTATGCGAAAAAGACTGACTTGAATTGATTTGGTTACAGAATTGGTTTCCTTCCTAGTAAAATTTTTTTATTCGATATATATATATATATATATATATATATACCAGACGTTCAGCGGCCTCGCGGCCGCCAAACGTCTGGTTGGGGGCTTCGCTCCCAAACCCCGAGTATAGAACACCCCGACCGTGTTCTTTTCTTCTTTAGGCCCTCTTACTTTCATTTCATTCTCCGAAGTACATGTTCTACTAAGTCCTGAGGAACAGACTGTGAGAGTCTCAATCCAAAGTGCTTAATCTGCGGAAACATAAATGAAACCAATGGGTGTCGGTAGACTGCTCGATACCGTTAACTGTCCGACAGAAATCATGTTCCTCCGATAACTTTAACCATTCTCCTTAGCCTCACTCTCAACCCCGCCAATGCCCTTTACACTTGTGCCGAAGTGAAATAAAAAAATAAATAAATAAAGGCGTAGTGAGAGTCAAGTACGCGTACACTGCGCATCGAAAATGGCCCGCGTGGTCGTCAATGGGTTAAAGAAACTGCCTTCAGTGTCTTTCTGTGGGCTGGAGTGGAACGACCTTCGGCTGTAGGAATGCGATCTGCCTTACTAGCTCTTGGCCGGAAACCGAAGAACCCAGTCTCCTAGAGAGGAGACAATTTTTTAATGATGTATTGCACTTGTTTCTCCTCTGGAGCTTGTCCGGTTCCAAACGTCATCCCTTGCAATGTCAGAGAAATGATAAAGTTGGTTAAGCGAAGAGATAAGTCGTATTCGAGAAGCCTGTGCACAGGACGGTGTCCTCTACCACAGTAACACATTAGAAATCAAAAACAACCCTAAAAGCAAGTAGCAATGCGCTATAAGAAGAAACCATTGGAGTGGGTACATCTTTATAACCCGGTACACATAAATTTGGACCCCAGTTGGTTGTTGATCGAAGACCACATTTACGAAAATTTACGATTTACGACCCGAAATGTAGTAAATCGTAAATGGTAAAAGTTACGGCAAAAATAGCCATAAATCGTAAAATCGTAAATCGTAAATCGTAAATACGCACACCCCTGGTGTCGATCGTCTTCCACTCGAACATGGAGATATATCAGAAGCCGTGCAGAGAAGCCACAATTTCGATATAACAAAATTTTTAAATTATAGTTGGGAAGGCATATGACATAGGAAATGTTTACGACAGTGGCTGTGAGGAAGATTGATGTGATAACTAGGAAATTTATCTTAATATCTGGGAGAGATGAGTCGGGAATGCATGGGAGTTTATCTGTATGAAGAGGTCGGTCTTCAAACCGTACCATAGAGTTACGCTTCTTACGAGGAATGAGTTTTTGTACTGAGTCGTATTTGGTTTATCAGGTCTTATGCGATATAGATGGATGTCCTCTATTAATACCAATTCTCCGGGAAATTTCAAACAGGGATGCTAAGACTAATCTCATTAGTAGTCAATTTGTATATTGTTGCGAGATCCGTAATTTTTCTTCTGAGTTCTAAAGAATCGGCGCCAAGTTTGGATAGGCGTTGCCTTTGCCCAAAGATCTATCAACCCGCAACGGCAGAACGAACGATATGTGAAACTTTGTTGGACCTTCTCAATTTCTGTAATCAAGCTACCTTCTTGTGGCGTCCAAAATGGTGAGCAGTATTCTAATATTGGTCTAACATACAGACTAAAAAGCTTGAAAAGTAAGGAAGAGAATCTTATTTTGAATACTCTTAAAATAAAAATAAAGTTAGTCTTAAAATAAAGTTTGAGTTCTTCACCATTAGCAATTGGCGCTCGAAAATTTATGAAGTACAATTTCAAATTCAGATTGCGCTCCTTCAGGTAGAAAACCTATGCTTGCCATGACATTCTGAAAGTCGGCGAAAAACTGAGCCTGTCCTGATTGATTTGAGGACTGTTCACTTAAAATCTTTATTTTTTACTCTGAATAAACAGCAGTCAAAACTTTATAGGACTTAACTCCATATTCATAACATATCTTCTTGCGTCAACAAAGCTGCGCGCGACTCTCCAGGTTGTCGAGATCGCACTTGGAAAGACAATCTGTTAAGAGATGCAGAATCCACGTTAAGAGCTTGGAGATTCGAGACAATCCTTCCAAAAACGGGATGCAGTGCGACCCTCAATTCGATTCTCGAAATTCAAGTTTGACGCTGCCTCCTCTCCGCAAGAAATCGGCACGCCCTATTCCCATTAACTTCTATTGTAAAAAAAATGCAGGTACTATTTGAAAGGTTCTAACATTGCTGCTAGTGAAGCTTTCGAACGGATATGTTTGATGCTTATATAAAAGCACAGGGTTACGAGATTTCTGTGGCGTGTAAATAGTCAAGATTGTGCTATGCCACCGTCTAAAACCTTGCATTTCAGACTCGATTGATTGTGCATGGGCTGAATGCTTGTCCTATCTTGTTACTATTTGGCCATATTAACCTGTGCTGTGCTTCTTTCAACGTTGAGAACCTGACAATGATGTAGAAGACACGCGGCATTCAAGTTTATTGATTTCACAATTTAAATGTGAGCAGGAGCCCCATTTTCCAAAACGGATTCTGTGGACTGACGAAACAACATTCAAGCCTAATGACGAGGTTATTCGGCATAATTACAGCTAGTGGTTGCCGGAAAACGTTAAAAGAAGCACAATACAGGTTAATGTAGCCTTGGGCTGAATGCTTGTAACAAGATTGTTACAAGCATTCAGCCCATGCACAATCAATCGAGTCTGAAATGCAAGGTTTTAAGCAAGGGCATGGCGCAATCTTGACTATTTACACTCCACAGAAATCTCGTTACACTACGTTTTCATATAATCCTCACATATCTTCAAAAGCTTCACTATCAGCAATGCTAAAACTTTTCAAATAGTACCTGTATTTTAAGATACCCTGCATTTTTCGCAAACTATAGTATGTTTTTAAGTTATAGACTTTAAAAAAGCTTAAATCAATCGAAACGGCTACTTTGTGAAGAAATTATAGCAAGTATTCATGCGAAACACAATCAATCGAGTGTAAAATGCAGAATATCAGACGAGCGCATGGCGCATTCCACACCATCCATATGTAAGAAAATTTCTATTTTCTTAAGTTTTCAGTTTTAGTTAAGCCCTCAACTTCACCGGTACCTTTACTGTGAGCAAAGTTATCATCTTTCAAACAGTGTATACATTTTTTTGAGACACCCTGTATAAGACGTTCTGTAGCACATCTGCGAAGATACAGAAGAGCGCTAATTTTCAAACGAAGCGAACGCTTTTCGAAAGTGTCACCTCGTCACTCTTGTTCTTGCCCATATTAGTTCATAGGTTTTTCTTTCAACTCTAGTTCAAATGCTTCAGAAACTCAAGGAACAATGCAAGTGCGAACAAATCCGTATCGATCCGAAGCTGAAGACGAAAGTGTGCACAATTTTATGAGTTTTTATAAATGTTGAGTTACTGCAATTAGAAGCACCATATAAGAGTTGCGGCTGTCTTTGTTTCTGTAGAACTTCTTGCTGTTGCTTGTGAAGTCTCAATTTTGATAAACTTTTGTGAACGTGCTGGCATTCTACAACAGTGTTTCAGGGTTATAGCGGTGTAATGTGTAACGAAGTTTTAACACTAATCATGTCGCTTTTTCAGGCGGTTGTCGACTTTTTGCACAACACTCAGTTGCAGTCAAAGTAACTTCTGTTGTTACCTAATGTCGCTAACATTCATGGACAGTGAATTCTGAGATGGAAAAGTAGTCGTGGGGCCGCATTGCGTGGTCATAAGCAATCCGCGTTTCAGTTTATCGCTATCCATGGCCGGCTTATAACTCCTCTAAACACAGATCTTGTACGGTAAAAACGCTCAATTCGTTTCTTCGAGGTTGGCACATCCGCTCCAGGGATGGGTGGATTAACCGTTATCCGTTATCCGGTCTTCGGTGGGTTTTGGCCCCGTTTTGTTGTTCGTTATCCGGAGATTTTTGTTCGGATAACGAACAACGAAACCTGGTGCCCTTGTGATCACCTACTTAAATATAAGGACAATGTTTTAAAATCATTCTGCTTTTTCCACTGATAGTGGAGATATTCCTGCAATGCTAGGTCGGTGCCTTCCCATAATTATAATTAGGCTAGACTTGTCTAACTGCTAGCGTGCATAGCGTGTTTTGAAATGCAGAACACTATCTTGCTCATTTCTATTTATGGGTTTTCACCAAAAATTCCTTATAGCATGGTGTACTCTCTGTAAAAAAAAACCAGTCGATCAGAAGAGAAGGGATAAACGATCATACGAATCGCTTCATTTTAAGGATGCGCCAGATATTCAACTTCTACACACTCTTTTAGGTCTTTGAAACTATGGCTGGCATATCACAACTTCCGACTGATCGATGAAAAGCCAGTTCTCTAATATTTCCATGTAATTCCAGATTCGTCTGTGGGCTTTCAGGTAGTTGTTGAACAGTAGGAGTAGCAGTAGGAGTAGCTGTCGACGGGCTGTGGATTTAATGATGGTATACAAACTTAATTCTGCTATGTTTCGGCAGAACCACCTTCAGAGTCTGAAACAGACAAACGAAGCTTGAGGGAGTACTCCTCCCAGAATAGTCGGGTTGTAATAGTTTCTTAAACTAATGAAAGAACGAAAAGAAGGAGGAGGAGCAAATCAACCCAACCGACCATGACTATGGAAACAGCCGAAAGATGATATGCCACCCTTGAATGAGTACAGATTTAAGTGAATGAGGCACATCTAGTTCTATGCTAAGATGCTTACCAGGTTTCCCCTGCCTTCGCAAGAACAGATTCGATGTCCAGCTCCTCTTTCATAATTTCCCATCAATATGGAACTACTGTGCTTGAAATGGTCATTGGATTAGCAATTCCTCCGACTTTTTATCCAGGCTCTGAAGAGAAGGCTTGTGACAGCCAAGAGAAGTATGTTCAACAGCGTTGGTTCCATAGCTTGATGAGCTCCATTCTGTCTAAATACTCTTAGCAGCAATTCACCCTCTCTGAAGCAATAGAGAGAGTTTCGATCTGGACAAGAGTTAGTGTTGAAATTGATTAAAGAGTATACGAAAACGACTTTTTTAGCGACAACTCCACCCAGGCCCGTAAACCCCCTCTATACCTAATGAGTGCAACTAAACTAAAAATACAACTAAAAATCATGAATAAAAGACGCAGGACAACGTCGGTCAATTCCTTCGAGGTGTGCGCCACGCACTCTACTCCTAAGGGGTAATGTGGAGGCTATTTGAATGCGTATTTGGCCTATAGAATGACTTGCGGTGGCCAGCTGATGGACAAGCCAGTGTATTATCCTTCCCGAACAAGTTAGCGCCAACTCACAGGAAAGGATGTAGGACTTGGTTGACCAGGACGAAAAATCCGAACCACGACCATTGAGTCGGAATGCATGCGACAGTCATCGCCTCCTTCGACCGCGCTACTACATGCCTCGAAGAAAAACAGCAACAGGAAGGTTAAAAGTGACTTATTTGAAAGGGGCGTGGACATTGTTACAATTCCCGATCCACAGTTGGCGAAAGAAGGCTAATCGGCTTTAATTTTTGTTGTTCGTCGTTATCCGTTGGCGAAAGTACCACGAAGCGAAAAAGGCTGCCAAGAAGGCTGTGGCCGTAGCAAAAGCCACTCATTACAATGATGTCTACGAAAAGCTTGAGTCGCGCGATGGTGTGCGGTATTTGTATCGACTTGCGAAAAACCGTCATCGCCAATCCAAGGATATAGAGAAGTTCTTTGGCATCAATGATGAGAACGGCCATCTTCTGACAGAGCGCAAAAAGGCATTGAAGCGATGGTGCGATTATTTCGAGGGAATTTCGACTGAAGAGTTCCCTCATCCGGCCGTCCCTTCTGTGGCTCCTATCCACGGTCCCGTCCACAAAATCACTGTGGAGGAAACTGATGCGGCTCTGAGGATGATGAGACCGGGCAAGGCGACTGGTCCAGATGACTTGCCAGCTGACTTATGGAAGTCGAAGTTCTGGTACTCTGCTGAGTGGTTGGCCAAGTTTTTCAACCAGGTTGTAGCGGAGAAGAAGGTTCCTGATGTTTGGCAGGAAAGTACGACGATCCCGATTTGGAAGAAGAAGGGCAGCCCTGCAGACTGCTCAAATTACCGTCCGATTCGGTTGCTCTCGCACAACATGAAGATCTTCGAGCGAATCCTCGATAGCCGAATTCGCGAAATCGTCAAGCTTTCCAGCAATCAGTGCGGCTTCGTGGCTGGTTGTGGCACTATCGATGCCATACATGCCGCCCGTCTTCTGGTAGAGAAGCATCGCGAGAAACAGAGGCCTGATCTAGCACGGGATCGGGAAAGATGGCGACATGGCACCAGAAAAGCGGACCCCGTCATGAAGCGGGACAAACGCTGAAGAAGAAGAAGAAGTTCGTCGTTATCCGTTATCCGTTATCCGTTATCCAGGTTTCAACATTTTATTACCTGCTCATCCCTGATGCGCACGCCAATGTATACCTCGGCCAACGAGTTTTCGTAGTGGGTGGCCCGAAAATGGTTTAAACGGCTTTTGCTCTTTTTTGTAACTGCTATAGAGTAAATTCTGCGCAGGCTGACCCTGGCTTAAAAGGAGTTTACCACTTTCACTTGTGCTTCACGTGAGAGTAGGAATTTCTCGCGGAGGTGTTTTTGAAAAGGACTTCCTTTACGAGTTCGAGTGTTTTCGGTTGAAGCTTGTCCGTTTCAAAGGCGCGTGACGGCCTTATGCCACCTACCTTCTGCCGCAGTTTTGATTTTGGGGACTTATGATCTGTGACGGTTAGCGACGGATTGGTCCGTCGCAACGCGGTATTAAGAATTTTGTACCCGTGCGATTACAGCAGTCGTGTATATGTGGAAAGCATGTTCAAAGAACCATCAGTGACCCTGCTTTCCAAGACCACGAGTTCTCCCGGGAAATCAGTAAAATACCTTGTTGAAAGCTGTGTAGTAGACCGATGATTGTCGATGATAGCACTTATTTATAGCATTAATTATAAGGACTGTTTTAGTAGAAGAGGTGCATCCATTTGTTCTGGGCAACTACAGTACTTCAACCGTGTAAATCGCAATTTGGTGAAGCTACTGAACTCGCTTTTCAGTTCTGAAGGAGGAACCAGAAAGAAGGAGGAGTCCGTCGTCCGAGCGACAGTAAGCTCGTCCAGAAATCGTTCTTTTCGATGTGGAATGCGCTTAATAAGGACGAATCCGACACCTATTTTGCAAATAAAGGTGAATAAAAGGCAGTTGATTCATTAGAAGAAGAAACAAGCGTTGATGAATCAGATACAAGACGTATGCAAGGAGGCGCAAACCGTGCTTCACAGATATCAAAATGCGGACAAAGGAGAATCTCTTGGCAGTAAAGATTCTTTGACAGCTAGCAGCCAACTGCTAGGCATACCAGTACTGAATCAATGGCATATGTTCGGCTCCGATCATCCTTCCAGACAAGATGTTTGGCCAATGATTCAGCTAACGCAACGCTAAGATTCAAGAAAGGCCTTCTAGTCATCCATGGCTGGAGACAGTACATGATGATCACACAAAACTTCATTCTCAACTAAAAGATCGTACAAGCAGAAGATTGCAGAAGAGAGTGAGGCGCGTCCCGTGATATGTCGTTGACGATACAGTACTAACTAATCATTTCGGTGAACGGTGACATTGTTCAGTTCAGTCGTTGCTAGATGCTAGGAAGTGGACCTTAAAACAATACGTTACAAGGTGGAAACCCATGTTTGCGATTGGAAACATTAAAGTTGAATAGCATCACACGCGATAACTAGCCACTTCTGCTCCACTTTAGAACTATTTACTGGCATTACAGCAAAGCACCTTCATGATAGCTTTTAACCCTCCTTGAGTGGGATGACGTAAACAAGCAGATGTTCTATTAATAATATTAGGTTGTCCCACACTGAAAGTCGCATACATTGTGGCCTTCTTTTCACAGATATTCGCATGGGTTGTGAACTCACTTAGGGCTAGTTTTCCGCGGCGTTTCATCTTCCTATTTTTCCTACATCATTCTTTCAGAAATTATAGTCGTCAGACTATAATGGACCAGAAAATGATTGTGCGCGCGTGCCTGCTCTACGAGTTTAAATTGAAGAAATCCGCTGCGGAATCTCATCGTTCATTGGTAGCTGCATTTAGCGAAGATGTCGCTTTCAAAACACAATGCGAGCGGTGGTTTCAACGCCTTGCCACCAGCGACGAGAGTCTTGAAGACGATGAGCATGGGAGACAGGCGCCTGTCCTGGATTGCGACCTTTCACGGACTGCCGTTGAACCTGATCCGACAAGATCGGAGCCGGAGACTGCAGTAGAGCTTGTCTGCTCCAAATCCTACTCCAAATCCCGCTCCAAATTTTGATCCTAATCGAGTTGACACGTCCTCTACCAACTTGTTACATGCTCATGTGAGGCCTCGTATCGCAAAAGTCGTTCGGCAGAAAATTTAGGAACTTGGTTGCACCGTTTTCCTCATCCGCCGTACAGCACTGACATTACCCATCCGACTACCACATATGCCGCTTGATGCAGCCGTCTTGGGTGGGAAAATGATTCCTGACTACAACAAAACCCGGATTTGGTGACCAACTTCCTCGGTTCGCGGCCAGCTCATCATTTCTTTAAAGACGGGATTCAATCTTTGCGTGTGCGTTGGACAAAGGTTGTTTATAATTGTGGAGTATATATTACCAAATTAAGTTTGGATTTAATTGTTTTGTAATAATTTAACTTTTTGGTCTGAAGCGACATTCCGTGTGGGACACCTTAATAAATTCTGGGTGCGGGGAATATTCAGTGGCGTGTTGCCGCACTGTTTGCATTTTTTACTGAACACCAACGCATGGAGAGCCACGACACTACAACATTTAGCGCGTTATTTCAGAGCAATATACAGTTCGTATTCCCATTATAGGCGCGTGTAGCTCAGTCCGAGGACCCCGAATCACTTCACTGTTCGATGATTCCCGCTCAGACCAATCACGCCTTCCATCCCTCCGGGTTCGGTGCATGGGCAAACCTCCCTATGAGGGTACAACTCTGACCTGTCCATCGGCTGGCCACCGCAAATCGTTGCAATCGCATTCAAATGACCTCTGCCATATCCCGTAGAAGTAGGATGAGTAGCCGATATTTATCCTTTTATCATCTTTATCACTATTGTAGCTCCAGGCATTTTGCCAGTACCACATGTCCGTTTATCTTTCCAATCCTTTTTTTTTGCTGAAACCATTATACCTGTTGTGAGAATAAACCAGCGTATGCCTCTTAGGAGTTCGGGCCTCTAGCAATTTTCGAACTCTTGTGACGTGTTTTGAGTGTATCAACTAGAAGCCCATTTGAGGAACCTTTTCTAAGAGAACGGAATCGAACCAACGCTTCCCACTTCTGCCGTCATGAACATTTGCTGTATAGAGTTTATCAGCTATCAGGCGCTTTTATCTCGTTTAAAAAAAGGATTTATTCAAACATTCGCTCACTACATAGGTTACCACCCCTACAGCTGGAGCATTGCGATACATTTTACCGTCGCAATCCGTAATAACTTTGTTCACTTAGAATTTTATGAACATTCTTCTTCTCTTTACAAATTCAATGGAATGTCCCAGTACCAGTACCACATTCATCAAAAATGGTCTAGCTATAGAGCGTTTTCCTAGTACAACCAAAGTAATGGATTTCTCGTATTTAGGCCCCCTTTCCCCAGCAATATACCAGGCTGTCCAATAACTCTTGTCCCAAAATTTCACCATTTTTAATTTTTTTCAACTTTATTGAAAAACAAGTCTAAAAACAAGTCAACAATATAATCACCACAGTTATCCACAACAGTGGCCCATCGATTGGGCAGGTCGCCGATGCCCTTCGCCCAGAACTCCGGGGGCTGCGACTCGAAGAAGTCCGCGATGTCTGATTTGAGGTTGTCCTAGTTGGTGAATTTTCTTCCGGCCAAATGGTGCTTCAGCGGGCCGAACAAGTAGTAGTCGGAGGGGGCGAGATCCGGGGAATACGGCGGATGGGCAACCGTCTCCCAGCCGAGTGTCGCCAACTTCTGCTGGGTCTCCTTCGCCACGTGGGGGCGCGCGTTGTCGTGCAGCAGGTGGACCGAGGCCCGTCGGGGACGCTTTTCTCGGATGGCTGCGACTAATTTCTCGAGCTGATCGGTGTAGATGGAGGCGGTGACCGTCCTGCCTTGCGGGAGCAGCTCGATGTACAGCATGCCCTTGGCGTCCCACCAGCAGCAGAGCATGATCTTCAGCGGGTGCAGGTCGGTTTCGGCGTCGTCGGCGGCTCTTCTCCTCCCGGGATCCAGACGGCACGGCGGGCGACGTTGTCGTAGAGGACCCAGCTCTCATCCCCAGTGACCAGGTCCTCGAGAAACTCCTTGCGATGCGGACGACACTCGTAGTACACGAACGTATGAATTCGACCTTGGTCCATTTTAGCTTGTCTGGTAGCTAGACGCGGCGACTGCGCCTTATATACCCCTAGCGTGGAACTCTGGAGAACCTTCTTGAAGGTTTTTACACTTGCCTGATATTATAACACTTCTAAGGAAAATTATAGAACTTTGAAAATTTTCGGACAGGAATTATTGGACAGCCTGGTAATTAAGGAAAGACTTACGTGGCGTTTAATGAAAATGCGTTCTCTACTACACATGTGCTCGGGTATCCTAAATACCACCAATAAGTGGCGAACTTCAATATCTCTATAACCTCCACATTTCTGTTTGTAGCAACGACTTTGTTTATGTTTAATGAACTGTAGGGTTTTGCGGAAGAAGAGTTTCTGTGATTTCGACATGAGCAAGACTGAAGCGCTTGCAACTGGGGAGTTCAATTTGGATTGTAGCACTACTTTGGCAGCGTGTTCTTTTGAAGCAAAGTCCATTTTACTTACACGATCTGCTATGCCTTTACTTCAAAAATGGTTCACCTTGTGATCTCAAGCACTGCGGAAGCATTCTCTTGATGTGATATTACCAATACCAGCGCGAATTGTGACAGTAAGATTCGACGCACCTTAGCAATCGCATAGCAAAGCTAGTAAAGTGAAAACATATGCCGAAGCATTAACTTGAAACCTTATCAACAATTTATTTAAGGGAGGATACTATCGTCACTTTGCTGTGGTGCGTGTGGTGCGGTGTGGTTCGGTGTGGTGCGGTGTGGTGCGGTGTGGTGCGGTGTGGTGCGGTGTGGTGCGGTGTGGTTCGGTGTGTATGTGTTTGTGTGTGTGTGTGTGTGTGTGTGTGCGTGTGTGTGTGTGTGTGTGTGTGTGTGTGTGTGTGTGAGTGTGTGTGTGTGTGTGTGTGTGTGTGTGTGTGTGTGTGTGTGTGTGTGTGTGTGTGTGTGTGTGTGTGTGTGTGTGTGTGTGTGTGTGTGTGTGTGTGTGTGTGTGTGTGTGTGTGTGTGTGTGTGTGTGTGTGTGTGTGTGTGTGTGTGTGTCTTGCAGAAATGCAACGGTTCCAGCGTCTTCCAGCATCAGGCCCAGGTTGACAAGCCGGCTGATGGAGAAACCTCGTCACAAAACCATGATCAATAGTCGCAATAGAATCAGTGGTAAGGCTGGGACGTCACCCGGAAGTGGCGCATAGAACCTCCGCCCGAGTTCTGTGGTCAGTATGCGAAGGCTACCGAGGGCCGAACGACCTCGGCTAAAGAAGCTAGTTCTACTGGGGACTCTGAATGTAGGAACGCTAACCGGAAGATCTAGGGAATTGGCTGACCTGATGAAGCGCAGAAGGATGCAAGTCCTGTGTCATCAGGAAACGCGATGGAAAGGGGCGAAAGCCAGGGAGATTGGAGATGGGGTCAAGCTGTACTACAACGGAGAGGACACCACGAGGAACGGGGTAGGGATAGCTGTCGCGGAATCCCTTAAGGATTCAGTAGCTGCTGTCCAAAGAATAAACGACCGCATCAGTCACTGCGGCTGGACACGAAGGAGTGTTACTGGACCATCATGTCTGTCTACGCTCCGCAGACCGGATGCCCCGAGCACGACAAGGATGACTTCTACCTCACGCTCGAGGAGGCCATAAGGTCCGTACCAGAAGGCGACTACCTCTCCATAGCAGGGGACATGAACGGGCATGTGGGGAGTGGCAGAAGAGGAGTGGAAAGGGTTCATGGAGGTAAAGGAATCGGCCTGATAGACCCAGATGGAAAAAGAATTCTCGATCTGGCTATCGCCCACGACCTGGCTGTCTGTAGCACCTTCTTCGCGAAGAGGGAGAGCCACAAGGTGACCTATGCTAACGGAGGAAGGAGGACGGAAGTCGACAACATCCTGGTTCGAAGGGCTGCCCTGAAAACCGGGGGCAGACATAACTCCAACGCCGCGCAAACCTCCCTGGCGCCGCGCACGGTGCGCGACGAAATTGGACCAGTTGTCGCGGTCCGATGCTTCCGACGGCTACAAACGCTTCCTACAGGACATGCGGCACGCCTTTGCCTTAGTTCAACGTTCTTGGAGATGGTATATGAATGTGGCTTCAATAGGACGATCAGCGACAGTTTATACAGGAATCGTGGTCATGTGGATGGCTTCTAGCGTCAGCATTTGCCATCTACAACTTCTTCGGTCAATTTTGACCTGTGGTTATGGTTATACTACGGGAAAAAGTCACTATCACCCATTCTCAGATCAATTGTCCTACTGCAGACTGTTGCCTACCACATTCTGTGGGATCTTAAGTACCTTGCTAGAAATGTGGTCTGGGAGCTTAAGCATTGAGAACATTTCGTGCTCCGCGGCTAACCATGCGTCACCGAGTGCACGTCCTCGTTTCAGCGCCGCGAGGTCGCACGCGGCTATGCGTTGGAGTTCCGTCCTGGAGCCCCTGAAAACAGTCCGGGATGTGAAGGTCATTCCGGGAGAAGACGTGGCATCACAGCATAGACCCTTGGTAGCCGACCTTAGCATACCTCTACCCACCAGGCCCAAAGTGAGGACGGAACCCAGGATCCGATGGTGGAGACTGCGGGGTTCAGAGCGGAACGAACTACGAAGGGCAGTGCTCGAAGAAGGCCTTCCAGATCCAGCTGGTCCCGTGACTGAGACCAGGAGGAGGGTAGCCC
Source organism: Heligmosomoides polygyrus bakeri (assembly GCA_947359475.1). NCBI lineage: Eukaryota > Metazoa > Nematoda > Chromadorea > Rhabditida > Heligmosomidae > Heligmosomoides > Heligmosomoides polygyrus. Next base: position 61,180,898 of record OX375868.1, read on the forward strand.
AAACAATTCTGAGATGTGCCATGGAAACCCTGGGAGAAACAAAGGGAGGGACCAGAGGGGATAAATCGGCATGGTTCTGGAACGAAGAGGTGCAGGCTGCGGTGAAGAAGAAGAAGGAGGTCTACAAGCTGTGGCAGAAGACGAAGGCACCCGAGCATCTCACAGCCTACAGGAAGCTGAAGAGGCTGGCAAAAACAGCTGTAGCGAAGGCAAAGAACGTGCCTTCGCTACAGCTGTTTTCGCCAGCCTCTTCAGATTCATGCCAAAGAGGGAGAGAAGTTCGCCATCCGTCTCGCTAAGGCGCGTCATAGAGCTAGTCTCGACATTCGAGTAGTGAAGACTGTGAAGAGTGCTGACTGTAGGGTACTACGGAAGCCGGTCGAGGTCAGAGAGAGATGGGAGGAGTACTTCAAGGAACTCCTGAACGAGGAGTTCCCTCGTCGGGAGGCCGAGGAAGAACAACCAACGGAAGGATCCATCCCACCCTGGACGCAAGAAGAGGTTCGCAAGGCCATAGAGAAGATGAAACTCGGAAAGGCAGCAGGGCCTGACGGTGTGCCTGTAGAGGCTTGGAAGGTGCTCGGGGATCTCGGAATCAACTGGCTGACGCAGTTCCTCAACAGAATCACGAAAGAAGGTAAGATGCCGGATGACTGGAGGAACAGCACCATAGTCCCCATCTTCAAGCAGAAGGGAGACGCTTCCGAATGCTCCAACTACCGAGGGATCAAACTGATCTCACACACGGTGAAGATCTACGAACGACTGGTCGACTCGAGGCTGAGGGAGATGGTACCCATCTCCCAGGTGCAGTGGGGCTTCATGCCCGAGAGGTCCACCATAGACGCCATCTTCATCGCCCGTCAGGTGATAGCGAAATATCGGGAGAAACGAAAACCCTGCTAACTAGCATTTCTGGTCCTGGAGAAAGCCTACGACAGGTTGCCCCGGGCCGTACTCTGGAAGGCCCTTCGACGGAGTGGTGTCCCGGAACGTCTGATCACGGTCATATGTACGAGGGCTCGAAAGCGGCGATACGAACTCCACACGGGGTGACAAGAAAGGTGGACATCACAGTGGGGGTACACCAAGGGTCGGCTCTGAGTCCGTTCCTCTTCCTGCTGAGGCTTGACTCTATAGTGAACCACCTTCAGGAAGACCCCCTCAGGACGATCCTCTACGCGGACGACATCGCCCTAGTAGCCGATAACCAGGAGGAGCTGGAGGAGAAGGTGCAGCTGTGGCAGAGAGCCCTCGCAGACAACGGCCTACGGCTGAACGTGAAGAAGACGAAGTTCATCAGCTCTGAGCAGTGCGCTGGATCGATCCTAGACTGCCACGGGGAAGCGATCGAGAAGGTGGAAGAATTCCGCTACCTCGAAAGTGACCTATCCGAGGAAGGAACTGTGGACCAGGCGGTCAGGGGACGGATAAACGCAGCCTGGCTCAAGTGGAGGGAGTCTACAGGGATCCTCTGCGACCGTAGATGCTCCAGGACGCTCAAAGGCAAGCTGTATAGAACAGTAGTGAGACCTGCCCTTCTCTACGGCAGTGAATGCTGGGCCCTGGGTAAGGAGCAGGAGCGGCAACTGTACGCTGCGGAAATGAGGATGCTAAGGTGGGCATGTTGACCCGTCGGGACAGGGTGCGAAACGAGGATGTTAGGGCAGTGATGAAGACAACCCCGATCCAGCTGAAGATGAGGGAGCAGCGCCTAAGGTGGTACGGACACGTCCTCAGAAGGCCAGAGAATCACCCCGTAAGGTTGGCCCTAGATTTCGAGGCACCCGGAAAGCGTCCGAGAGGAGCCCCAAGGAAAAGGTGGAAGGACGTCATCAAGAGAGATCTCGGCGAAGTCAGCGCCACGGCAGATGACGCCCTTGATAGGATGAGGTGGCGGCAGATCACAAGAACAGCGGACCCTGCGATTGCGCGGGACTAAACGCTCAGAAGAAGAAGAAGAAGACTATCGTCACTTTGCTGCTACGTTCTTCTTTAGCAAATCCTCAGGACGTCAAGAACACCGATGAAACTTCAAAAAACGAGCCAGATACATATTGGCTACCAACGTCGCAGTGTTTCCTTCTTATAATTTCAAGGCACACGAGTGGCCCTTCATTGTTTAAATAATGAAGTCCTTACGGCTGAAAATGGACGGCGTTGGAAGGTTTAGTTACTTTTCCACGCTGGGTAGTCGTTTCCGCTTTTGGCCACTACGGCGTGTGATCGAAGAAAATCTCGTAACAATACAGTTCTGCATAGAGCAGATAAACGGTCTCCACAAGTTAGAGCGAGTGACAAATTTGCTGTTCATGCTAAAAATGTCCTAAATGTTGTGTCTCGTGTCTCTTGCTACGAACACTCGTCCAACGTGATAGTCAAAATAACACAAAATGACTTAGGCAAGGTCTTGGTAAGGATTCCATGGAGCTTAGCTTTAGCAGTATCGGTGGCAGCTCAGAAGTGGTGTGGAGAACGTTCTGCGGTTCGCTTATTCCAGCAAATGATCCTTATCATCCGCAAAAGGAGCTTGGATGACCGTGGAAGAAAAACTAAAACCATTGCTGCCATGCTGCTTCCAAGAGGTATGTATGGCTAGCGTAGAGTTTTCTTGTGAGATAATTTGAAATTCTCACTGGAAGTTCGACGTTCGAACTCTCAATGGAATTACCCTTAACATATTAGGGAACTGCGAAAGTTTACCTGCACCAGTAAACTGACTTCATCCTGTAACTTAGAGACAATCACGTTAGAAAAATAAAGATCTAGGCAACATCCGTTCACGATGAAACTGAAAAGGCCGTCTTGAAAGCACGGCCCGTTTGTTGCTCGCTGATTGAAAAGATTGAGTACTAATGGTAAGTAGCGTGCCAAGTAAGGTGGAAAATGTTCTCGAAGGTCCTGTAGAATTACTACTTATAATCCATGGTTACAACCCTTGTTGCTACCGTGCAAGAAAAGGTAATGCCTTCAAGTGTGCCTATAACTGTAGTGTGGTAAAATGCATTGCCGCAAGTGTCAACAAGCGGTTTGCAATGAGGGTGGAGTCATAATTAATAGAACCACTGCAGTGGTTCTTTTCAGTTTTAGCCCCAAGGCTAACAAACACATTAGGGCTTGATGAGAGGTCCCATTCAGATGTGACAAGTAATGTGAACTTCGATATGTGAGCTTTTTCCTGCCTACCTCGTTCATGAGAATATCACGACGGAACTTTCACCGCCCTTCGCCCTCTGTAGGAACTGCTGTAATCAGCTCCACGTCGTTGTTCGCCTTCTGCTCGTACGCTCGTAGATGTGCTTCATTCGACACTCGCCCGTGGTGCTTCAGCAGCACTCTGAGCGGCGAAAATATCCGAGACAGTGCTCTCCTGTTGAACGCCACCATGAGCAACCTAAAAATGGAAGCAGCTTGTTACCCTTCGAGAGTTTCCAACTGAACGCGCCTCGCCTCCTTAATCAGTATGTACGTACTTTTCCGTTGATGCAAGCACGTCTAACTACATGCAGATGAACTCATGAAAAGCTCTGTCTGGAACTGAACGTCTAGTCACTTAAGAGAAATCCGTTTTCTCACATAAATTACAATACTTTGTTTTTACACTCATAGGACTCTTGCTTATTAAGTTGGAACCATATTATTGTGAATGTCTCGTCTAAAGACTTTTTTGAGTTATGTAGTTGAATTCTTCCAAGTTTGTCAAAACCTCAACATCAATAAGAAATAAATTTACTAATCGTTTACATGTAAGTGGTGCTGATTTTGCACCTGAACGACTGAAACATTCATGATGGAAGGTGATAGAGATTGTTATGATTACCAGCAGCAGTTCGGCTTCCTGTCAGAAACCTCCGCCGCGAACCGTATGGTCTCAGTGATGTAGGAGGCGGTGAACAAATACCAATTCTTCTACCTTTTATTGCTTAGTCTGGAACAGACACGCAATAAGCGATGCTCTAACGAACCTTCGCGGCGAGACGCATGCACAATATCTTTGGCTTCGCCTCGGAATTTCGCTTGGCTCGACCGCTTGATTATTGGCGACGAAAAGTGGGTTCTTTGCGAAAAATCACACGTGGGTGCGCCAGTGGCTCGGACGTGGAGAGTGTGAGATACCATCCCCAGAACAGGACACCATATTCAGGAGGTAATGCACAGTGTGCACTGGCCCGCCCAATGTATTCAACAGGCTTGGCGCCAATGGATTTCTATAGAAATGGCACCCAAAATTACTGATAAATGGCAAAATGTTGTCGATAGTAACAGTTCATATATTTTTTATTGCTGATCGCATTGAACAAGATAAATTAAATTGAAAAATATGAAGAAGTTTCGGGAAACTTCTGCCAACTTAATATTTCGTAAGATGGTTAGCAAGGGAATATCAGCACAAAGCCCTTCTGAAAATTCCTATAAATCCACATTTTTCAAATTTTTCCCATTCCTTCTACAATTTTAGTGAAGGCATACTTACTATCCTCATTTCTCAATCAAATGTTCCTTAAACTCTGAGCACTATGACGGTTTTTAGACCGTCAATGTTTTCCACTAAATATGGGATCTCTCGACCAGAGTAACGTGGGCAAGAGGTATCTCACCTCTCCTGCACTTCAAGCCGATGAGGCTATGGGTTCCACAAAAGCCTACGAAGCCTTTTACCCCTCCGTGATGGGTGAATTGGTTGCAAAATTTCTCAAAAAGGGCCGACACCCAGACCCACTCAACATATCTCATCGCCACTTACGAACACATTACACATTACAGTCACCTACATGGAATCTCATCGAAGAACACTGTGTGTCTCATTTGGAAAAGAGATTAACTCACGAGATCTTTGCCATAATTTTTAAAATATTTTTTGAAAGCGGCTTGGCTAAAGCTTCTATTATAGTTCAACCTGTACGAAGTTTACAAACGCATCTGTTCTCTGCAGTTCGCAAGAGTCCCGTGCTGACGCCCTATAACAGCAAAAAAAATTACCCATCCAAGGAGTGGCTGATCTCCATGAACAGCGTGTTTATAAGGAAAGAGCCGAACTTGTCTGCAGATTTTCCAAAAATCCTATTGTATATCAGTGGTCCAACGAAGAACAACGAAAGGTCGATTATGAATAGTATGTTAGATGTGCACGACTAAAAAGATGTTCACGATTAAATGATGATCTTATCCCTGAATGGCATTTTTCCTATTGTAGAGTGCTGTTTCCTTTGAGATTCAACAACAATTACAACACGATTGCAATGCGTTCCGATCCTTCCGATCAAAGCTAGCGCAGGTGGGGTTCGATCCCCCACCTGCTGCTCCTCGGCACGCCATTACACAATCGGGTTAGTACAATCGAACCATCCACTGACATGTGCTCGCGATGGTGGAAACGATTGACCAATGAGTTCAGCTTGACAGGTTCCAAGCTGGAATCAGTGGTCGGCCCACGTCTTGCCGTATTTCTGAGCACTGCCTGGTCGCAGGCGGATATCGCGAACGTTTGGTTAGACGAAGCACAGCTCTTACGATTAGTGTTCAAGTCGGAGGGGATGAGCAGAAATTCAGAAAATTTTCTCAGAAAACAGAAGAGCGAAGACGCCAGAAAACGGTAAATCAGGAAATCATAAAACTTCAAAATAGTTACTTTAACTACATAAACTATTTGAATCCAACTGAAACAGAAAGCGTCTTATAAAGGTTCAGATAGATTTCATGAAAATCTTTCCGAAGGACAAAGTTTTCAAATTGAAGACTCGTCAACACTTTTGGTTACCTCATAAGGAAAAGGACAGCCAGCACCCATTTTTGGCAGCTCCATGTTCCTTTTAATTTAAAATTTGTTTGAACTGTTTAGAGCCAAAAACGCTTAACAGCACTTGAGTAATGGCTATTATAAGTTGTTACCAAAAAAGCCTGCAAGCTCGCTAAAGCTGTAGCAGCAACGAACTGAAGTAGGGATCTCGCAATCGGACGTAGTTCTGAACGGCGAAGACGGATACCACTGCTATAAGTGGATTGTTGGCTCAGGGGAGAGTGGCACTGCTTCAATGGCGGGAGGACAGGTGCCCGATTCCCGTCCCCCGTTTTTGAATAATATGTTCATTACTTGTTCGATATTTATCACCTTCCCAACTTTTAGTGGCTTATATTTCTTTACAAGCGCTCCGATACGCCTAACGAACTCCCGCACTTGCGCGCCTCGCGCGACCTTGCAATGTCACTAACCTACGGAAAGGCTTTTGTATACTCCCGCGTCGCTCAGGCGTCAGGTCGTGCTGTGAGTGTCAAATCAATTTTTGTAAAACTTAAAATCCTGCTGCGTACTTTTGCATGAAACCGTTCTTCGCTTCCGTAAGCTTATCATAGGCGTACTCTCGTCACTGCTCTGTAATGCTCAGTACTCCTGGGCAACGCTTATATATAGTAGGATAAGTGGCAGCTGGATCGTCCAAAAGGGCAACGCGCTCGGCACGTCTACTGAGTCGCCAGGCACGTTACACAACTACAACCCCCTTCTCATCCACACACCTCCCTCAACACACTCCTCCAGCACTCCTGTGCAAACAAACAAACAGACAGACAGACAAACGGCCGTTCTCGCTTATATGTAGTAGGTTTCCCCACCGATTATTGAAAAACTTATCTCGATCGCCCTTATTCCCCGACTTCTTCCTAGTTTTACTCTGTTCATTTTGTAGTTGAAATGTTATGCATTTTAAAAACATTCGATTAACATACATTTACACCTTCGACGGGCAGTAGAGCTCCGCTGCACTAGTTAACAGTCGGCTGCCAGAGTACGGGAGATTTTGTTATCTGACTCGCAGACGGTTGCTTCAGGTATAGAGTACGGGTGACTTGCCCAATTGGACTTGCCCAATTGGGAGATTTGCGGTCTGGAATTCAACCAACTTTAAGCTCTGACAGAGCTCTGACACAGAGATGACGTGAGAGTTAGTTGACTTATTAGGCCGATGCACCAAAATGTTACGGGTGCCTGAGACTAAGAGAATGATAATTCCCCTTTCACCGTTATGGGCGGCTCAGTCCACAGCGAGTGGTATCAGCACATATATGATACTACCGGATTCTCGGATCCAATCGGGTACGGTGAGAGTTGCACCGCCTTCTCGACCTCCGACGGATCTGATGATCACCGTAGACGGTGATAGCATCAAAGGACTGAGCGTTAAAATGTGAAAGTTTGGCAAGGCCGGGGAATCGTGCACCTGCCCTCTCACCAGTGAGGCAGCGTCATTCATCGCTGAGTTCGCTTGCAGCAGAGCCTCTCTTGAATCAGCAAAAGTGACACATAGCACAACACGCTGATTGCGTGCCTCCATAACAAACTTGAAGGTACCCTACCTGCCTTGGTTCGAGGATCCAGCAAGAAAGAACCACATCGTTCCACCACATTACATTTGGAGGGTGGAGATTCTTTTGAATTTTCGCTGTTTAGTTATACGCTTGAGAGCCTTCACTGGTCAACTTAAACGACGTAAGTGAACCATTTAGACAAAAAAGTGGATGATTAAAAGCTTCATGGGAAAGAAATTGGCGCAGAATCGAGGAAGTTCTGTAAGGAAGTAGTGAATCGTGACTTCTTTCTGCTTCTATGGGCTCATTTGGTTACAAAACGGCTGATGGTCTCTGAGATATTTTCTTTTTACCAAAAATTGCTAATTTTCCCAGAAAACAGGAATGTTTTCCCATCCCTGGTCCGGGCCCCGTACTGCAATACTTTTGACCGCAAAGAAACGTTGCAGCAGTATAGAATCCCAGAATCAGCCACTGCGGGCTCGAAGTTGGATGAGTTCAATAATTGGAATGCACTGTGCTTACCTGCACGAAGAACATAATATCTGTGCGGTTGAAGTGGCAGTTAACGCTTTGCATTCTCTGAAACAAATAAGCAGCAATAATAAGGAAGCACTCTGCAACTTTTGAATGATCGTGAAAATTTCAGTTTTTGCGGATGATCTTCAGCCTACATGGCGGTATATGCCGACTGCTGTGAAACAGTCGAGAGTAGTGATAGCTAGTAGAAGAACAATCGTAAAGTAGAAGTCGAGATAGAGGCCGAAAACCAAGCCGCACGTCGTGAACTCAAAGCTCCACTGCCATGTTGAGAGATTGAAGGCAAACTGACAGCCGTCTGAAAACGCGAATTCGAAGCGTCAGGTCGTATAGTCTTCAGGGAAGCAATCTTCAATGTGTCACCGAAAAATGGGACAACGAAGTACCAAGACAGGTAGAGGCACAGTGCGATTAGTGCTATCTTGGTGTTTCGAATGGAGAAGACTCGTTTGTAGTGTAGGAAGCTGTTCACTGCCATAAACCGATTTATCGCTGAAAAGCCTTCCAGAGCATAAGCAACACTAGGTTATTCGAAAACGGCTGCTGGTAAGACCCACCAAGGAGGAGCTGTGTGTAGTGTATCAGATACCAGCAGTAGCACACTATCCTCCCAAGCATTTTGTTCGCCGTGCTCTCGCCCATAGCCGTAGAATCGCTGCAAACGCTCTGCTACCATCCTTACCAATGAACCTTTAAACAAATTTCAGGCCTTCCCGTCTTGGACACGTCCTATATGTTTGTTTGCCCACGAGCTTCTTCGTTGGAAGCTTCACCAAAGGGCACAGGGTTTCAATCACGTTGTGTTTTCAAAATGCGAGTCTGACCAGCTTTTGAATAATTTTTTTCAAATTGAAACGAATCCCAGTAAAACGCGCACACGAAATCTTGCTGACGAATGAAAAAGCGTTAGAAATTGTCCCTTATTATCTAACTGTTGAGCAGGATATGACTGAGTGGAAGAAGAAATTCGTTTATTGCGTACGTCAATAGAAAGGAGTCATTTCCGGAATGGGTTGTTCTTCACCACAAGAAATGGATCTCTGTGATTTCAATCCACAAAGTCCATAAATGCCTTATAACTATAATTTTAACATAAAAATGTCCTAATTTAGGGTTCAAAAAAGCATCGCTTATGACGTCATTGAAATGTGTTAAGCATGCAGTGCAGTACATCTTTTAAAATGCCTCTGAAAAGTGCAAATTCTGACAACATCTTGGACTAGCAGTGAAATTCCCGGCAGGACGGTGCTGTATGTAGTGAGTGTTAAGGAACTCGGTTTCCAGAACCTTGTTCAGTTCATCATCCATATTCTGGCGTAGCTGATATGGGCCACATCTGCAGCCGTCGAAGGCACCTTGTGGCGCTCTCGGATGAGTCGCCAGTTGTACCCTGTACAGCGATTCGAGGCTTTTAGTTCGAGTTCCGCCTAGACCAACCAATCCTTCTACCCCTCCGTGGTGGGTGAACTAGTGCCATAATTGTGTGGTAACAATAAAACACTGCCTTGTTCTCTTCCTCAACGAAAAGCTGTGCCCCTAATCAAACCCTTCATCGGGATCGGGTAACCTATACTGACGCAACGATGCGTAATCTGACCTAAGCAGCTCTCTGCCACGGCCTACGCTTTCCCGAATTTTTACATGTGCTTAAGCTGGCACGGGGTGCAGCTTGTTGAGATGAGTACGTTTTTTAACTCCCCTTAGGCGTCGACGTTAGGAGTAGAGTGCGTAGCCTCTCCCAAAGGACTTTCTAATGCCGGCATTAGCCCGACAACTTGCACAGTAATCGATAGAAGGTACCACTCGGTTTCGCTCCCTCACACCAATAAACGCCACAGAAAGAAATGTTGTGTGGCTGGGGACAACATTTCGTTTTTCAGTTGCGGCCAGAATATTCCGCAGAGACTCACAACCATATCAGCGGTGCACACCAGAATGCCATCACAGCGACGATGATCCCGTCGCCTATGGCATGAAGCGTGCAAATCAGTTCGAAAGGCGTGACTTTCTCAAGTAGAGAGATTGACGTCAGGTAATTCAGGTATACTCCCGGAACACCGATCTGAAACTACTGCACATTCATTATGAGATCGTCTCTGTGGATGAAATGCTTCGCAAACTTCCGCACTCTCAAGGAGGCAGCATGCAGGTGCGTATTTACGATTCTAGTGATTTTTGGCGATTTTTTACGATTTACGATCTATGACATCCTCGGTCGTAAATCATAAATTTTCATAAATCTCATGTTTTACCCACAAACAACAAAGGCCTGAAGAAGGGCTTATGCCTGAAACGTAGTGACTAATAAACATCGACTTCGAGCTTTGAACAATCGCATCAAACAAGCAATAAAGTAATGGAGACTCTGAGGATATCATTACTTCGATCTTTCAAGAGCTTTTGGCAAGTATATTGATTGAAACCTCTAGGAAAGCGTTATTAAAAGGGTAATAGGCGCTCCCCATGGCAAATATTCACTCTTGGAGTGTGTACATATCCACGCTTGAGTCACAAATATTTTCTCAAGCTGCTATGCTTCACACTACAGCATGCACTTGCAATATACATAATAATGTCACGTGATGGTGCATCATCTCCGATGTTGTTCCTCGTGTAGAGTTGCGATCTTCCTGCTAATTACAGTACCGGATGTAACGGACGAGAAAAAAGAAATCCTTATTATTCTACCGCTCTTCAGTCCTACATTTATAACCTCCGAATTCCTACCCGACTCAAGGGAGACGCCGTCTCTCGTAGATTTTAGAAACAATTTGGAAAACATTACAAAACACATTGAAATGCACATTTTATCAGCACGAACAATTCGACAACGCCATGGGTGCATAAATAGGGCAGCGGAGGGATCATTGGGGAACGGGGGCAGGAACCGCTTAAGGCGAACCCAGGGACGAACGGCTGGGGCGCCGCCAGACTCAGACGGGAGCCGACCGCCACATGTTTTTCGGGGCTCTCCTCTTATACCCCGCTTTTCGGCTTAGAGCCGGCGCCTGTCGCGAGTGACCAGCACGTGCCGACGAACGTGACTGGAAGAGCGGTGTTGGAGTCGGACCACCAAGGAACACCGGTTTGGCCTCTTCTACCGTCGCACTACACGGACATGCCGCTGCGTTCAACAAGCACAAGCGGCGCCAAAGATGAGAAGCGGCGCAAAAGAGCACCGAAGAGCGCCGTTTTCCGCTCGCCAAGCGTCGCGCCGGGTGCAAATCGTTTAGGGCGCGGCGTCCTCAACTTCTGGATCTTAGGCTGATGGAAGGAGCCTGCCCATGCGCTTGGACGAGCATGGCCTCGTGTTTGGAGCTAACTGCCGGCATGGAGTACTGTGAACAATGCATATCGCGGGCGTGTTTGGAGCGCGATAACTCTGTCAAGTTCAAGTCGGCTGGTAATACGAACATACAAGTTTTCGCCCCGCGCGCGGCGTCCGCTGCCGCACACGCGATGAATCGCCACTGACGCGCCGCTCCTGGGTGGGCTGTTACGGGGGAAGCGGAGCTCTAACAAACTCCCGAGTTATGCTGTATTGTACCTAGATATGTGGCTTTTGGAAATGAAGCCTCGTACCATGAAAGAATACAAAATCGTTTCACAATAGCAGCAATTGTCTATTGCTAGGATCAGGTCATCCAGTTCCTACCCAAAATGACTTTCCTCTAATTAGGCGCACCGGAGGACCCTCAAGTAGCTGAGCAGAGGTATCCAAAGCAGTTTATGCAGTTATAAGAGCGTTAGACTTCGTAATTGTAGCAGCACACACTATGTCGATGTCGCGCTTGCCGCAGCAGTCGCCGCGGCAGCCGCGCGTTTTTATATGTTCAGCTTGCTCCCCGTTCAAGTCGTTTCGGCTGCAACTCGTGGGTCTTGTAGGCAGTAAAATGGTCTAGTAGCACACTAAAGTAGAATGGTATAGCTTAGGAAGAGGCAATGTTACAGAGATGCAAATATGCAGATGAGGCTTGTGTGACGCATTTTTTCCGATTTCGGTGGACCACTGCGGGAAGACGCAGTCAGCTAACGCGCTTAAAATGCGTGGGCGAACAGGACGCTTAAAGTGCTTTACGACGACATGCCCAGAACGCCTCAGCTGCCCAAACTGCCTTTGCCACAGCTGCCAGTTTAAAGTGTCGGAAGATAGCGGTTAGAGTTTCTTGCGCTCTTATTCGCTCAGATTTGAGCGTTCGACACTCTCAATGATACCGTTCTGTTCAGCATGAGGAGCGCTAGCCGAATGGTATCAATTTCGACCGATTTTGGAAATACCGATTCTTTGACGGTTTCGCATCGAGGACGAACGAGGCCGCTCAAGGCCGCGGCAGGAGGATGATGACGTCATCGTAAATCGATATTTCTGAACCGAGCCAAGTTTGTTACCATTCGACAGAGCTTTTCGTGCTAAATTGAACGGTGTCGTTGAGTTTCGGAAAAACTCTAATCTGGGCGAGTAAGAGCGCCGGAAACTTCAACCGCTAAGCCCGCCACCCTAAAATGGCAGCTGGAACTAAGGCAATTTAATAAGCTACGGAGTTGTGAGCATGTCACCTAAAAGCACCTTCAGTGTTCTGCTAGCATGCGCATTTGTAGGCCGTCAGCCCCGCGTCTTCCCGCAGCAGTCCACTGAAATTGAAAAAATCGTGCCACACAAGGCTAACCTGCATTTTCGCAGCGCTTTAACTTTGTTCATTCATAAGCTACATTACTGAGATCAAGCACACTACTAAAACATTTTTCTGCCTAAAAAACACACAAGTTGCAACCTCAAAGGCTCACACATTGCAGAGTTATTGCGCTCGGAACATGCCCGCGCGCGTAATTTAGCACAAAAACGGTCGATGTTCTCCCTGCTCTTACTCGCCCAGATTACGGTTTTTTCCTAACTCAATAATACCAACAATACCAGCATGAAAAGATTTGTCAAATGTTATTAAGCATGACCCAATTCGAAGATATCGATTTTCGATGACGTCATCGTCCTTCTGCCGCGGCCTTCTCGATGCGAATTTATCAAAAAATCGATAATTCCAAAACTGATCGGGATTGATACCATTCGATAGAGCTTTATGAGCTTAACGAAACGAGGCCATCGCGAGCGTCGAAGACTCAAACGTGGGCGAGTGAGGGCGCTCGAAATCTCACCACTGCCGTCCGCCGCTCTAAATGGCAGATAGGGCTAAGGTAGCTTAGGCAGCCGGGGAGCTGTGAGCCCGTCAATGCAAAGTGCTTTCAGTGCTCTGCGGGCACACCGATTTGCATGCCGTTAGCACGTCTCGTCTTACCACAGTGGTCGACTGAATTCGGAAAAAAATTGCGTCGCACAAGCTTAACCTGCATTTTCACACCAAAGTAAGTTTGTCAGTTCTTAACCTGCATCGATATGCTTTGGCAAGCTGCTGGAACTTCTTACCTACTACAAATTCCACAAGCTGCAGCCGGAAGGGTTCACACTTGACAGAGTTATCGCGCTCCAAACACTCCCGCGCGTGCAATTTGCGAGCCTATCAATTGATAGGTTCGTTTCTATATACATTGTTCACGGCGCACTCCAGATGCAATCTGGACAGTCCTTGAGCAATGCCTGAGTAGGGCGGCTAGAAATTCTTATAAAAATTCCTAAACGTTCACTCTACTAGCTGTCGCTCGCTCTATAGGTTGTCGCGCCCACTCGGTTGATTCTGTCGGGCCTATATGCATTGTTCACAGTACTCCATGCCGGCAGTTAGTTCCAAACAGTAGGCCACGCTCGTCCGAGCGCATGGGCAGGCTCCTTCCATCAGCCTAACGTCGAGAAGTTGAGGACGCCGCGCCCTATACGAACTCGCATCCGGCGCGACGCGTGGCGAGCGGAAAACGGCGCTCTTCGGCGCCCTTTCGCGCCGCTTGGGCTTGTTGGACGCAGCGGCATGTCCTGTACTGTAGTTCTAGTCTAGTTGTGGTGTCCCGCGCAAAGGTGTAAGTGTACACTGTTGATATATTATGCTGTCGCAAAATTATTCTTCGTTTCAAGGTTTGTATAAATGAATAAGTTGTTTACCCTAAATTATTCCGTCTTAGCGAAAGCTACACATTCCGTTCGTTAGGCTTTTTCCTGCTCTTTTAGAAAACATGTGTGGATTTTGCTCTAACTTTTCCAGCCGACCTTTTCCAGAGCTCTGTAATATCATGAACAGACGCGACTATCGAGTCATCATGCTTTACGAATTTAAATTCTGACATTCTGCGACGAAGGCATCCCGCAACTTTAGCAGCGCTTTTGGGAAAGTCGTCGGCGCAGGCCGTGCTTGACGACTAAGCTTTGAGGAGAGCCGTCGAAGCAAATCCGGAGGCGAATACACCTACATTAGTAGAGGAACTTAGCGTACATCATACTACGGTGGCGAGACATTTGGCGAGAATCGGCAAAGTGAAGAAGAGGTCGAAGTGGGTGCCTCATGAGCTGACCGATGAGCAGCGTCTGGCACGCTTCGACAAAAGGCTCGTTTTTAAAGCGAGCCTTTTGAAAGCCGGGGTATAACTGTGAATGAAAAATGGGTCTTTTACGGTAACAGAAAGCAGGATTTGTCTGTGTAGATAAGGATGCCCCTCCAACATCCTTTCCTAAACCACCTCTGCTCTAAAAAAGTAATGCTTGCTCTGTGGTGGTATTGTAAAAGTGTCATCCATTACGGCTTTTTGCAACCTGGCCAGGCAGTCACAGCAGAATCTTGCTGTTTTGATTTAGACCAAATATATGGCATTGCAAAATTTGTGGCCAGCAGTGGTGAAGAGAGGAAAGCCGCTCCTGTTGCAGGACAACGCAATGCCACACACGTCATAAATCACTCGGCGAAAATTGACCCATTTAGGTATCGAAGTTCTCCTTCATCCACCATATTCCCGGCTTTTCTCCTACTCACTTTTAAATTTTCTGAGTTCTTCATTCTTATTTGTGTCAGAAACAATTCACTAATTTGGCCGATGTTGAATGCGCCTTCCTTGATTTCGTTATTTCCTGTGATCTCAGTTTTTATTAGAAAGGATTAGATTCACTACCTTTTCGTTGGCAGAAATGCTTAGATTCCGGTCGTTATATCGTTTAATAAAGTTGTGTTTAAGCTGAGTCATAGTAGTTTGAAGTAAACGGTCCGTTTCGGTTAATTTTGCGATAGCCGACACGCGACAGATGTTTGCAAAACTTACAAGGTGCTGTAAGGCGGACGCCAGTCACTCCTCATGTAAACACAGTCCATCAACAATATGATGGAGTGGACTAATAATTTGCGACTACTCTTTTTTTAAAATCCGTTTTCAATAGTGGGAACTCACATAATTTTTTTTTCTTCTTCAGCGTTTGTCCCGCTTGGAGGCGAGGCCCGCTCTTCTGGTATGGTGACGCCATATTTCGCGACTAAATGCTAAGATCGGGGTGGATACCAGCAACCTTCAGGTCCATATGCAACGTATCAAGCCAGCGCTGCCCTTTAGGCCGTTTTCCGGGCACCTTTATGTTAAGGCCAATCTTCCGAACAATGTCACCTCTAGCGCGAAGAACGTGGCCATACCACCGAAGGCGAGCTTCACGTAACTTGTCAGCAATTGAAGCGACACCAAACCTCTGGCATATTTCATCGATGCGAATACGGTCCAGACGCGTAACTCCAGCCGTCTAGCGCAGCATTTTCGTCTCCATTACGATGAGACGAGACTCAGCCTCCTTGGTTGCAGGTTAGCGCCCAGCTCCATACATCGCTACTGGTCGGACAACCGTTCTACAGATCTGCGATTTAAGGCGTTCCCTGTATCTTCCTGTCGCAAAACGCCTGTCATCGAGCGCCATCTGTACCACGCCGCGCTCACGTGCGAGTTCACCTCGAACGTCAGATTACCATCAGACGCAGTTGCAGATCCAAGGGTACTTGAAGTTTGTCGCCCGTACGAGGGCAGTACCATTGATCTCGATGGACCCGGCTTCGTTTACGTCTGTCGTCAAGTACTCAGATTTTTGACGTGTATCTTGAGCCAGAACATCGCCAAGCGGTCGTAGCAAGCTTGCGCTTGTCGCTCGAGTTCGCTCTTCTCTTCGCTTGCAAGCATTACGCCATCTGCATAGCTGTGTTCAAGGAGTAGGTTTCTGAAGTCTCTCGAAATGGCTTCTATTACGACAATGAAAAAGAGCGGGGAAAGCGCAAAGCGTTGGTGAACACTAAGGGAGATAGAGAACTCCACCGATGACGCTCGCACTCTACTCTTTGTGCTAGAGAAAATTAGGTGCACCCACTCAATAAGCTCTTCGGGAACGCAGTGTTGTCGTAAGGCGTATAAAAGCTAGGTGCAGCTAGGTGCAGCTCTTTCTGCTTTTCGCGATGTATCTCTGCCAGAAAACGAGCAGCGTGTATGGCATCGATGGTGCCACAGCCCGCAACGAGGCCACATTGTTTGGTGGAAAGCTGCATGACAAGTCGTCCGTATACAATTCGCTCGAAGATTTTCATGCTGTGCAAGCGAATTGGACGGTAATTCGTGCAGTCCGCAGGTGCTTCTCTTCTTCTTCCGAATCGGGTTCGTGTGCTTTCCTGCCCACTACTAGGTACCTTCTCTTCCGCAACAACCTGGTTGAATAACTTGTTTAGCCACTCGGCAGGATTCCAGCACCCCAACTTCCATAGGTCGGCCGCTATGTCTTCGGGGCCCGTTGCGTTGCCTAGCTTCATATTCTTCAAAGCTGCTTCCGTCTCCTCCACAGTGATTTTCTGCACAGGACCTGCGTAGGAGGCATGAGAGGGACCGACGGATAGGCAAACTCTACTGTCGAAATTCTCTCAAAGTAGTCATTCCATCGTTTCATAGTATTCTTGCGGTTTGTCAGTAGATCGTTCTCATCGTTGATGCCCAAGAACTCCTCCATGTCCTCGGTCTGACGATGCATGCCTTGGCAAGTCGGTAAAGACACCATCGCACGCCTCGAATTTGCCGCTGAGGTCATCGTAATGATCTGCTTTTGCAACGGCTGCAGCGTTCTTGGCCACTTTCTTCGCCTCCTGGTACATACGCCATCTGCAGTCTCGTTGCACAGGAACGGATGATATAATTTTTTCTTCTCCCGGAATTTTTCTTTTACGTCAGCAGTCCACAGCCACGCCAGCTTCTGATCTTAGGACGTCCAGGCTTAGCCATGCCTAATTCAGAACATGCAGCTTGTAATATCGTATCGACGGCATTTTTCCATGTTCCGTCGACAGTTGTCACCATCGGTAACTGAATACGAGAAACAAAAGCGTAGCGTTTTCCTTCAACCACCACTACTTGATTCTCGGTGGACCACATCGCTCGACATGCCTCAGCCTCGGAGGGGCGAACTTGTTAGTGCATACCAGTGCTGTGTGGCGACAGTTTCTTACGGCACCAAGTTCGCATCTGTAACCAGCTTTCGATCGCGATGCTTAACAAGGGTGAAGTCGATCTGTGCCTTGATACTCCCTCTACAGAAAGAAACGAGATATGAGTCATGATATCGAAGTACGATGTTCGCAATTATGAGGTTATGTGAGCCGGCATACTCGAGAATTCGCTCATCATCAGAGTTACGTGCTCCATATCCAAAACCGCCGTGACAGCTGTAACCATCCTACGCATTCCCAGCATGACCGTTGAGGTCACCTTCGATAACGACAGCGTCTTCTGACGGAACCTATGCTGTCTTTTCATTAAGCAGGCTGCAAAACTCATCCTTGGCTCTCTTAGAGCAGCCTGACTGCCTAGCACATTCAGCGTAGCTACGCGGGTCCTGCCTATGTTACGCGACTTTCGGACTAGCTCAGCTGCCCCCGATGCGTTCTCGCAGAGACCCTCGCATACTTTCCACACTCGCCGTGCTCTGCGAGTGCGCGTCGGCTCCCGCGCACGCCGTAGCACAATCTCGAAAAACATGACTTATCATACACCATGTGATGTAACATGGGATCTCCATAGGCCGGCTTGTCACAAGGGCCTGTGCTCGAATGTCCGTGGTAGCTCAGCTCGCGGAAGCGAACAGTTTCCAGTGGCACCACGTGGAGGAACGGACATTGCCACCGGGAACTCACATAATAATGAGTACAACTTTGACAACCGCTTTCATGCCACTACATCGAAAGTTCGTGATGCTGGAGCTCCTCTATAACCATGGCTAGCTTCTGAGAATCGCATTGATATCATTGTCCGGAAAACTTCACCACACATGAGTCACATGAAGTGTAAACAAATGGTACTGCAGAATGTGATACTGCGGCAAATAAGCAACTAAACAGAGACTCACTGGATTGGGGAGGGGCTAATTAGTATTGTTCGCCTACCCTATAAAAGGAAATAAACACCAAAAAAAGCAAAGAAAGACGTCTTCGATTTGCCTTTCTAGCGTGGTTCTCACTGGCTCCAAATGTTGTGTGCAAGCCTACTGGGTTGAGAACAATAGATCTCTCAACTTCGGCGTCACAGCTACGTTTCCTATACATGTTTGTTTTCCCATTCTAATTCAGCATTTTTCGTTGAGCAACGTAAAGCATTCTAGCATGCCTTACGTTGCAGAACGTTTTAAGTTCTGCTGAATTCTTGAGGATTTTAGTCTTTTTTCATCATTACTGGTTTGCTCGCGCCGAGTCCTTGTTGTCCAAATTTTCACCATTGTGCACAATATAGTGCGAATAAGTGAAAATTTAAGTGTTTGTACAAATTCTGTTTTCATGAAGTGCTCAGCTGTGAAAAGGTGTTTATGAATTGTTTATAAATTTCTAGTTTCGACTATGAGTCACTGCGTCTCTGCTGTATCTCAGCTTTATGCGCAAGCTGAACGGAAATATAAAGAATGATAAATTTATAGTCCAAGCGGCGTGGGCTCCATATATAGGCCTCTTTGTAGATAAATATTGAATAAGGCATTTATTTTGCCTCTCGTAAAATGTGCCCTGCTTGATTTGAAATGCGTTCGTTTACTCCAAAAGCCTCAAAACCACTTTGGCTAAAACAATGTGCCTGCTTAGGTTATGTGCCGCGTGCGATTTACGGCCAGCGACTTTTTCTTTTGATTTTCGAAATTTCTGGTTTTATTACGCGCACCCGGTACTCCACGCCAGTGCTTCAATAGTGGAAGGGCAAGGTCACACACTCTTTCAAGTAGTTGTTTTCCTTTGGAAAAGAGTAGAATTTATTACCACCAGTAAGAGCAGTGCCGCTGTCGCATTCCCCGCAACCATGGCAGGCTGCGACGAAGTGGAATAACGGGCACTTTCTGTCGTTGAGGTTGTGCTACCTCATTGCGTCGTATAAAATTCCATTGTCGCACATTCTGCAAGGGCCTGATAAGTTAGACGTATCGTGTTTTACTCCGGTCGGCGGAATCGAAGGTCAGAATTCATAGAGGAAACGAACCGTGCGTGTTGTATGCGAATGCGAGAATATCCGAAGAGAACCGTGGAAGCTAGCCTAGTGGAAGATTTTTAATGACCTTGCAATGGACATAGAGGCAAAGATAGTTTGAATCCATGTTGGGGACGAGTACGCCTTTATTAATAAGGAAGTTAAAAACACGAAGAACGAGAACTTTGTCTAAAAGTTGCAAATCAGCGTTTTGCCGAATGCTCGAATGTGCATGAACTTGAGAACGTTCCCGCCAATCAATATCGCAGAGCTTCGTTCTTTCTTTAGGCAATCATTTATTTCGAGTTTCTAGGTATCACTGCACTTTCAAATTATGCGCTGTGTTTTCTAAGCCTCTGTTCGATTCCAGACCCTCAAGCTTGACCCTAAAGGATGGCCCAGGGTCAAGCTTGAGGTACGGGAATCGAAGGGGGGTCGTACTGTGGCCTCGTCTGGAGGGAGGAGGGTCGTCCTCTTCTGGTATTGGCTCTCTTATTTTTCAGGATTTTAGGCGATGTTTTTAATTCTTAATAAGTTGTTTTTTCCAGGAATTTCTACGAAGGCGTGAAGTCTCTTATTCGTACCGCAAAGTTGTAAAAATTAATATAAAAAGTTTTAGATAATGATTGTATTTCTTGTTAAAAATAAAGATTTTCTGCACCAGATTTGAAGTCAATGAGAAGTTTCCATTTTTCAGATTTTTTCAGGAAGTCATGAACGCGACAGTTTTTTGAGTGAATGAGCGGCATTTACGTCCTAAATTGCAGTCTATAAAATTTGGAGTGTCAATTACTAAGGAAAATTAAGTGCTTTTCCGACAAGATTTCTGGAAGCGCTCTTCGAAGCGATAACGGAGTGGCAACCGGAGGATGGACTTGTCAAGGAACTAATTTTCTCTCTTCTGCAGCAAACAGCATCAGAAGGTGGAGTTGTACCCAATAAAATTTTAAGCCGCAGTTTGACACACGGTAATAAAACCTGTTTTTCTGAAACGAAAACCTGTATGAACAGACGCTCAGATTTGTATCACTTGCCGAAAATTTTCGACACCTTTAATCACATGGAAGCTGCTATTTTTACAACCTGCTTTTTAAGGAGTAGAATCCACAGTTCTTATAGTTTTAAAAGCTCTGTGAATTTTTCAGAAACGTCGAACAAGCTCTTCATGCGGGGCGGGAGGGTTCGATTTTCAGTACGTATTTTTGCGAAATGGACCCGAATTCGGACCCCCCTGCCGCGCATGAAGACCGAATTTTTGAAAATTGACTTTTATGCAGCGAAAAGGTGCTGTTTTTTAGTTTCTGAAAAGCTAGCCGGATTTTGAAACTTCGAAGAATGAGCCAGGTTATGAAAATTTGTGTGAAGCCACTTCTATTTTTTCGCACAAAAATCGAAGGCCTCCGTCCCGTATGAACACATAGACTTTTGAGAACCGATTTTTGTAGTGTATGAGAGCTCTTTTCTTCTAGTTTTAAAAAAGCCATTGGCTTTTCAAACTTTGAAGAACTTACCGAGTTCTAGCCATTTTTGTGAAAGCCGAATTTCGTCGCTCCTACGACGTCGGTGCCATATCGACCAGGGGTCGATCCAATCTATTCTTTTCAGAAAACCATGATTTCTACACTGTGCACTAGACAAGATCTGAAACTTTTTGTGGCCAGATTTCAACTGTTTGGGTAATCTTCTTCAGGTAAGAATTAATGAATTTTTCTTGAAAAATGAAAACTTTAAATACGATCCGCCCTAATCATATCGGAGATCGCTCGGCGAAGAAGCTTAGCTTTTTACTATATAATACTCTTTTCTTAAAAATCCATGAAGCACAATTTCACTCCCGCGTGTTATTTCCTTCAGAAGGCAGAAATTTTTTCCGAAGACCATCTTCAGTGGTGATCGATGATATCGGAGAACGCAATGGCTCCATGTAACCTACCATATTACGTTTGTTCGACGTGTCTGAAAAATTCACAGAGCTTTTAAAACTATAAGAAGTGTGGATCCTACTCTTTAAATAGCTGGTTGTAAAAATAGCAGCTTCCATGTGATTAAGGGTGTCGAAAATTTTCGGCAAATGATACAAATCGGAGGATCGTTCATCTTCATCCAGAGGATCGTTTCAGAAAAACAGGTTTTAGTACCGTGCATCAAACTGTGCCTTAAAATTTTATAGGTTACCACTCCACTTTCTGATGCTGTTTTCTGCAGAAGAGAGAAAATTAGTTTCGTGATAAGTCCATCCTCCGGTTGCCATTCCCCCATCGCTTCCGAAAGTGTCTATAAAAATTTGTGAATAAAGCACACAAGTCAGCCTTAAAAATTAACACTCGGGATTGTATAGAGTACATTTCGAGTGCAGATGTTGCTCCTTCAGGTACAAAATGTGCGGTATACACGAGATGCTCGGAAAGTGTTAAGACGATCACGACTAATTTGGAATTCGCGCCGTACCGTTTCGAAGACCACCCGTTCGACTACCGTACCAGTGGGTCTCCTCGGGCCTAAAATCCTGGTTCGCCCGTTTTCGACCTGCTCCTCCCGATTCCCCGTTCACCGTCCGCCGTCCCGCCATAATGGGCCCGTCAACCGATCCTATAGGAGAGAAGAAAATAAACTTTGAGACTAGTTGTACCGATTCTATAGAGGATCCTAGGTGGTGCCCTCACTGCGGTGCAGTGCCTTCGGGGCGCAGCTTGTGACAGCAGCTGCTCTGCCATTGCACCTCCCATGGGCGGTGAGCGTCAGCATTTTGAAAGCTGACTCGAGCCCATTCGCACTACCAATCGCATGGACGCTAGCCTCTGGGGTCTCGGGATCCGACAGCCGGGAGGGCCCGGGGTCGTAGATGCTCAGCAACAGTTACGTCGATCGTGGCGTCTGAGGCTACCTTGTGTTGTTAGTGCGAACGGTTCGAATTTGCGATCAACGACAGGTCAGTAACAACTCGGCAAAGTAATCGGATAACGCCATAACTGTACTCATTTACCGTCATCCTCTAACCAATGTCATAGTTTTCGTCGCCATTTAACTCTTGTCACTTTTCTTACTGATTTTAACCATCGTTAATCATCAATGCGCACAATTCAGCGTTTAGAAACTTGGGGTCAAACTGCACCACCTCCAGTTCAAAACTTCATGGCGATTGTACAGTACCGGACGCGTCTTTTGAATAGACGCCGAAAAAACCGCACTTTTGCGGTTTTTGCGTCTTTTTGCTATAACTCGCCCAAAGGTCATCCATTTGAAAAGCCAAGGATATA
>OX375868.1:61203578-61490918 GCA_947359475.1 Heligmosomoides polygyrus bakeri
TCAAACTTCGTCCAAGGGCAGGATTATTCAGGGTGCCAAATACGATGCCGAAGTCCATTTGTCCGATTATGGCAGGAGACCACCCATACCGATAACTGAGGGTGGTCAGTGATCCTGACCCTACCAAGGTCAAATGGCTGTAACATGCCCAAATCGGAAGAATTTTCAAAAACGGACGTTGGATTCGTAATCAGCGCCCTAAACATCCCCTAAACCATTTTGGACGAAATTTGGGCAAGAAAATTTGGCCAATTTCGGAATCGTCGACTTTCGATGACGTCATCGTTCGGGCAGGCTCAGCAAAGAGCGCCCTCGTCCCCTAGGGAAACTGTGAAAAAATCAATTTTCCCGGAATTGGCCGAGGTCGACACCGTTCGATAGAGCTTTTCGAGCTGAACAGAATGGTACCATTCCGAGCGTTGAAGACTCAATTCTGGCCGAGTAAGAGCGCAAGAAACTCTAACTGCTATCTTCTGCTGCTTCAAACTGGCAGCTGAAGCTAAGGCAGTTTAGGCAGCTGGAGAGTTAGGAGCAGATCATCGTAAAGCGCCTTCGCTGTTTTGCTCGCTCTCGGGTTTGCATGCCGTTAGCTCGCCTAGTGTACCCGCAGCGGTCAACCGAAATCTGAAAAAGTCGTGTCACACAAGCCATACCTGCATCTTCGCAGAGCTGTAACTTGGTCCAATCATAAGCTACATTGCTGTGTTTCAGCGCGCTACTAGAGCATATTACTGCCTACGGAACCCACACGTTCCAGCCAGAAAGATTTGAAGCTGACAGAGTTATCGCGCTCCGAACACGCCCGCGCGTGCAATTTAGCACAATAACGGTCGATGTTCTCCCCGCTCTTACTCGCCCAGATTACAGTTCTGTCTGCTCTTAATAACACCGTTCAATTCAGCATGAGAAGCTCTATCGAATGGTGTCAAGCATGGCACAATTTGAAGATATCGATTTTCGATGACGTCACCGTCCGCCCGCCGCGGGCAGCGGTCTCGAGCGGCCTCGTCCTCGATGGGAAACCGTCAAAAAATCGATGTTCCCGAAATCGGCCGAAATTGGTACCATTCGATAGCGCTTTTCATGCTGAACAGAGTGGTACCATTCCGAGCGTTGAAGACTCAATTCTGGCCGAGTAAGAGCGCAAGAAACTCTAACTGCTATTTTCTGCTGCTTCAAACTGGCAGCTGAAGCTAAGGCAGTTTAGGCAGCTGAGGTGTACTGAGCATGCAGTCGTAACGTATTCTAAACGGCCTGCTAGCCTGCGCGTTTTGAGGCTGTTAGCTTGCCGCGTCTTTCCGCAGTGGTCCATCGAAATCGGAAAAAATACGTTCTACTGACTACAAGACCCAGGAGTTGCAGCCGAAACGATTCGAATTTGACAGAGTTACTGCGCTCTGAAAACGCCCGCGCGTGCAATCTGCGAGCGGTTGCCCCACTCGATTAATAGGTTCGATTCTATATGCATTGCTCCCGACGCACTCCTAAGTCTCGCCGGACAGAGTACAGCAAATCCTGAGTAGGGCGGCTGAGAATTTCTCATAAAACTCCCTAAATGCTCACTCTACGAGCTGCCGCGCCCACTCGATTGATAGGTTGGGTCCTATATACATTGTGCACAGCGCACTCCAAAGTCTCGCCGGAACAGAGTACAGCAATTCCTGAGTAGGGCGGCTGAGAATTTCTCATAAAACTCCCTAAATGCTCACTCTACAAACTGTCCCCCCTCTTTGATTGATAGGTTCGATCCGATATGCACTGTGCACGGCGCACTCTCGGAGGATTCCTGGCATGACAAAACACTTTACGCCATGCTTGAGATGCTCCGAGAACATGCAAGTCCTGAAATATAAGCTTCTCCAATAGCAAAAAGTCTGCTCCAGTCATTTTTGACCACCCACTGCGAAAATGCGGTGGTTTGGCGAAGTTGTATATATGGTTGTGTAGATCTCGAGGAGACGAATCGAACGGTATCATCCTTTTCTCAAAAAACCTTAAACGAGAGGAATTGTGATCATGCAACGGTTTTTGACGCCTTGCGGCCGACAACTCGTCCGCGGCCGGCCTTCTCAATGGAGCGCAAGTTTTCAATTTTGGCCATTTTTGACCTTCCATATGAAATGTATATACCAAACGATAGAGCTCGATCTCCTGAGCTCAGATATATCCTTGGCTTTTCAAATGGATGACCTTTGGGCGAGTTATAGCAAAAAGACGCAAAAACCGCAAAAGTGCGGTTTTTTCGGCGTCTATTCAAAAGACGCGTCCGGTACTGTACGTAGTAGTAAAGCACAAATCACACTTTCTCTTCGGAAACTGGACAAATCAGTTGAGGACATTGACAACGACCTTTTTACGGCGAATGATTTATTGGAGCCCTCTTCTCCTAAATAAACGCCTGTATCCGATAGTTGAGCGCAAAGCTGCTCTAATCGAAGTCAAGACTCGAATAGAACTGCTTCTATCAAGGGCAAAAAAAAGTAAGCTTACTTCCTTGAGGTAGCAAAAAATGTCGATTCGTCTAATTTCGCTCTGCTGCAAAATGAAGTCGACGAGCACTGGGATGAAACAACGGTGATGAGATAGAAAAGAAGGCGGAGGAAGACTTAATAAGAGTGACTGCTCAACTACAAAAGCTCGATGTCCTTGACTCCGACATACTCAAAGAAATCGATAGCGCGCCTAAACAGCCGCAAGAAATCGCAAACGCTAGAAATGCAAGCTCTCAACTCAACAACGCCTCTTCATCATGTAATCAGATGCTACACTCGCTTCAAAATTCTCCTAGTATCGCTCGTTCTAACGGTATTTCAGAAGCACAAGCAACGGTTAGAGTTCATTATGCATCTGTTACTCCTGCTTTTGAAGAAGCTGCAACGTTTTACCTTCGCAGCTTCAAAAGATCGAAGTGGAACCACACTTCGGAGATATTGGTCAGTTCAGTGAGTTCTGGAACGTTTGATACACTTGTTCACTCAAATCCGAACATTCCTGTCTCCGCTAAGTTTGGATACTTGAAGCTTGCTTTGAAAGGAAGCACATCTCACGTTACTGAGCATATCCATAATTCAAAAGAAAACAAACTTTGGGACTAAGTGCTTTTCACCACCTAATTGACCATCACCGGTGCAACAGAAAGCCGAAAAGTTGAACTCGTTGTGATTAATTCGACAACTGTTCTCAAAAGTACTCTATTTTCAATTGTAAACAAACAAATTATTATAATCAAAGGATTACATACACAAAACCTTTATCAGCGTGTTTTCTAACAATATTCTAAATCAAACAGTTACTAGTAGCACTTTCTTAAGTGTACGATTTCTGTCGTAATTGGACATACATGCGCCTTCTTTCCAAGGCGAATAAGCACAAGTTGACCTCCCCACCCCGAGCCGCTCTGCGCCGTGCCTTGGTTAAAATTCTGGGAGAGTAGCTCGGACTAGAACTACTCCGCACACCACGTCTCGTATTTTTCTTCTGCTCCACCACTATGCGCATCCGCCGCAGGTTCCACGCACGGGTATTTTTCATTACTGAACTGATAAAACAGAAAAGGACGCATTCTTCATTGCCTCGGAAAGTGAAGAAACTATGAACATTTTAAAAATGAACATGTGCTTAAACTGATCTTTATATGTATGACAAGATGGGATCGTACAATGTTCAACAAAAATGTTTGCCCAGAAGATCAGCTTTTATGGAATGGATGGGACATGAACCGTGCACAGTTTTTAACATAATAAGTTGTTCTTGTTCCTTCTAGAGAACAGGTCTGAGACCAAATGCCAGCTCTTAGAGTGTTGGAGAAATGAAAAAGTCAGACAAGCAAAGAGGTATTATAATATAAAACATAACGAAATGTAAAATTCAAAAAAGTGAAGAAAGGTTTGAAAATAATAGATTTTTTAAATAAATTAAAAGAATGATATGTCACAAATTATAAAACATTAAAAGGTTCGTTTCACCACTGCCTTCAGACGAACCTTTGTGTAATGCTCCTCCCGTGGCTCTTCAGTGAAGAAAAGGAGCATATTTTAAGGTATCTTTGAAATCTGTTTATGTGAGGAGAGATAGAAAATAGAAAGGAGGAGAGGTCAGAAGAGAAAGAAGAATAGAATAGAAGAGAAAGAATGAATATGAAAGGATAAAGAACTACACTCTACATGAGAAAGTTGATTTCAAAAAAGAAAACAAAGAAGGAGTAGAAAATTTTTTTAGAGCAAATGAAAAGATATAACCTAAAGAGGTATCAGAGATGTTCTTATAAATTGAAAGGGATTAATTAAAAGGTGTATTTATATATAATTAATATTTTTAAATATAATTTTTATAAATATCACTATAGTTATTATATTATGTATAATTACAATCTACTATGCATGGTCAACCATCTAGTATACAACCAAAACAACTACCGCAATCTCTCAAGTAATCACCATCATCAACACCTCCATCGTACTATAATCACTGTTTAAAATTGAGCGACTTACCACTTAGCCAATCACCGCACTCCGTAGTGGAACATTTACAAATAAGGAAGTGTGTATCAATAGACTGTTATATATATAGTGATATCCAAACTAATTCTCATTTATAATTCAAATATGGTAAAACTGGCTGTATCATTGAGAAGGGTTGCATAACTAATCTTAGTGTAGAAAAAAGAGTGCAATAAAACTAATAGCAAAACAAAACTGTATCGTTTCAATTATTGGATAATATTATTAATTTATATTGTATATTAAATAAATATAATACGCAGTTGTAACAAATAAAAGATTTGACAGATTTTTCTTTTATGTATTCTTCATTCATCAAAAGTATTCCGTAAAAATATAGATAGATTGTCTTGAACTTTATGAAATTTGAACTTATAATATATAAACCTGTGTTTATATAAACATTTAATTATGTTCGAAATAATGAACTCTTTTGAGTATCCGTTATGCTTCAAAATATTTTTCAATTCAATAATTTTTTCTAGAAAACACTCTAGGTCAGAGCAAATGTTTGCTATTCTTAATGTTTCCGATGAAATTATAGCTTTTTTGATATTTATGGAGACTGCTGACGTAGAATGTGGAAACCTTAAAACTTTAAAGTTGAAATCATCTGTTTTATTGTACATTCTTGTTTCTATTCTATTATTGATAATTCTTAATGTAATGTCCAAATAATTGCAGTGATGTTCATTAATATACGTCTTTTTCAATTCCAGAGTATCTTTATAGACTAGCTTTAAAATATCGTCCACATGCTTTTCGTTTAAGTTATGAACTACAAGTAGATCATCCATGTGTCTGTATGGTATAAATATGTTATTACTACTAGTGACAAACAATTTAGCGAATTCGTATTCCAATATAGACATTGTGATATCTGCAACTAGTGGACTAAAGTTACCTCCTTGAGGGACTCCTTTATTTTGTCTAAAAATTGTTGAACTGAATACCACATAGCTATTTTTAAGTAAGAAATTAACGTAATGCATAATGTCTTGCATATTAAATATTTTGTATTGAGAATTCAAATTTGTTTCATTAGTGTAAAATGTTCTGTATCCATTACAGGCTATGAAATTTTTATTGGCATTATTGTAACAAATTTTGAGTAGAACCGCTATTTTGTCTAAGATAGTCTTATGAGGTAGGTTAGTAAACATATCTTTAAAGTCCGCCGAATAGAGTTTCAAATGCTCGTCTTGTAGTGCGTTTAGTTCGTAGGCAATATTTGTATTATTAATTGCCCAATATATCTTCGTAGATCTGCTTCGGCTAGCTACTATGTTACAGTAGTTAATGAAATGTTTCTTAACAAATGTGAATATACATTGTAATTGTAGGGCAAGGTTTTTAATACTACTCTTGGATGCGCCTGTAATAAATCTGAAACTTATTGAGTCTTTGTGCATTTTAGGTAGGCAGTAGATTATAGGAATTTCGGTGTCACCGTTAATTCTTAAACCGTTGTTCGTATTAAAAAGGTTGTGTTTAAGATGTCAGATTCGTTAAGGTTGGGTATGTAATTATACACTTTGCCTACTTGATCTTTTGTTGTGAAAAGTACATTATGTCTATCAATAGCTATCCCCAGTTCTTTCATAGTTATTTTGAGGTAGTATTTTTTACATATTATACCGTAGTTGTTAGAGGCTTTGTCAAGCGGGCAAAAGACAAAGTGATCTTGGTAGTATTTTATTTGATTATATGGTATAATTTCAGATTTTTCTCGGTTATTATTTAATACAGGCTTGACTTTGTTTCTATATTGTATAATAAAATATTTTCTTATTTGATTTATGTTGTCAGCATTCAATTTATATTTATTTTTGATCTTTTCGATGACATCGTTAATAGCGTCGTTATATATGACCTTCATTTTTTCTCTATCTAGTTTTTTAAGTATCCTATATTTAGTTCCTTTACTAAGCAATTTTCTTAGAGCTGTATCTTCAATTATTTCTAAATTACCTGCTATAATATGATTATGATGTTTGTCGATAAATTTATTATCGTTTACATAAATTGTTTCACATAGACAAGGATTAGATAAAATGTGAGAAATGCTATTGTTATTTAGTGACTTAAGAAACTTATTGTAATTAAAAATTTTGATTAATTAAAATTATAAGTCGAGTCGAGAGCCCTCATCAAGTGGACGGTGTCTACTGCCACGGTGCCACACACATATGAAAAAGTAAAGCAGAAGGCGCTCGGAATGCGTTATGTGAGCAGATACCCGAGCTGCATCAAGCTTTTCAGACGCCAATTTCTTATGGATCAAAGATAAATCATCATCATCAATCAGACCAAGATCGAAAATTTACGACCCAAAATCTCGTCAATCGTAAACCGTGAAGAGTTTGCCAAAAATCGCTATAAATCGTAAAATCGTAAGTTGTAACTCGTAATCACGCACATCCCTGGTGCACACGAGAACCCTCATGCTTCGCCCGCAAAACCTGTTGAGGAAACAAATACGACGACGCGAAACTGGGTACTGGAATCTGACCTTTATAACAAACTTTATATGACAGCTTTTATAACAACAATGTTCGAAATAAAATCAGAGTGGATAGCGGTAAGAGCCTCAGATCATTGGTGCTCTAGTGGTTTCGAAAAAAAGATGGTTTCTGAAAAATGTCTCATAACTCATTAGCGTTGCAAAACCGAGATCTCAAAATAGTATTTGTCCGCCACCTCCATTCATTGTGTCCCTTATTGTCCCATAGATTAATGGTGAAACCTGTTAGAAGCAGGAAGCATTGACGCTAAAACGAGTGCAAGAGGTATGCAACGTCTATCAATTGAGTCAGTCGTGCTCTGTCCCTTCTCAGTACTATAATGCGATTTTTCAACGAATTTGCCGATAACCAGCGGTGAACAGCTGATCGACAACGCAGGGTTCTATCCTTCCCAGACAAAGTAAATGCACGATGCAAATTCACCTAATCTGTAAGCATGGAGCGCTTCGTTTACCTGGGCGGGACTCAAACAGTTAATCTCGGAGGAGACGCCCCTGCCACATGCAGTTCGTAGTGCATGTGGCACGCGACGTCTTCTCCAACAACGCTGCTCGCTTTCCACTGATCGTCAGCACTGACTGAACATGATGCGTCTATTCCATAGATGGGAGTACCAGACGTTGTATACGTACATGTCGAGGAGGAAATTGTCAATTAAAGCCTCTCGGAAAGACGAGGTTCTCTCCACTTTGTAGCATGCGGAGATCAACGAGCAATTCTGTCACTTGCTTCGAACGAATTTGTTGAAATAAGGTGATATCAGTACTCCAATTTTAAGGTAAACTCCTTTCTAAGAGACTTGTGCATCCTAGATCCTGCCTAAAAAATGTCCTCATTGCTTCGATGGGCACAAATTTTATGTCCTCATCCAGATTCCTTCATCAAGCATGACGCTCAAGACACCGAAATGTTCTGGTGTGTTGCATGAAGTGGGGCAACTGTTTAGAAAGATTAGGCACCTTTTCTGCTTCAATAGTTTGGGTTGAGCAACAAATTGGACACCTAAACAGTACCGAAACACAATCCAATCGTAAGAGTTATCAGAAAATAGTGTTTCTAGCAGAGAAGTGCGGAGTTTTTTCGAGAATGCGGATTACGGTATGCGAAGCGGAAGAACTTAAAATGAGCGAAAGCCGGAATACGAAACACTGAAAAATAGCACAAAACTCATTACTTCCTTCAATTTCTCATAAGTACAACCAAAGTGGGGCAACTACTTGCCGTTAAAGAATTTATGAAGCAGGCAAGTCAGTATGGGACTCTTCACCAACAGAAGTAACGTATAACGATAAAAGATCACTTTATTCGTATCAATATTACAAGGATTTCTCAAATATTACTACTGTAATAAATCGAAGTTTATGCAAATCTCCTCTCAGTAAGTATGTAAGAATGTATTTAAACGTAATGAGCATGCGTTTTCCGCCGTTTTCCCCAGAGATTTCGCTACTCATATTACTTAATTGGTCTTATTGAATGCATCGCGTGGAAAGCACTCTTACCAACCTAAGATTGCCTACAGAACTCTGGGATAAAATTGGCGCACCAAGCCAGATCTAGGATTATTAGGAAAATTGAATTCATGCATGTTCCACTAAAGGAACTAAGATGTTCGATAGTACATCGTTTCCAAATAGTTCCCTTTCAGATGCCTATTATTAACCAACTCTTACGTTTTGAAGCTGTATGCATTATTCAGTTCTGAGATTAAAGGGTGAATGGCCAATGATTCACAACTCGTGGTTTGACGCATGACCTCACTTTCCACGGATTCCTCAAACAGTAGCGATCCGGTAGACTTCCTTCTTGGTAGTGGTATGCAATTCCAAGGTGCTCCTTGTTGCAGTAGTTTTGTTTCTTGGTTTCAAACGTATTTTTCAGTAAGTAGGAAGACAGTTTTACAACTATTGTCGAACCAGCATCAATGAATAATCGCATTCAATGAATAAACTTAGCGATTTTTATCAAAACGCCTGCTTTCATGCAGTAGCTGTGAATTTTCTAACCCTAACGTAGTGCCCACACTACTAAACATATGCACCCTCTGCTGGTGGATAGAACACATCTTGTGGCTGACACACAACGTTTTATTGGGTAGTATTTTGAACCATGTTTCCCAAAGAACATCCAGTTTGGTTGTCACACAGCTCAGACATCACGATGCACCACCGGCTTGAAAGCAACACAATGGCAAAAAAGGTGGATCACAGCCGATTTTTTCCATGCCTTCTGTTCATGTTTTTAAGTCTATGAGGTGAATAATCAGTGCGAAACATTTAATAATTACTTTTTCCGCTCTTCCGGCGCAAAAAACGAAAAACGGAGCACGAAATGGAAAGGAAAGACTAAAAATGGCGAAGAGCGGAATTCGGAGCATGGAAACGGAAAATTTTTCGCACATCCCTGGTTCCAGGGTATGTACACCAAGAATTTGGCTAGCCACCACGCTTTTCAATTAGCGAGCAGCCATCAAACATTCTCGAATCTTTTTCCCAATGGAGAGTCACGGTCTAGCGTGTATGTAGGATGCCTGAACACACAATAAGAGCTTTAACCTAAAACGAGTCTGTTTATCTAACGTTGTGGTTAAATGGGAGGAGGCAAAAGTGGCCTTGGGGAAAGGCACAAATTCGCTGTAAGCATCAGTGTTGCACCACCCCGTATGTACATATAACATATGGAACAAATGAAAGAGTCCAAAGTGTGTTCCAAATTACCTCACGCGATTTAGGTAGGTCACATATTTCTAGTAGGTAAACGACTCGTGTTCTGAATAGGGCGGCCACGACAATCGTTGCAACGTGCAACCAAATTTACTTCAAGCAAACGCTGTGTTCTCTCACCACAGCTACGCGAAAGAAGCCGAAAGTAGCAGTGATTCACTTGTTGTGTGAGGAACCTGCCTGTTGCGTCTGTAATAGTATGTGTGCCTGCAATAATGTCTGACGTAACAAAACATGAGGTAATGTGTAGAACAGAGTCTCCGTTTCACCTGGTGGCACGTACGGGAGACGACGACAAACGATACCTGTATCGTTAGCAGTGTGAAGGAAGTACTCGGTAGGAGCGTGAAGCCTGCAGTGCAGAATCGAACGATGGGCTTGTGTCCTAGCTTCAAGGGAGGAGGTCGTATCGTGTTTCGGTTCTAGGGGAGGATTGTTTCGTAGATGTGGCTGCGTATAGACGCAGTTGGAAGGCTTAAATTTTCGCACTTTTTCGCATTTATCGCTGATTTTGGCAGAATGTCACGATATGAAATGGTTCTCTACCCGAGGAAACGAGCAAGGATAATAACCATGACGTTCAATGCACCTAAGCGTTCTGTTGCGTTACATGAAATGGTGCGCTGTGCAGCTGTTTAGAAAGAAGAGGCTTTTTCTGTTGCGTTTATATTTATTTATTTATTTATTTATTTATTTATTTATTTGTCAACGTCAAGAAGACGGGCTTAACAGTTTGGTGATAGAAAAGAAACAGCAACAACCATGGTAGGAAAAAAACATAAGCTTAACAGATCATCACATTAGCAAGTTAGCAAGCGGCAGCGACATCCGTTGGCAGCATAAAAGAGAAATATGTAGGTTTACCTTAGTTTTTGGTTCCTTTTCTTGGTTTTTGAAGGATTCTAGCTCAATTTGCAAGAGGGCCAAAACAATTGGTGTTGAGTTGTATGTATGACAACAACCTTCAGTTTACTAATATGCACGGTCTTAATGGCAGCATGGCAGCGAAGCTAATCTGCTTGTCCGCATCAGCCAGCTATGACGCCCAGAGGTAGATGCCAGAACTTCGGCACATGGGTACGCTGGCCGCCCCATGGAACTGACATCTAGGACAAGCAGCAATTTAGATCAGACAAAATCCACAACGCAGCTGCGCTCTGCCACCAGAGAGGACAATTGCTTGCACCTTATTGTAAAAGTCCAATCGCAAATCATGTAGATCTAAAGTCATTTCAAAAACTAGGTGCACTACCAAGGAAAGTCGCCTCTTTTGAAAAACAAACAAACAGAAAAGGGCGAAGTAAAGCATACAAAAGGCGAAATCGATGTAGAAGCCAGAGCAGCGATCAGATAAGACTGAGATGTAGCTGCAGAGCGTGAGCACGATATTTATGTAGTTTCCTAAACAGCAACGCATTTAAACGAAATGAATGTGAATGGAAGAAGAAAGGAAAGAGGTATTTTTATCCCAATGCGCCATTTAGCGGAGCAGCACCATGACCACGAATGATGATAGCCTGATATCTCGCCTATTTGACGTCGGGAATTCCTAAAATATGCAAAATATCAATTCTGTTTAACCGTTCTTTGAAGATTTTGCTGTTCTCTGAATTTAACACATCAGCCGGCAAATGTCGAATCCATCTTGCCCCTCGATAGCAAATAAAATTGAATAACTGCGCATACTTTCTTTTGTGAATTGAGGGGTAGTGGAGATTGAAGCCGTTGGATCTTAGCCCACAAGGCCTGAAGATCCAATATTTGCTAGCACGCAGTTTAAGTTCGCCGCGAAGTATGTTGAAGCAGGAAACCAGATCTGAGGTTATCCTTCTGCGCAGTAGTGAAGTGAGACCCAGCAGTTTTAGACGCTCTCCGTAACACGGCATATCTCTCGAAAACCTACCTTGGTGTAAGCGACTGTAAACAAGTCTCGTAAAAGTTTTTTGAACTTTTTCAATTTTAAGTATGAGATTTTTGGCGGTAGGACTCCAAACTTGCGAGCAGTACTCCAAATGAGGGAGAACGTACGCCTTATACAGTTTGACAAGAACGTCAGGTTTATCACTGCACACATTGCGAAAAATTAAGTATAGTGCAGCATAGGCTTTCCGAGTGGATTCATCAACATGACTCGAGAATTCAAGTTTGGAGTCGACAATCACACCAAGGTCCTTAACAGACTCACATTGAGTAAGGGCAGATAGAATAATCAGCGAACTGTCCTTCACCAATGTGTAGTACAAAGCACTTGTCGGGATTTATAGTTAAGCCTAGATCTAAGGCCCAGCTATTCAAATTGCTTAATGCATTTTCAAGTGCTAAACATGTTTCAGTACGCTTATCTCTGTCATATATTCCATAGATTTTGATATCTTCAGCATAGGCCTGGAGCTTTATGTTTTCGGAACTTTCGATAACATTAGATATGCCAGCTGTATAAAGTAGAAATAGTAGAGGTGAAAGAACGCAACCCTGCGGTACTCCACTAACACAAGAGTATCTTTCTGAAAATTCATAGCCAACTCGAACCGTCATACACCTGTTCTCAAGATAAGAAGCGAACCACTTTAAAAGCGGACCATCTACCCCTAAAGAGTTCAATTTCAAAAGCAATTTTGAATGACAGACTTTATCAAAAGCTTTAGATAAATCTGTATAGACGACGTCTACCATTTTTCCTAGATTTAGCGCTAGCCTCCAATCATGCAAGCTGTCTATAAGATTCGTAACCGTGGAAAGTCCTGGAAGAAAACCATGCTGCTCTGGCGAAATAGCATTAATTCTGGGTAACCAGGTCAACAGCATCTTCCATATAATGCTTTCCATAACTTTGATAGAAGCAGGAGTTATGCTAATGGGACGAAATTGCGATACCGATTGCGGAGCTGCTACTTTAGGGATAGCAGTTACAAGTGCATGCTTCCAAACCTCTGGAACCTCACCGAGCGCCATCGAGATGTTGAATATATCCGCCAAAGGTTTGCATAGCTCGCGAGCGCACTTTTTCAAAACAATTGGAGGAATTCCATCGCAGGGTTCAGTGAAGGAAGGCTTCAGTTTCTTGAGAAAATTGTAAACGTCAGTTGGGTGAAAATACATGCTGCTAAGAACATGTGTCCTATCAGGAGTATTCCCAGCAACTGACGCTTCTTCCAACTCAGAGAAACTGGGGCTGCGGTTGTCAAAGACGCTGGCGAAGTGGTGCCCAAAAGCGATGGCTTTACTACTATCGCAAGAGCAGATATTACCATCTACATCAGCAATGTTGGGAGGGGCGCATGAAGATTTCATTTTGCTCCTTAAATGTAGGTGCAGCAACTTCATTGAGGCGTGCTTTTCATACTTGTTTTCACGACGAACCCAAAATCTTCTCAGGTGGTAGTCAATGTTGGCGCAAACATTTACGTAGCGGGCATCATTTAGCGGATCTGGAACAGTTCGAAATATCCGCTCCTTTTGATATAGGAGGTTGCGAATGTGTTTTGGAAAACTCGCACGGAAGGGTTGCCTAATCTTAAAGGGAACGAAAGTTGACAGATTTTTGTAAATAACTGTGCAAAACCGTTGATAGAGGTCATCTACAGTTGAGTATCCATTGAAAACACTCATCAGTCAACATGGGAGAGACTTACCCTAAGAGCGTTAAAATCTGTGTTCAAAAAATCCGGCATGGGCATCGAAGTTCGCGAGGATTGCAGGGAAAGCAAGTTAAACTGAACGATGCAATGGTCAGAGGTGGCTAGAGGAGATAAAACGCACACATTAGAGATTAGAGGAAAAGTTGATAAAACAACATCTAGAACCTTGCCCTCATGTGTTGGTTCAGTAACAACTTGCTTGAAACCAGAGTCGTTAAAAAATGCAAGAAAATCAGCTGATGCGTGGCTTGCAGCAGAGAGATTTTTCCAGTCTATATCCAAGTTCAAGTCACCCAAGATAATCGTTTTGCATCTGGCAGCAGATAAGGCACAAAGCTGATCTAGGAGAGCGCGCATTAAGCAGGTAACACGAAACAGAAGGAGGACTACCGTGCGCAGTTAGACATTTCCCGAGCTCCCATTTGTGAGTTCGGAAACGTGCCTAAGCTGGCCACGATAGACCACCCACTCTCTCGTCGCCTTACCTTTGTTTTTTTCTTTAGCTATTTGCCTTAGCTCGTACTCCTTTTTCCTTTCATCTGCGGTCATGCTTCTGCGAACAAAAATGTCGCTGAAGCCAGCAGATCGAAGGAGCCGAGCATTGGCCAACGCCCTCCGCCAGTAAAACTGAGAAGGGAGTACGACTTTCACCAAGCGTGGTTTAGTAGTGCTCGGCTTGAGTTATATGATTGCTGATTGCTATATGATTGCTTGGGTTGAACAACAATTTGAGCACCCTTACATTGCCGAAAGGCAATTTAAGAATGAGAAAATAATGTTGAAACAGTCAGGCAGCCACCAAACATTCTCCCTTTTTGCTCATTGGAGAGTCACGGCCATGGGTGTGTTTAGGATGCCTAAATAAACAATAAGAGCAGCCAGAAAGAGTCAGCTTATCCAAAGTTGCGGCTGGGGCAAGGACAAAACTAGAGATTCACAGACATAACCTAATTTTAGAAGATGGCTTGCGTGCCACGCACTTTGCACAAGGGGTTGGATCCAAATTCATTAAATTAGCAGAAGCATCTCCTGACTCGTCGAGCAGTTCAGGAGGCTTTTAGACAGTCAATCCCGCACACTTAATTGCTTACCTTCTTCTGAGCGTGAAAATTTTTCAAACTTATGTTCAACTGATCTCAGTTCCTGTTCATAATATTCTCCTTCTCTGACGATTTTTTATTGACGTTTCGTGCTGTATCCTCCACGAATTGTTTATGTGTCGCGTGCATTTCACGCATAAATACATAAATAAATCTGGAACTGAGATTGTTCTCTAGATATAAAATTTCGAGAGCGAATCGCTAATGTTGACTGATCCTTTTGTGCCCTAAACAGATTCTCTGAAGCGCACTATGAATCGACTACGAAGTCGTAACCGAAAGTCTGGTTTGCGATGGAAATAATTTTCTTTCCACCTGAAGGAAACAACCAAGTGAAATTGTACCGCATAAAATGTCGAGCCTTGATTATTATACTGCGGAAATCAAAGCATTTCCGGCGGCGATCTTCAATATTGGGGACCGTATTCAAAATCGTCGTTTTCATGAAAAGAAAATGTTTTCTATCTGAAGAAGACGACTTATGGAGGTGGATTTTTTTCACACGTAACTCTAACTTCTGTTTGATGCGTAGCAAAAAATTCAACTTTTTTGAAATATCTTCTTACAACTAGGGTTCAATTTTACATCGTTGATGGGAAAAAACGTCGATGCAAAAATTGAACAGAGAAAAACTGGATTTTTTATTTTATGAGCGTTTAAATTTTATGGAGTAGAATTTCATCCTCATATTTTGCCTGCTTCTGGGAAAATAGAAAGTTTTACACGGACGGAACAGTCATGACACAGCCACCGCACGCGAACAACCAAAGTATGAGGACGCAGTTGAATTTAGCAGCTTCTCTGTGGGGTTGACATTTTTCGATTTTTTGGAAGCGACGCAAAATGGAATCACTCGATAACATTGGGGTCGTCTCAAAAAATTGATTTTCTTATTAAGCAGAAGCTGACTACCTCTTTAAGTTATCTCCTTCAGATATGTAGGCAACATTTTGTTTTCATGAAAACGGCAGTTTTAAATACGAGTTCCCTAGACTTTGTCTCCCTCAGAATTTATTTCATTGTCAAGCCCTCGGCTTCAACTCAGTATCCAAATCGAAGAACGCTTCAAAAAATCATTGTGCAATGTAAAGGCCTTGCAAATTTTAAAGAAGCATTAAAGTTGCTATTAAAATTAGATAAACTAGACAACTCGCCACAAGAAGAAAAATCTTTTAAAATTGGCACGAAATCGAACAGTTTCCGCCGGTTGGTTCGGAAACTAAAGCAGAAAATCTTTATTTCTAAATGTAGGGCAATCTGGGGTCAGATTCATCAACCGCTTACCGGCCGGTATCGGTATATCGGTTATCGTATCTGTATCGCTATACCTCTCTGCATCACTTATGTACTACGTTGGCCGACACGGTGAATCCGCCGTGAGATGATACCGGCGGTATCGTTGACAAATTTGGCCGCTGGATTCAACGCTTTTACGGGACCTTATTCCATGTTCACGCATGCCATCTTCCCCGAACAAAATTATTGCGTGTGGATCTTCACGTCGAGGCCGCACCTGGAAAGAGCAGCATATCAAGAGATGGAAATTACCTTTTAAAGCTATAAATCGTAATGTATAAGGAATAAAGTGTTGGTGGACACAAGGGATCGCATCAAGTTGGTTCTGGAAAGTGCGGGTCGTAAATATGCGGCGAGGATCGAGTCCCACGCTTGACTCTGCCTGGTGCCTGTCCTCTTCGTCTATCATCATACAAGATGAGGATATCAGGTCGCATTGACACTTTCATACGAGCCGTAAATCATGGTATGCGCGTCAAGCGACGATTTTAAAATGGGCTTTTACAGGCGTAACGTAGATTGGAGAGTAGAGTCACCCTCCGTTTCCAATTTGTACTGATTTTGCTCAGCTGAAGTAAACCATAGGCGCTGCTGTCTGCCGAAGATTGTGGATAAACGAGCGTTGTGACCAGCACCCAAACAACCTCCTTGTACGCAGCTTATGCTTTTTGACCCCTGAAATCATGAGCGTATAATTGTACCACTGAATCAGCTCTCCTTCCTGTCTAAGTTTTTCAATGTGATTTCAAATGAAGAGCCTTAATGGTCGTCTCGGTTCCTCTCTTCCAAGTGCAAGATAACTGCGTCGGCTGGGGTCGAACCACAAAGCTAACCAAACCGCTTTCCTGATCACGCTCCACTGGGCCGTCAGCTGCGTTGCGCTTTACATCAGCAGTGACGACAAGTCGTACCACTACATTCGGCGCCCCAATCGACTGCGGGTAATGTCTCAGGCCCCTCTCCTTGCGTCTTCTCTCCCTTCAGGGTAGTCACTCAGCAGGAACTTGTCAATCGACGGCTCTGCTCGGAGTTTGGCGGCTTAGAGAGCTCGGGGCTAGGTTCTTGAGGGTGTTCGGCTAAGCTGCGAGTGCCTCTGGATGTTTGACCTCTTGATTTTTTCTTCGGTAAGAGTTTCTTCCTCTTCCCTCTCCTTGCGCGTGTCCTTGTGGGTTTGGTTTTGTGCATATATGTTCCTTTTTTCATGCCCTATCTGTTTATCGTCTAGTAGCGTTGGAATCCTTTGTTGTTATGTTCCATATCTCGTTGTTTTTCATATATTCTGTTGTTATGTTATCCTCTGTTCATACATGCTGTGTTTGTCTTGTTTTTCCTTGCCATTCCCTCATGCGGGTAACGGTCTACTCCCAAAGTTCTTTTACAATCTCATCGTTTCTATTGTCTTGGTCGGCTCACTTAGCTAGTTTAGGTCTCTTGTAGTGTTGTTCTTGCTCATATGAAGTTCGGTTTTGTTTGCATTGTGTTCTTCCGTGTAGTATAGTAATATTTTCGATGCAAATCGTCCATTATTGCCCTATTGCTTTACCAGCGGTGCATATTATTCGGTATTCGTTATTCGAGCGTGTTTATTCCTGTTTATAAATAAAGGTTTAATTACCCATGTTTGAGGTGAGTCTTCTCACGTGGGACCACCGAACTATCTCAATTTCCGCGTGGTAGTCCACAATGTATTGTGGATGGAGAAGACCACTTCAAACCGAGCGTGATCAAGGCAGCATAAAAATAGTTCGTTGCTTCTCTCCCCGTTACCCGTTGCAGATAAGGGCTTAGAGTCAGCGTTCAGAGCACTTTTTGGCCACACTCTCCTGTGGTGTAACAATCTTCCACTTTCTAAGAAAGAGCCTCCACAATCAACCAAGGGACTCTGTGTGAGATTGCAAGGAAAAAGATCGCCAGAAAAGAAACCTGATTCATAGGTAATATTGTACCTGAACCAGAGCTGGATAAGCATCTTCGCCTAATCATAGCTCAGAGAGGATATTTATGATTAGTTGTTGAGGTCCGTTTTAAAATCCGATTGACAACGATGGGTTATTGTAGATATGTAATGTCTCTGGGCGAAGTTTAGGCGAAATCGATGACCGTGAACCCACTAGCAGTAGGCATACTCTTTTTTTAGGAAATGCACGAATATTACATCAGAGGGGGAACCACAGACGTCTCACCTCGCTGCTCCCCTATCCACTGCGCCGTCACTGCCCGACCTCCACTGCTGCTTCCACCTACTTGAGCTCGCCCCCTTGTGCAGTTAGCAGACAATGAACACAGATTTAGGATCAGCGCTCTAAGTTACACTGGCTTTGAAAAGTTTGTGAACGCTTCCACTTTTAACCATAGTTCGCTTCAAATCAACTATAGAAAAGTGAAATGTGGATGCGTTGACTTCACTTCGCTCTTCGCTTGGGTTCCACCTTGTTTCTTACTGTGAGACCTACCGTATTTCTAGCAAGATGTTCATAGAAAATGTTCAACTGGGTTCAGATCTGGTGAAATGAAGATGAATACCACTTTCATTGAACTACTCCCTCGCCACCTTCGAAGCATGTTTCTGGTCATTCTTCAGGTGGAAAATTCACGGCGTTTGAAGGATTTTTCACACGGTATTGACTAAAATCGTCAAGCTGCGTTTGAAGTCCATAAGTCCTTGGATGTTGTAAACAGGGTCAATTCCATATACACAGAAGCATCCCCAAGCCATAACACTTCTTCGCCATGTTTATCGTTGGCAGTTGATGTATTCTATTTCGCCTCGTGCTTTTCTGGCGTCTTACGTAGTGAGGTCCATCAGATCCAAACAGGTCGTTGCTTTCGTTGCTGAACACTAAAAAGCACTCCAAACGTTTATCATACAATTCAAATGCTCCTTCGCAAACCGAAATCTAGCCTTCCTATTCTTTTCACTGACGAAAGCTTTCTTAAGCTTTCTTAATGGAGCGTTCGCCATATACGTAAGCCAGAAGACCTCAGGTGACGTTTCCGTGCTCACGCTCACATCTATGCCGTTGCGAGCGGCTGTGGACTTCAACGGCGCTCAGCGATGGGCTAAGCCTCGATATCCTCAAGATGATAGAAGCGTCTCTAGAAGTAACCCGAGGCCTGCCTGACTTGACACCATCTTCCACTGAGCCAGACAGCTTTATTCTCATGGCAACGGTAAAGATCCATATCCAAAAATTTCACCTGACAATTAGAGACTTTCCTTTCTAGACAAGTCGTAAAATGACTTCTCTTTATAGTTTTGCCCTCGCAAAATTTTCGAATATTCTAATGGTTTCGAATACCCGCAGTTTTCGAGCATTCGAAATTTGAATATATTCGTAAAACGTAATTTTTGAATACTCGAATTCGAACACATTCGAAAACGCGATTTTTTGAACACTTGAATTCGAATACTCAAATTTGAATGAAAATCATTCGAATATCTAACCTGGCCATTTTCTACCAATTTCGTTCATTTTCATCGATTTGCACGTGAGGGTAGCCTTAAAGCGTTCTACGTGCACGTGACGATCACCTTCACACGTTCAACACGTCTTACTAGTTCACACAGGTTTGTGACACTCACATACGCAAGCAGGTGGACTAACTCTTTTGGGCATATGGAAGGATTTCACATCTTCAAATACTCTGCTATTTTCCATGTCCTAATTTCGATAAACCTCGGCATGATGTTTAATTCCTAGCTGCTCTTCCATGAACTCTAGGCGAGATTGTTATCAGCGTTTATTAGGCTTGCGTTTCGGTGGGATCGCCTCCTTCGGAGCTTCAGAAAACAACTACGAACTCTGCTATTTATGTATCACGACGATTCTCCTAGGTATTCCGTTGTTTTGTTGCAAAAAAGAAGAAACTGTTATTGTGCGCAAATAACCACTAATTGCCCATGTTGATTTGTGCCGTACCACCAAGAGAATAGAATCACCGCTGTAGTGATATGGTTTGCAATAACTTTCCTAACTGAGCATTACTTGCAGGTACAACACTTGGTTTAATTCCTATAAACACGACAACAGTGTCACTCGCGCACATCCCTGCTGAAGACTTTCACTATGCAGTGCAGCAGAAGGAAGCCTCAAATTAAACCCGAAAGAGTCATCTTAAAATTGTTTAACAATAGTAGGTTACTATAATATAGGATTCGCCTCTTCGTTAACAGCATGCCAAGATTCAACGATAGTCGACAACAGAATATCGCCACTAGATGAGAACACCGAGCACACTGAATGCATAGAGTTAACATCTGGACGATATCAGCGACCGGCTGGCTCATCCCAATAGATGGATGAGTTCTTATTGGTTCCACGATGCTGCGTTCAAACAAAAGTCGCCGGGGCAACTCCATAGACTAAAGTGGTTTCTGTCATTTCTGTCCAGTAATATATGAAGAAATGTTACAGCAGATGAAGGGCAACGTGATTACGAATTACACCAAACGGCAAGCGACAGCAATAGAAGCCTTGGTTGAATGGGTGGTACCCAGTATAGCTGTGCCCGAACGAATATATTCGAATAATTATTCGAGTTGCTCGATCATTCGATATTGCTTGATTTTCGAATTTCGTTCGAATTCGAACATCGAAAGAAGCCACATTCGAATATTATTCGACAATCGAATAATTAAAGTCTATTCGATCAGTAAACTCCATGTTCTCTCATCCTAGAACCTCTGCATTGATGTTAACAATGTTTGTAGTACTGCTGTGCGACGAGGTTGTTAGGAGGAACTTTGAACTTTTTGGCCTGGAGTTGCAACCGTCTCACTCGTCTTCAGATGCGTGCTATTACAAGTCCCGCACTCGATCTGATAAATCACTCCGCTTTTTGCAATGTCTCCAATTTCAGAGTGGGGACAAATAAAACAATCATCTGACAGGCACTCCTTATCGTAGAGTCTATTCCGTGCCAGCTGTCCTCTAATGTTGTCGACAGGAATGTTGACTAGAACAACATCATCTTGCAGACGTGCACGGAAAATACATCTTCGAACTGCAGCAGCGAATTCGTCAGAGACTCCTCTATTCGATCGAATAATGTAATAAAATATCACTAAACCTGCAGCCGGAAGGATGCATTTGCTTTTGATGAGGTTTCGCAAGAAGTCACCACGGCTATGACGAACCGCCGCTGCCGGGTTTGGAGAACACTTGAAGCGCTGCGATTTGCGTCTTAGGAGAGGGGGGGGCTCTGACGGAAGCGACTCAAAACAGGAGAAACGTTCCAAATATTGATCAATATAATCCTATTATTTTTATCGATCATTTCAGTTATACCATCGGTTTTCCCTCATCATGAGACCTAACCCGAAGTTGTGTGATTGGGTTGGTCGACTGAAGCGCTTCACAGCAATTGGAGCGTTTCGGCCAAGCGGTCAATATCGATCGGTGTTATCGATCTTTTGAACGCGTTACAGAATTTCTCTCAGATGCATTGAAGGAAGGAGAATCAATCGGAGACAGAAAATCCCACTGAAGGAGGAAGTCCCTGAGTCACTTTCTGTAGTGGTTCTTCAACAGCGAAAATCAAGCTCCCACCCCTCCCCCCCCCCCCAAGTTTTCAACTACACCGAGCTCTCGTGCATAATTCTTCCCCTATGTCCCCTCAAAATTAGTGGCCAATGTCATAGTCTGGAAGATGCTCCATTTGATTTGAAAATTGTTCACTTTGATCTCGAAAAGAAAGATTGTGGGACCTACGTCGGTTCGACTACGCTCTCAACCAATTCTTGCCCCTA
The DNA here is from genome assembly GCA_947359475.1 of Heligmosomoides polygyrus bakeri. Taxonomy (NCBI): domain Eukaryota; kingdom Metazoa; phylum Nematoda; class Chromadorea; order Rhabditida; family Heligmosomidae; genus Heligmosomoides; species Heligmosomoides polygyrus. The sequence continues at coordinate 61,225,109 of OX375868.1, forward strand.
GTTCCTCAATTGTCGGTAGTATTTTCGGTAGTAATTTCGGTAGGTTGTCTTAAGTCACGTTTTCCGAAATTTGTCACGCCTCGTGGCATAACCCACGACGACCGAACGGAAACGTCTGACATTCGATTAGGTTTGACGAGCTGCAGTATGCTCGCAGCATTCCTGCTGAACAAAAGCCTAGACGAAGCAGGAGTGCTGCGAACATTTTTCTGGGTGCAATACAAGAATACGAGTGATACTCAGCAAGGCATCAATCAATCTACAGTAGGCGTACGTTTCTACGAGTTGACTTCGACGCTTGATGAGTAGGCATCTCCAGCTAGGCTTGGGCTCTGGTGGTTCACCAACGAATGTGCCTTCAGCAACTGGTAATAAATGACTTAATATTACACTTTATTATTTCAAGAGCATAACACAAGCAAAAACTCACAGCGGTTTATATAAGGAAGTCCTAGAGGAGGAGCCTAAAAGCATGACATATATTGGTCAGGGAGGCTGATAACCTCTGGTCTTAAAAGAGTGTACCGCTGCTAGAGTGTAGTATTGGTGCATTATCTTATTTGCTTACTTGCGGCATCGTTAGGTCATACCTATGGTTGTTGTGCAATGATGCTTATCTTATATTGTTCACCTAAACATTAAGTGTTACCATTCATTCCTATTTGGTATACATTATGATATAGTAATACTACACATATAATCAGATGAGGACCCTAGTTGGGTATTCACAACATGGGCTACGTTCCTAGCGTGGCCCGCCATACCCGATGCCGGCAAACCTGGAACCTGTAGGCGAAGCAGAACATGCACATCATACACTGTAAGAGAGGTGCCCATTACAGTGGCAGTACTGGTCGCCGCGCCGTAACAAGCAAGCATGTACTTGCCTGTGCTATCTTCTAAGGACGATCTAATTGGGAAAGGGTCTCAGACGTAGGCCCGAACAGGAGAAATAGGTAGTACTACGAGAATCTCCACCTTCATGTAGTAGAAGAACATGTTTCGTTTTTGCTGAGCTCTTGAACCCAATGAGCTACGCGAGCTCTCGGAGTTGGGGTACAGAACTGCACCGTCCTGCAAACGTGCATATGTGCGCGCTGACGTATGGGACGTGGCGAAAGGCTCCGCGGCAAGCGAGTCGGTCGCTCAGCAGGGTACTACGCCGCCTCACGGTTAGTAGGCCAAATGTTCGACTCCCGTGCTATGCTGTTTTCCATTTTTTTCATCATCGCTGCCTCCTTCATCAATCTGCCTCCTGCACCTCTCCTACACATTTATTTCACTCACAATTGTCAAATAAGGATCGATTCGTGCTCAACACCCCAGACAACCCCTATAAACGAAGTTTGGACGAAAACAATGGCCGTGACCTTGGTTGACCATTACAGTTACAGTAGGTAACTGTAATGGTAACTGTAATGGGTGACTATTGGCTGAGGGAGATGTGTAGGAAGTAAGCTGATTTAAACTGCCATGAGAAGGCACTACTGTACTTTTACGATTCCAGAGGTCGATTAGGGATCGAAAAAATTTTCGCATAAGCCTTGCCCAGGGGTTATTTGGGTTGCTGAGCAGGAATCTGACATCCGCTTTTGAAATTTCGGCCGATTACAGCAGGTCACTTAAGGTACGAACGACTAGCGCTTCCATGGTTATGGGGTGTTGATTACGAATCTGACCCCCTTGATAATTTAGAGTGAAACAAATGTGTAGGTGATGTGTAGGAAGCAAATTGGTGAAGCAAGTAGCGATTATAAAAAATTCAAAAATAGTGCATAGCACGGGAGTCGAACATCTGCAAGGCACCTGTGAAGCAGCGTCGCACCCTGGTGAGCCATCGACTCGCTTGCCGCAGTCTTTCGCCGGTCCCATACATCAGCGCACACGTATGCGCTGACAATACATTACTCTACCCCACCTTCGAGGATGCGTAGCTATTTTGGTTCAAGAACTCAGCAAAAACAAAACGTGCCTTCTACTATATGAAGGGTGGAGATTCTCGCAGTGCTATCCATTTTCCCCATTCAGACCTACGTCTGAGACCCCTCCCTCGCAAGGCTTGAAAGGAAAGGCAAAAAAGAGAAGGCCGTAATGTATAGGATCTTTGTATTGTTTCTGAAAAAGCCAGAACTTCAATTTTTCAACGATATCAAGCAGAACTAGAGTGCATGGCAGATTTCAAAAGGTATAACAATATAATCATCTTAAACTCCCTTAAAAGTTTCCAGAATTGGAATTCTAATCGGTCTGCCTACTATAGGCACGTCTTGTTGCATAGCGAAATACGGTTATTCGTTATTCTTTCATTCGAACAAATTATTCGACTATCGATCATTCGAAAATTTTCGACATCGAATAAATTCGATCTTTCATTCGTTCGGAAATTTTCGACATCGAATAGATTCGATGGTTCATTCGCTCGGAAATTTTCGACATCGAACAAATCCGCTCGATTAATCGATCGGAAATTTTTGACATCGAATTTTTCCATTCATTCATTCGTTCGGTAAAATTTCGAAAAAGCACAACTACAGTACACAGGGAAAAAGTTTTTGGCATTCACTCGGAAAACGCTCAGTCCCGGACGGTTGCTCCCCTGCAGTAAAATCTAGTTTGCTTAATGCTCGCAGTTTATGCAACAAAATGGACCATTTACATTAGCTTTATGCATTAACGACCTCGACTGGTTCTTTATAACCGAGACCTGGATCACTGAAAAAAATCAAGTCTCAGAAATAGGTGGCTTATCCTAAGGATAAATGATAAAGGACGGCGTTACTCAATTCCATTTGGGATGCGCCAGCGCATTCTACTTCTACGGGATGTCGTGGAGGCGATATGAATGCGTATTTGGCCATACCATGACTTGCGGTGGCCAGCCGATGAACAAGTCAGCGCTTTATCCTTCCCCGACACGTCTGGTACCAATTCACCGACCCCGGAGGGATGGAAGGCCTGGTTGGCCTGGGCGGAAAATCCGATCACGGTATCGGGTGCACGAGACCGTCGGAGCCTCCTCCGACTGCGCTACACGCGCCCATATGTATCCTATTTATAGATCAGACGGTAACTTTGGTAATGAGGTGAATTTGGTTGCCCTGTTATAACCGCTCTATATTCTGGTTCCCTAGAATCTGCAGCTCCCAAAACAGCTGAAGTGCTTTGCGTAGACTTGTTTCTTTCGTTTTCATATTTCCGCATACGTCTCATCGCAGCGTACAGGCCCCCAAATTCAGCCTTCTCATCCATCCCCAACATTCGTAATGTACGTTTACTTGCACCATTAGCCATATCTGATATACTATCGTTAAATTCGAAATGACCTCGACTTTGTTTGAATGAAAACTTTCCTTTTGCAGGATTTTTTGAGAACGAGCTTTCTGCTCTGAATGAATATTTGTTTATTATTGATTGGCTCAATCTACTTGATAGATACTACTTTGTAAATGGCGTATATCAGTGACTCTGCATAGCCCTCTATAATGCACTTATTTTGTTTATTCCTTTCAATGTTCAAAAATAATCAAACACCACCTATGTACTTCATATTCCAAATTTACTGGACCAAAAACAAAATTTTACCAACAATTGCCTAATCCACTCTCCAATCAGGTTTGTAGAGAAGTTTGCACTGACCTGTACTCTCATCCAAAAAAAACCTTGCTAATTACGGGCGACGCGTTTCTAAAAAAAAGTTTCTCCTAAGCAGTTGTACCAGTAATTGCGAATAAGATTAAGCATGCTGCATCATTATTTACTTTGACTGATCATAAGGGTAATCGCTATATTGCGCAATATTTTGCTAGTGTCTTCAATAACTGGCTGTTCTTCCAGTAAATCTCAACTGGGAGAGAACAGTTGTGCTCGAGAACTACTCCGTAATTTGCATAGTTCTCCTGATGCTGTGGCTGCCGTACTAAAAAGACTTCAGCCATCAATATGTGAACCCTACGATGATCTTCCGCAAATATTGTACCGCAAATGTTACCTTTCTCTGTCTCAGACATTCGATAACTACGACCCGAACAGGATCCGCCCCTCCAACAGTCCTTCTCCAGGTGTTGGAAAGCGGGACAGTTGTTGCTATCCTGCTGGAACAGCGTTTTTTGTGGTGCTATCGTGTTGGAAAGCACCACGTGTTGCTATTTTAAGAGCAACACGTGGCGCTGTAGTGGTTGAGGTCGCCGGCAGGTTCTCTGCATGCACCTGCAGGTGCTCCGGTCAGAGCGAGAGAAAGAGAGTGTCAGAGACGTAGAGGAGCACCAGCTGGCGGTGCTGCGATTCCGTGCTCTAATCGCAACACGCTCCGCAACGGAAGGAAGACCGCGTCGTAAGTGCGAGCACTCGGTCTGCGCACAGCGCTCCGCGCGCCGTCCTCTCTCGGCGCTCTCGCCGTCTGCGTCTCTGCGGGCGCGCGCGTCATAGCCCGCTGTCTCCGCGCTCTCGCGTTCGGCGCTCGCGGTGCGCCGTGTGCCGGCGTCCCTCCATCGCCGAGAGTGATCGATACCGCATTCATCGTCGCCGCCGGGGCCATAGTCGGTCGCGTGCGGCCGTTCTTTTTGTTTTCATTTCAGTTGTGGCTCTATTTGCTACTGTTTGTGTAGGCGGTTTCAGGCGCAGGCTGCGGGAGGATGGGGGAGGGGGGTTCGAGGCGATGTGATGGAGGCGAGGAGAGAATGCAATCCTGTGGAGGAAGAGATAAGCCGTTTCAGCCGAGGCCTGCGGTTGGGGGGGGGGGGGGGGGGTCGAGAAGGAGATGTGATGAAGGCGAGGAGAGAACGCAATCCATGTGGAGGAGGAGATGTGCCGTTTCAGCCGGAGCGTGCGGGTGGAGGGGGGAGAGAGTTCGAGGAGGTGGATGTCGCATCTGATGGAGGCGAGGAGAGAATCCATCTGCAGGAGGAGATTGCCGTTTCAATCGTAGCCTGTGGGTGGGGGGGGGGGACGGTTCAAGGAGGAGATGTGATGGAGGCAAGGAGAGAATCCACATGTGGAGCAGGGAGGAGGAGATGTGCCGCTTCAGCCGGAGCCTGCGGGTGCGTTATTTTCGGACGAGGGTAACCCTGCTGTGTGTGATCACAAATGCAGGTTCGCAGAGGCTGGGTAGCTGGGTCGTCCGAAAATAACGCGCCCCATGAGAATGGCGCCTCATGGTATTTGATTGACAATTTTGGCTGAGGAACCGTATTCGCGAATTCGTTGCCGTGCCGTAATTTTGCCATGTGATATTCGTTTCGTCGTGTCGTTCGGCTTATATTTGTATCGTTTTTTGCAATTTTCTATAGTTAGATGTTTTTGATTGAGTTGCTCTGGAAAGAGCTGAGCTGAACTGACATTTTGTTGAAATCAACCACCCGTTGTAGAGGGGTTGCTCTGGAAAGAGCTGAGCTGAACTGACATTTTGTTGAAATCAACCACCCGTTGTAGAGGGGTTGCTCTGGAAAGAGCTGAGCTGAACTGACATTTTGTTGAAATCAACCACCCGTTGTAGAGGGGTTGCTCTGGAAAGAGCTGAGCTGAACTGACATTTTGTTGAAATCAACCACAACCAAGGAACCACTTTTGACTTGTTGCGCCTCGTGTCATGTCTGACTTTGACTAAATGAAATGAAAATTTAATAAGTTCAGAAATTAGTTAATGTGGTATGAGTTTCCTCTCCATTGTAATATATTTATGCTATAAGATATGATATGGTATCAATAATGCTCAATTAATTTGCATCATAAATTAAATAATTAGTTGACAGAGCGACAGCGAGTGTCATCGAGATGTATCCCGCTCCTCCCGTTCCGCCACCTTTTCGGAGGGGCAAGAGAAAAACGCTAATGGAATTGGACGGTATGAACGGGACTAAAATTTAATAGAAAAATAAATTTTAGTTATGAAAAAAGGATGTTAGATTTCTTCAGCGGAAGCCCGTCAACTTGAGTCACGTTTACGATGTCGACCGCGCAGCAGTGGACAGGGTCAGTGTGGAGGTGGAGAGGTACCCCCGACAGGCAGCAGCGGGCAGGGAAGGTGTGGAGGCGGAGGAGGTGGAGGAGAGGAGGAGGACCACAACGGCGACATGGCGGGTAACGAAGAACTGGAAGTTATGGAACAACAGGAAGTTATGCCCATGCCGTCTGAAAGGCGACTTCGACTTAGTACGTTGCGAGTACCCTTTTCTGTGAGGACTTTTCTGCAGGAAACCGAGAGGATTTAGTGTAGTTCCGACCGGAGCTTTCAGATGGAGAGCAGCGAATGATATACATCGCCAACTTCATAATGCATTTCGGCGTGAGCGGGGAGATGATGAAGCATCTGGAAGGCTTGTGCCGTGTTACTGCTCCGGGCGCTCCTGTCTTGCCGGTAGTAATCTTCAAATTGAGGTCCTTTTAAAAATAAAGAAGAAATGAAGAAAGACGTGTTGAAGATCTCGTCACTGATGAAAAGGTTCGTTGCCGAACAACTCGAGCCATATGGCTATCTGAAAATGTGTTATTGTAACGGTTGTCAGAAGCCGTTAAGGGACCAGCAGGCTTTGTGTGCAAACGAACAGTGCGTGCTGTATAGGTGAGCTTGAGCTAATTGCCCAGTAACTGGGATGAAGTGTTATACATTTCGATTACGCTGGGATAGGTAGCAAGCCTTTTCAGAGCTCCTTTGAAGAGAACGAAATTGGGGAAGAGGATCACCCTGCACACCCTGCTGCTAGCTCCGCAGTTAAAAATGATATTGAAAGAAAATATCGATGCCTTAATAGCCGTGCACGAATCAATACACAGGGTAGGTAGGCCTTACCAGGCAGGTATCATATATTTAGTTTTGGTTTCAATACTTCTCTTCATAAAATTACGTCATTGTGTTTTGCAGACAGGAAATCAGGCAGGAAATGCAACGAAAAGGGCTGAAGTGACGGATTATCCTTTGTATAGAGAATCCATGGAGAGTTATAGCGAATTTTTCGGTCGAAAACTGAACGTTCAGCTGACGCTAAATTTTGATGGTGTAAGATTCAAGAAATTCTCAAGGTCGGTAGGGATTGTTTGATAAAGGGAACGGCTTGGAAATCATCGAATTCTTCTAGGTCAGAAGCATGGCCCATATATATGCGACTGGAAGGACTTCCCTTCACCTTGAAAAACAAGGCCGAAAACACTCTCATAGCTGCTGTTCTTTTTACGCGTAGAGCGCCGAAGGAATCGCTACTCGCCGAGCTATTTTCACGGTAACCCAAACCCTAAACCGTAAGCCTTTCGATTCGGAGTGGTTTCTCGCTCTCAACTTTAGAGCGAAGGCGGAGCTTGTCACTCTTTTTGAAGCGGGTCTGCCAGTAGAAGATGGCCTACGACGAACTTGGAGCTGCTACCCGGTCATCACCAACGCTATAATGGATTTTCAGTTGAGTGTAATATTTCCTGCTTCCGGCTCCTCATCTAACTTCAGAATCCCTCAGTGTGAGATTTTAGGCCATAAAGCTGCTGTTCAATTGCCCGCGTTGGCAGACAGTGCAAGGATGTCACCTCTGCAGGTTCCAATTTAAACGGTTAGGCCGAAGAGTCATATTTTTTGCGGCATCACCAAGAGTAGAGGACAGGCGAACAGCGGACTCGATTATGAGAGATGCTCTGCTAAAGGAACACGGCCTACTAGGTGGAGTGGATTGAGCTGGGAGCTTCTAAATCTGTGTTCTGGCCTTCTGAATTCAGCGTCTTAGGACCTACTCAGATGATGAGCCTTATCACGATGGACAGGTGCAGGCCTGATGCACTGCATGTTATTTCGGAAGGCATAACGTGCGATCTTTTGAGAGGTGGGGCATGATAATGTGATTAAGAAACCTTAATTAAATTTTCTCAGTTTTCTAGGACCACTCCCGTAACTTACTGCTTCCAGAAATGCTATCTAGCAGCAGCAAAATCGCTCCTTTGAGGGTCGCCGTAGAAAATACGCAAAGGTTGTCCAGAGCGCTGGAAAGATGCGTTAATTACACGTACGCTTCGAAGTTTATTCTTGGTATTGGCGACCTTAGGACGTGCACGGGAGCTGAAAAAGATGTGGTAGTACTTATTTTATTTCAACTCATGCGTGTGTTAGATCTGCGAATGTGTAGTGCGCTCCCTTCAGATCTCCTTTATTGTTCTCCCGCTCGCAGGAGCGATGGACCTTTGTGCAAAAGCGTATGCTAGTGTCGGAATCTTAGCGTACTGGATCGTAGTACGCCTACTGCAAGGATCGACCAGTCTAGCCGCTCATGACTTGGAGATCTTACGGCGCATCGCACAAGGGATGAAATTCATCTGGAGACACATTTCGGAGACTTTATTTACACTAAAAGTGCACGTGAGTGCGTTGCCATACGGCCCCAGATTTGCCAAGTGTCTCGGTAACGAAAGGCTCTAATTCAGTGTTTCATTGACCATTCCATCCTCGAGGACATGTCTTCCTGCGGCTCCGTCTACCAGTGGACTGCGAGTGGTTTTGAGTCGATACATCGAAGGCTCCAACTGCGGGTGGCCCAGGGGACAACGAACTGTGAAGAGATGATTGTGAAAAAGTAGTGTAGTAGCTAGCTAGTAGCTCAATGGGATCTTTGGACATTGCGCAGTCATGGGTACATTTCAGTTTCCTATTGAAAAAGAACATCGTTCACGCACTGCATCGAGAAGCCGCGAAAACTGGACACCGCGATTTAATGGCGCTAAGTGACCTAGTGGGCCGAGTGAAGAAAAGGTTCGCTCTTGTCGTACATTGTTTCTTTGTTGACGAAACCCATTAAATTAGCGTTTTCTCCGCAGGTTCCCGTGCTCCAAAAAACTTAGCGCCCAGTGGTATTTTCCTGTCGGCTCTTTCGTTGATTTCTCTTCACTCGAAGGGCCAGATCAGTTGCTCCTTCGTCGCTTCTATAGAGAAGAAGGCTGCTCGTTGAGGTACATTACGCTTTACGCGGCGTTTTACTGGACCACTGCTCTAGGATAACTTTGCGCCCTTCAGCTCTCGCCTCGTTCGAGACCACGGCTCTCACCTCGAAGCATACTGCTCGACTAAATATCGTCGGAGGACCACTGATTCTGCACAGTCCTGCGTGCAGCTCATACTCGGCAACGAAACAGTATTCGGAGATGTCATTGTATTCATATACGAAGAAACTGGGAATACTTGCTCAGTACTGCTGGATGAGTTCCTGTTGGAAGACCCATTTCTAAGATTGGCTGAGACGATAGCCCGGGACGTAAGCTGCCCATGTAGGGAACGTTGCGTGAACACGCTTAGCTTAGTTCAATCACAAAATCGATTTTTTAAGCGGATTGTCGGTAAAAGGGTTGCTCTCAGACCAGCTTTTGACATCTCTTCTGCTGCTGTGACTGTGAATTTTGACGATCATCTATTTGTGTCTCAGATCTGACGTGAATGTGATGAGTATGAGTAAAGATTTTGAGTAAAGATTATTCCCACTAGTACGGCAGCCTTTTGGCTGCGAGATGAGGTTTGTTCCCGATATACCTCCTCCCACGAGAACACTAGCAGAACGGAACCTTCTCTTCGTTTCTTGTAGAGTCGGTACATATGTGGTCTTTTGCAGTTTAACGTGTAGTGTAAGAGTAGGAGGATAAGGAATGCCTGGAAACGAGGAAAAACAGCCGAGGAAGGGTAGCATGGTCGGAAAAGCGCCGTGGGTGCGCGCCAAAAGGAACGTCATCAGAGTGCCGAGGACCGCTACGAGGGTAACCTTCACTTTGACTCCCCGAATGTCCCGTTATGTCCCCTTGCTATGCTCACAAAATTTTATTCAAAATTCTTCTCAGGTGAGATATCCGGATGCGGATGATTATGACTTGTTCGATGACGAGGACCACTCGCAGTCATCATTGTCGCAGTCATCATTCGGCGTTCCGATTACTCCCACGCCGGCTAGGAAAGTGCGTTTCTTGTAGTAGAGAATTAAATTTTAGTTTTTAGAATTGGGGAAGGAAAAGGTTAAGATTTTTGACGAAAGAAGCTAGTTTGACTTTTCACAAAGTTTAAAATATTAACTTGACACCGAGGGTTCCTTTCTCAGAGGTCCTGCGAAGAGCGTGCGGAGACCCGTGCGGAGACAGAGCTCTATAGCAAGCGCTCTCGTCATGGCGAGCTCCCATGTTTGGAGTTCGGTGCGTGCTTTCTTTGTTCATTAGTTCACCTAATATATATAAAAATATATATACATACATATATATACATATATATAGATGACGATGAGTTGATGAATTTCTAAACATGCTGGACCCGCTCAAACCAATGAACATGACCTCCTCAGATGCACGATCTCGAGAGGGGACACCTCGGTCGCCATGGAGCTCATGGAGCACGAGCACCCCTCGAGAGCAGTCGTCGTCCTCCCAGCAGTCGTCGCAGTCACCGAGACCGCATTCTTCTTCCGGCGTCCTAAGTTCAGCCAGCGCAGGATTCGCTGAAAAAACTAAGAACCTACTGATGACGAAGGACAAATTGCCCCTCGGGAAGCTCGGACTCGCCATCTGCCAGCACGATATTCTGGCAGATTACCACGTTGGTTTTCCATTTCTGTTTGGGAAGGGGAAAACCGGGGATAGAAATCAAAATCTTATCATTTAGACGTTCATCCCTTGCAAAATGGGGGACGTAAGGCCCGATGTTGAAGAAGGGAAGAGAATTGCGCAAACGCTGTCGAGCGTTCAACAACCATCCGACCTCGCCCTCAGACAACTGATGAACGTTGTCTCAGACCAATCGAACATGATAGTTGGTCTCACGGCGGCGGTGGGCATTTTCTACTGTTCCTACTTCTTAGCTAAACCCCAGACTTTCCCGTTCGTCAGGTCGATTCCTGCATGGTTCGGCTCACTCAGCTTCAGAAGCAACTTGCTGAGGCAGTCTCGTCTGTTGTGAAGAAAACGCCAGAGGCTAAGCTGCCTGAAGAGACGTGCCTTGCCTTCGAAAACCTCACACAGTTGTGGAGAATACCGCAGTTGGCGGTACTATGGCCCGACCTCAGCAACGCACATTTCAAGGTCGGTGTGCTGCAATTGCTTCCAGCGACTCTTCTTGCGAAGATTAGTTTGCTTGCTGAAACAGTGCTTACAGAGTGTGGACTTAAACAAGAAAATGCAGAAGTGGATCCGAACAAAGAGAGGAAAACCCCATGACCACGTAACCGCCTGCACTGATTTCTTCCGCGTATACCTAAAGGAGGTCAGTAGTGTTGGATATATGTATTAGGTAGCCCTTCGCCGCCAGCCCTCGTTGCTTGTCCCCCTCTTCTGAAGTTACTTTCCTAGGCTTGCGAACCTCCTACATTGGTGAAGCGCTACGCAGTGCGCATCTCTGACTCCTGCGCCAAGCATCCGGAACTCCGCGATTTCCCGGAAGAATTAGTGGAACAACTGATAGGTAGCTCTCAGTCTAGTTGCTCTTCCCCTCCAATAATGCGGTGTAAAACCAGTGTTAATAGTTTTAATCTCCGCCCCTCTTCTAGGAGTTTGTCTCGACGGACTTCGTCTTGGCATGCGAGAGCTCTCCTGCCCAGTGTCAGTGATTGCCTTGAGGAGAAATCCCACTCCGTACGTGTTAATCTTAATATAAAAATATTTTTCTTCAAGTCTCTCCTTCAAATTTGGAATTGAGGTTCTGGCTTTCGCTGGGCGACACAGACGAGGAAAGGGAGGCCGAGTTCGAGGAGCGGAAAAAGGCGAGAGCTCGCTGGACGGTTCACGTCAGAGGTGCTCTTCAGAGAGCACTGTACGTCATCGCCAATTTTCTTCTAGTCTGCATTCCAAGAAAATAATCACCTCCATCTACGTTATAACCTTTTTAGGAACGACATCCGCAAATACGTTCTCGACGCGAACGGGCGTTTAGTTCCCGCACCGGTGGGTACCCTCTTCACCATAATGCTTGGATGGAAACAAAAGAAAAATCTCTGCCACGTTGCTGTCATAATTAATTTTTAGAAAGTAAAAATGATCCGCATTGGGAGCCAGCCGAGTACGAGCCAGCGCACGCCCCAAGACGAAGAAGAAGAAGACGACGACACCGCGTGGAGGAAAGACTAAGAGCGGCTGTAACTCAGAGCACCTGTGCTGTGGCCTCCAGGACCGTGGCCACCACGACCTCCTCCGCGTCTCAGTTCCGAGCAGCACATCAACTTGGTCTGTTTCTTACGGTTCAGTTTCCTAGCCCTGTTTCTGTCTATAATTTGCTTGATTTTGCCTCTTGTTTATAGTGTTATTCTGCTATTCCATACTGTCACGTTGCCTACCCTTAAAATGTTGTCATTGTCATCATTTTCGCACTTGGTTTTCTATTAAGTAAGGGTGCGTCAAAGCCAAACTGCTCTCCGCTTTTTCGGAGTCTTCTTCTCGGGAACTTTTTGCAAGAGGCACAAAACTTTGTTACAAAACAGCATGGAGACAAGAGCACTCTAGAATAGAATATTTCATTAGACTTCTTCTAGAATGCCGATTTTTTATTGATCTCACTGGTGGGTGAACATTTCCTTCTGGTGGGTCCTCGCTCCTTGGCCAGTTTCCCGATTTGGTTACGAAGTGGTATCGATACACCTCCCGTTTGTTTTCGTTCCACCTTGTCGTTCCACCATTCCTTCCCATCCTAAAAGACAGAACCGTTTTCGTTAATTCTCCCTCATTCGCCATCCACGATTAAAATCGAAGTTAAAAACTTGATCGAATGATTTTCAATACTTTAACGCACACCTCCCCTTCTCCTATTTCCATTTCTTTCTTGTCATCACTCTTTTTTGGCCTTGTTTCTTGTTTTCACTTTATTATTCATTTTGCTATCACTTCCTTCACTTACGTTAGGTGTTCTCTTTTATAAGTCTTTCTCCTCTACACTCTACCTTATTATTACATTCCGCTCATAGTCCTCCATCTCACTGTCGGTGCTCACTTCTCCTCTGGTGCTCATGCAGATTCTCACACTCACAACACTATTTACTCTACTCCTTATCCGGTATCCAGGGGTGCATTTTTCACGGTTAACAAATTTAACGATCTATTCCATGTGTTCTCATTTTTCTAAAGTGTCGATTTCTATTTTAGGTGCTAGGTGCAACCCCTAAGGGGGTCCACCCATTTGGCATGGCATTTGGGGTGAGGGGTGGCTAAAAAAAAATTTGTGTGTGGAAAGTGGGAATATTTGTCTCCAAAGTTTAAGCTTTAAGTTTGGTGCAGTTTCGTATGCCGGCTATTTAGACACTTCTGATAGCTTGCTTTTAGACTCTTAGTTCTAGAGAGATTGAGGAATTAATTAATTACATGAAATGAAATGATTTCCGATTTATGTGTTTAGATTTAGTTTAGTTTATTTAATTTGATTTAATCTGTCCATAAGACGGCCTAAAGTGGACCCCTCTTGGAGCTGCACCTTTAGAATATATATATATATATACATATATATTATTTGATACACATATATCTATATCTATACTATACTATTCATCTGAAGATCCCGCATATCATATCCTCTTTATGCATCTTGAGAAGTGTTATTTGTGTTGTGTTATGTGTATGTGTATGTACATTTTATGCGATGCGCTTCTTTACCGTATTATCGTAATGCGCTTCTTTCTTGTCGTATCGTATCGCATTGTACGTTTTTTACGGAAATAAATTTTTCATATTTTACAATTGTTCACCGGCATGCTAAGGGCTGGATATGGGCGGTGGCGTTCGAACCCCATCCGCTCGTGTGGCCCCTAGACCATTTTAGGGGCTACACGAGTGTAAGGGGTTCGAAGGCAGCCAGCTAATTGCACCTGCTGGTGCTATTCTATTGCAGGGTGAGGGTGGCGCACGCTATGTGGTGCTGTTCTGTTGCGTGGGCCACCTTGCAACAGAACAGCACCAGCAATTACAGCAGCTTGCAACACATTAGCAACAGTAGCCACCTATGTGGTGAACGCCTCGCAACAGTAGCCACCTATGTGGTGAACGCCTCCACAGGATAGCAACATCTGTTGTGTGCTGTTTTCGATACTAGCCGCGGTGTCGTGAGGCTAGAATTGCGTTTCTGTTCGGGTCGTAGTTATCGAATGTCTGAGGTGTAAGCCGCTAGCGCACTGTTTAACCTTTCCATCCTCTTAGGAAAAGTTCCACAATTGTGGAATCATGCCATTGTTAGAGCTATTCCCTAGTCATGGAGGAGCAACGACCTTCGGCATAAGCCTAACGCCTGCTATATCAAAAGTGATGGAAAGATTAATAAGAGACAAACTTGTAGCCTGGTTGAACAAAATCTCCTGTGTTCCACGCCGACAACACGACTTCTTATCTATAATAGTTCCTCTGCTACAACTAGCCTACTTATTTATTTTAAATAGAAAAATTTTAAAAAAACTGGCATACTTATAGTACCATACATTCCATGTTCGACTCTCGATAACCCTTGGTATCGTTAGTGTTGCAATAGATAAGTAGCTTGTGCAGCGCAGCCAAGATTGATATGCAAGCGTTTATTGCGGCTTACGTTTCGGCGTCGTCGCCCTCTGCGGATTTTGACCTCTGGGATTTTGACCCGTCGGGTCCCTAAGGCGGACGGTCCCAAGGGCTCTAAGCTCATTCACCCATGTTTCGTCCAGCTAGGATGACAGTGGACGCCTTTTGTTCTCATCTAAGGTTAGCCATGTTTTTGACTTCTTACGGCATCGTTTTCGTAGCCTCCTAGCCTTTTGGATGGGCTCCTGCAGAATGAAATTTCATTTGGGTGGTAGTTTCTCAAATGACTTCGACTATTCCAGGCTCTGAAGAAGGCAACGACGCCGAAACGTATGCAGCAATAAAGGCTTGCATACCAATCTTGGCTATGCTGCGCAACCTACTCATCTACCAGCATACTTGATTGGAGAAAAGCTAGTGCCTCAGATCTCAACTCTGTAACACATCACCGCTGTTGACGTTTTAGGGTTCGTCATCTAATCAGGGAATGCCTTCAACTTCTCATGGAATTTCGGACAGAGACCTATGCCTTGTGAGAGAGCTTGAAACGTTGATTATAAATACGCAGACCAAATTTGATAAATGGATATCTAAAGCCATTACAGGTCGACGAAAGTATGCTGGTCGAGGTGCTTACCTAGCCCCGAGGCTTCCGTTATGTTTGTGCAGAGCAAATGGATAACAGAGTTAAACGACCTAAGCCTATAGGGTATCCTTTATTGCCCTTCAGGTCGGCTGACGGCGCAGCTCCCTAGCCGCGTTTGCATGCGTCAGGGGAGAAGAACTACGGGCTGGTGCCAGGGCGGGCCAAGACGACCTATCAGCGAGAACCTGCTCAAGTGGCCTACCGGTTTAAAGGTTAAGACTATACAATGCCTGCAAGTCTACCACCTACGTGTCAGTATGCCTTTGAAACAACTGTACAACATATACATGAAACATTGTGCACACAATGCGTGTGCGTGAGGTGAATGTTGAATATATATCTGAGCAATACGATGTGGAAGCCACGTCGCAACTGAAGTCCATCACACTGCCATCAAACTGTCCGTGACGTAGGCAATGATGTCGTGTTCGTCGATTCCGTGACGTGGGCGCAGGGTCAAGCTTGAGGTTCGGGAATCGAAGGGGGGGTCGTACTGCGGCCTCGTCTGGAGGGGGGGGGGGGTCGTACTGTGACTCAGTTTCGAGGGGGGAATTAACGTAGTGGTCGTTTTCGGATAGGAGTATGAATGAAAAGTTGGTACATGTAATTGCTGTAATGTGCTTAACATTTTTAAACACTAATTCAGTATTCAAACTCTTTCAGTATTTATAGTATATTTATCTGTTATCGAATTCTTCATAACCTGAACGGTTTTCAGTAACAACTCGGCTAGTCCGGTCAAAAGAGCAACGATGTGGTGTCAGAACAATTGAGGATGCGAAAGCAATTTATTTGTGAATGAATATGCAGAATAAATTTTTACGAGTGTATTGCTATGCAGAATAAATTGAATTGTATGCAGAATAAATTGCTGTATGAGATTGTCATATCTCTTCTTCACTGTGGAGCACACCGCTAGAGAAGATCGTTGCTCTGGAAGTCTCAAGATCCTGGCGTGATCGTCGAATGTCATCACTGTCAGCTCTGTTGTTTAATCCGTTGGCGATCATATATTGTTTAACGTCACGCTCCACGAGCGCACGTGAGTTTCCTGCGTATGGCAAAAATCAAAAACATGAAAAACGGAGTAAAGTGATTAAGTTAGACTCGAGGTACTTACCACTAGAGAGAGAGTCTTTTATTTGTTTCATTAAGCTGCTATCCTTCTGGAACGTCGATGGTTTTCCCTTTGGTAAGTCCAAAACACTAAAATGGTTTAGCCATTGCCGTGCCAATTTCATCGGTTTGACAGTGAATACGCTTGGCCCATCTCGCTCTACCCTAAAAAGGCTTGCAAGTAAAAGCAAGCAAAGTTGAAGTAAAAAAATAGGTGGAGTAATAAAGTGGCTTACGTCATAAGATAGTCTAAGGTTTTAGTTCGAAGATTGCTCCTTTCTCCTCTACTAAGACGATTAGCCGTTGAAAAGCTGCGTTCAGGATCAGCATTACTTGCAGGAATAACAAGCATGCACTTAATGGATAAAAGTGTAATTTTTCAATTGCTAACTAACTGGTGTTCTAGAATGCGACGTTATTACCTCAGTAACCGAATGTGGAAGCATGATGTTGTCAGCGTTGTTGAGAAGCGTTTGGTAGAGCCTTACACTGTCACTGTCTTGGCGGAGGTCTGTAGGCCACGAGCTCAATCGCTTTACGTCCTTGGCGATATTGTCATAGAAGGTCAAAAAATCTTCCTGTGCTGGTGGCAAGTTACAGTACTTTTCCACGGATTTGATAGAACGTAGAATTAGATCTTCCCGAACCTGTGGGTTGATAGTGTCGGTTTGGTCGAAATACGCGGGATTCCTCTGTTTTCTCGAGTAGCGGATGCAGGCACACATGTAGCAAATTGTTCGAAACTGCCTCCGCACTCAATGATATCCAAAATAATGTGGCGATCCAAAGCGTACGAGAAGTCTGGTCCTGCTTCAGACTGTCGTCTGCCGGGAGTCATATATTGGAACAGAGCATTTTTCACATCATCATAGAATGCGTCGATGTGGTGTCCGGCGTTTTTATCCTTCATTCCATGTACGTAGACTTTTCCTAAAGCTAAACTCACAAGCTGATCAATGTCAAAATCAGGTGCATCTTCCGAGTGAAGCTCTAGGTCAACGTTCAGCTCAGGTTGTATTTCAAGATGGCCACGTGCAACATCTCGGAATTGTTTGATAGTTCTTACTTCTTCGGTGGCTTCGCGTTCTGCAGGCTCCATCTTCTCTAGCTCTTTGTGCTTATTGAAGTCTTTAAATCTTTTGGGAAAGTAGACCACATTTATTTTCGGTAATAAGGTTTTGATAACACAGGTAAATGAGCAGCATTCTTTAAGATAGACAAATAATTCAAATTCCACAATTTGTCCATTAATAGCGTTTTCTACTCCCAGTGTTCTTTCTTAGTGAAGGTTTTGGTGAGCGTCGTGCTTGATCTGTTCGTTTTCGAGAAGAAAAGACAAGTGTCTCCATCGTGTAAGGTGATCAACAAGAAGGTTTTCCTCCTTTTGTAGTGCTTCGGATATCTAGGTGAGATGGTGAAGCCCAGCACTTACGTGGTGGAGAATGATGAAGTTGCGAGGATTTTTCAGAACCCATGCCGCAGCTTCCGCACGTTTGCGCATGTTTTCAGCCATTGTGTTGTCAGCGGCCATTCTACCCAGAGCTTCTATCAGGACTGGATGCATACGCAGCACTTTGGATAGTGCATTTTGAAGGCTTGCAGACCACCTCACTTTGTGCAGTTTATCCATGTGCAGGTTTTGGAAACCCATGTCGTGGGCAGCTCCATGGTAAAATACTCGTCCTTTTGTTCTTAGGTTGGATCCGAAGAGATGATGCATTTCCATTATGGTGGCTTGTGCGAGCTTTACACCATACGTTAATAGAGACGTTACCGCAAGATTAGGTTTGTGAGCGGAGCAGATTGATAAAAGCAAATCGTTTCTTTGGTCCTCCGATTTGGAGAGTAACTGCTTTAGTTTCTCGTGAACGCCATTAATGCTTCCCGTCATCACTGAGGCACCGTCGCTTGAGAGTGCTACAAGTCTTCTCATGGCGAAGTTGTAAGGTTCGGTCCATAATCCGGAGGATTTGGCCCAGGAGTTATAACTTCGCGGAACGCGGCAAAGAGCGTAGACGATGTCACTTGCAGAAGTGGAAGGTGATGAGCCGATTTGCTGGCGAAACTGTTTGGATAAGGAAAACAATCCACTTTACTCCGTCATTTGATGTCCCGTCGGCAAGCAATGAGAACGGCAAATCATTGCTTATGATGTAGTTTAACATGTCGAACTTCATGTGTAGCGCAAACTGCTTCACCATTCGTTGTGCTGTTGTAGCTTCGTAGTGAGCAGTAGCTGACACAGCTCCAGATTTCATTGCCATTAGCACAAGAGGAAACTGCTTGGCGAATGGTAAACCCTCTTTTGCTATCGTGTACGCGGTCAATGTGGATGTCACTGTGGCTGCCATATCTTCTGGTGTTAAGCTTCGGTCCAAATTCCTAATGGCCAGCACGAATTCGTCAAAATTGTGTTTATGTTATGTGTATATGTCTTTGCACATCCAGCAGAGGAGGCTGCAGCCCCGCTGTCTTTGCACTTTCAGCAGAGGTGGCTGCAGCCCCGCTGTCTTTGCACTTTCAGCAGAGGTGGCTGCATTCTGCATTTTGAGCAAAACAGCATTTTTCTACCTGAAGGAGACGACGTGCCGGAAAGAAACACAGCCTGAACAAATCCAAAACCTTTATATAATATACATATATAGTAAACAATAAAGCCTTAGGATAGATATGATAGGATATGTATATGAGCAGGTCACTCCGAAATACGTGGAGCCTTTGCGTTCTCCGATATCAACGATCGCCACTGTAGATGGTGTTCTCGCGGAAAAATTGTTCTATCTTCTGAAGGAAAGAACATACGAGAGTGAAATTATGCTTCATGGAATCTCAGGTCATGAGTATTATACAATAAAAAGCTCCGATCTCCGATATGTTTAGTGCGGATCGTATTTAAATTTTTCGTTTTTCAAGAAAAATTAATTAAATTTTACCTGAAGCAGGTCACCCACACAGTTGAATCTTGCCACAGGAAGTTTCAAGTCTTGTTCAGTGCACAGTGTGAAAATGATGGTTTTCTGAAACGAATAGATTGGATCGACCACTGGTCGATATGGCACCGACGTCATAGAAGCGACGAAATTCGACGTTTACAAAAATGACTATAACTCGGTATGTTTTGCAAAAATTGAAAAAGCCAATGGCTTTCTAGAAAGGATAGGACAGAAAGGATATTTCCTCTAGTTTTCAAAAAGTTCTCGGCTTTTTCAAAATTTGAAAAACTTATCGAGTGATGATAATTTTTGTGAACGTCAAATTTTGCCGCTCCGATGACGTCGGAGCCAGATCGACCATAGGTGAATCCAACCTGTTCGATTCAGAAAATCAGCTGTGAACTGAACGAGACTTGAAATTTTTTGTGGGGAAGTTTTAACTATACAGGTGGTCTGTTTTCAGGTAGAAAATGATTTTATTTTCATGAAAAACGAGAATTTTGAATGTCATCTCCACTAATCATATCGAAGATCACTGCGAAGAAGCTTGGTTTTTCTACTGTACAGTAGTCACGACCTAAATTTTTGTATGGTACAATTTCACTTTCAGATGTTCCTTCCTTCAGAAGGTAGAAAAATTTTCCGAGAGAAGTCCATCCTTCAGTTGTGTCTCCGTCGGCGATTCAGAGTGTGGCTCAAAGTTCTTGTAGGGAGATCACTCATGTCAGCCTTAGGAATTAACACTCGAAGCTTTATAAAGTACAATCTTTGATGTGATCTTTGAGTTGAAGTCCAAGAAACTCACCTTGGAGTATTATACTTGGAAAGAAGAGATGGGGAGCATCAAAATCTCCTATGACTGACATCTTCTATTAGAATAATAGGAGAAAAATAAAGATTTTGTTGGAGTGGTCTTATTAAATGAATGAGTTCTAAACTCCACGTATTGCTGTGTGAAGATTTTATTCAATTAAAAAGAAAAGCTCTTCAGAATGTCTAATCCCTGCAACGCGAACAATCCTGAGATAGAATTGGTAGGAAGTTTTTCTACGTTTAATCTGAAAGTCTGCTCCACTGATGGGAATCGTTTGTTTTTAGTTCACATGCCGAACACTTCGCCTCCAAATCGCAGATGTAAAAAATGACATAACTGGCATGGAGAAGGTTTGGAAAGACATGGACGAAGATTACATGTACACCAAAAACATCGCCATGGGAGTGCTTGACCGCCTCGACTTCCGGTTCGAGGATGTGAAAAGGGTAAGTAAAGGAATTGACGCAAGAATAGGAGTTCAACAATTTCCACTCAAGTTGTTTTTAATTTCCAGGCTGTCGAAGAATTAAAACGAGAGGCAGAAAGAATCGAACGTTTCCTGAAAAACAGATCGAAGAACTAAAACAAGGGATACGAAGAATCGATCCGACTCCATGACAGACCAATTGTCGAAATATTTCTTTAGAATAATAAAAAAAATTGCATTGAATTTGTCTTTCACTTTCCTATATCTGTGGCGTGGTCATGAGACCGACGGAAAATCTAAACATAAGTGATTATTTCGAACACAGTCGGCAAAAGTTTTTTATTCTTGATTGTAGAACAACGCTTGACCCTGCGTGGGCGATGATGTCGCAGTTGTTGGGTTGTCAGGTACGAAAGTTGGGGTGAAGTATTTCTCTACGGCGCAGGTTTTCCTGCGCGGGGCCAATAATTTAGTGACGTTTTTCTGTCACTGTTTCACAAGATAGCCCCTGGGGAGGTTACTTTCTTTTGAACGAAACACCCTTCGGGCCACAAAAGACGCCCCAGGTGCATCTAGTGCAGCGAACATTCCTTCGCCTCAACGAGGAAGTATGAGCTGCTTGATCATGGTGACGACCATACACCAGTCAGGCAAAGACAGTGAAGGCAAAACTGTAATTAGATGAACTCCAAATATATAACAAATCCTACGGCTCGGCAATGTGAGTAAACAAGAACGTTAGTGCGATTATGGATAAAGTGGCTATGCCAACCTCTACTTTGTGGTTTGTCCAGAAGACGAACTACCATTTCACTGAAGGATCTCTTCAACCAGCCATCCGACTCGAAGTTCATCGACATGTGGTTTTCCGTTCGAAAGGAACGACTTATGAACTGCGAGCGGGATGGGAGTGCATTCGCAACAAGTTGGCACCCGATCTGCTTCATTCAGATATCTCAAATAAACCAATACGCCAGCACAGACAAGGATTTCAGTCACAAGCATGTGTATTAGTACGTAAAACTGACTTTGATTCTGAAATAGCGCTTTGCAATATTTTCCGCGCATTGTCAGTGAGCGAAACACATAGTTTGACGTGCCAAAAACGTTGCATAGCTTCTAATGAGCATGAAAT
This sequence comes from Heligmosomoides polygyrus bakeri, assembly GCA_947359475.1. Lineage (NCBI taxonomy): Eukaryota > Metazoa > Nematoda > Chromadorea > Rhabditida > Heligmosomidae > Heligmosomoides > Heligmosomoides polygyrus. Next base: position 61,246,637 of record OX375868.1, read on the forward strand.
CTGACAAAACATATAATAAACTTGTTTTAGCGTGACTATTAATTGCGGATGAATTTGTGAGCCGTTTTTGCCGCACGTTTAGGCTGTTTTCGCTCAGCGGTAGCTTCTTTCAAGTATTCCTGGGTACAGCTACTGTGAGTCTCATGCGCGTGTACTTCCAATGGAAAAACGTGGCGCAGCGACCTAGTCAAAACATTCCCGTTCGACATGCGAACCTCTACTGATCAAGTACGATTGTCTTTGCTAGTAAGCAATTTGGCTACAAGGCCGTAAGGCCAAGAACCTCTGGGTAGGTGATCATCCGCGACTATAACGACGTCACCTATCTGTGGTTCCGCAATCGAAGTCCGCTTACTACGCATACGTTCTTGTTGCCTTTCGCCTAGCATTGACAAATATTGGGAGTGCCGGATGTCCCAGAAGTGGTCCAACAGCTGGAGTGTCACCTTGTAGAACTTGGCTAAATTGTTTTGAGAGTCGTAGAGATCTTCAGGTAGTGAAGGTTGCAGCGGAAGTTGAACATCTGATCTAGGTATTAAGAAATCAATGGGTCGTAGTACATGTGCACCAACGTCACCTTCCCAATAAGGAGTTATAGGGCGTGCATTTAATGTAGCTTCAATCTCCGTGGTTATGGTTTGAAGATGTGTGAACTCCAGCGCACTGCGACCAACAGTTTTCCTGCAAGCTGACTTGAACAAACTGACCATTCTTTCGTAAAATCCACCTTTCCAAGGGAAAAGGGGTGTGATATACTTCCATGTAATTTTACGATTTACGCAATAGTCAGAAACAATTGTGGGAGCATTAGGTTTGTACACCAGGATTTGATTCGCGTCTTTCGCACCATGGAACGTCGTGGCGTTGTCGCAATAAACGACCTCTGGTTTGCCTCTGCACGCGATAAATTTACGGAAGACAAGCAGGAACTCTTCTGCTGTGTTGTTTGGGACAACCTCTAAGTGTATGGCGCGAGTAGTCATGCATGTTATTAAGCAGACCCTTTGCAACTGACGCCATCGCTGCGACAAGGAAGCGGTCCCAGATAGCCTATCCCGATGTTCTGAAACGGATAAGGCTTTGTAACGCGCTCTGTGGGCAGCGATACGTCTACGAGCTGCCTCCACTTTTCTAGATCCTCCGCGTCTAAAGGGGTATCCCAAGTTAAATTTTTTGCCCAAAGGTCTTGGATAAAGACCTTTACAGGTGTGAGGAACGGGGTTAATAATCCGAGTGGATCGTAAGTGGATGACAGAGCACGTAGCGCTGTGCGCTTAGTAGTGACTTGGATTTGCTTGGTTGATAAGGTTATGAGGAGCCTATCCTTGGCATACTGCCACCTGATTTCCAATAAGGACGCGTTGGTTGGGTTAATGGCTAAGTCTTTTGGTGTGATGCGCCCGTTAACTGCTTGATCGTTGCACAGGAACTCCCGAAGGTTCATGCGCATACGATTGAATATGGTTTTCGCCTGGCGATATTTCTCGAACGCTTCCTTCGATGAAGTCGCGCCCATGATAACGTTACGTTTCGACACGTTACGTTTCGACATACGTGTTCTGAAGAATTTCGTTACCAAGGGGCAAACCTCTCTGACAAGGTAGAGTCGAATGGATGCCGCCAGCAAAAACGGTGATGCGTTCACGCCAAATGGGACCGGTAAACGCGTTGGTTGGATGACGAAGGTGGTTTGGAAGTATCCCTCAACCATAGGAAACGTGTAGCATCTCGCTCGGACTTCTGAAGTCGAACTTTATGGAACGCTTTCTCTACGTCCGCTATTAAAAGGTAAGGATGCAACCGTGCACGTAGAAGGATCCCAACCAACTTTGGCAGTAGGACAGGACCTTGGTGTAAGCAGTCATTAAGACTATGAGTATTTCTTGCCTTGGATGACGCGTCGAATACCACGCGAAGTTTCGTAGTCGATGAAGAGTCTTTGAAGACGGCCTGATGCGGTATATAATACACGCGCGGGTCGTCGTACTCGAACTCTTTCACCTATTCTACGAATCCTGCAGAAACGTGGTCTTCGATTGCCTTAACGTACTGCGACCAAATTGGTCTATGCTTAGCCGCTGAAATTGCTCTAGCAGTCTGCAGTACGCCACCCGCTTGTTGTTACCCAGATGCGGGGTGGGCTTTTTCCAAGGAAATCGTACGTGAATAGCACCGTTAATGAATGTAGCAGTTCGATTAAACTCTTCTATTAGTTCTTCTTCGAGCTTACCGTCTACTGACGCATCGTGGCCATTCGAGATTCCAAGAGCTTCGAGCGACCATAGGTTTTTGATTGCTTCGTCGTCCATTCCATTGGCAGTGAACATTCCGATGGTCTCTGAGCTTGCGGTACGCTGACTGAAAAACCGAATTACCGGACACAACAGCACCAAATCTAATGTGACTCAGTACCATGCCTGATGGCGAACAAATTGGAGCTTCTGGGGATATGACGTCCCAAAAGTGATCGATACCGATTAATATGTCGGGCACAACTGAATCAGCGCGGCAAGAAGGTGGTTTTAGACCGTGTCTACGAATGAAACGCATATCTCGCTTGTCGATGCGGAGTGGATTTTGAGTGTACATTATAACACCTTTTGTGTTCAACTCAACTGTAAACGTCTTATCGAACACGTCGATCAAGTTTACGAGAACAGTGCACTAAACTTCCGTCTCGGTGTGGCCGATCGTGCGCATCTTAGGATTAGAAACGCGCAACTTTAGGCGGTGTACTGCGCTGGTAGTAATGAAACTGCTCTGCGCACCTGAGTCGAGATGCATTGTAACAGCTTCGACCTTGTTAGGGCTATCGAGCTTGACTTTACGAACATGAGGGAAGCGCTTGTAGTAGGGCTATTTCTATGCATGTTGATGGTGTTAGCATAGCATAACTGAACCTGTTCCGCTTCTTCGTCCGTATCTAAACGCTGGCGATCGTACGGAGCAGGGGAATCACGTTGACGTCTGGGTCGCTCTCTTACTGGAGAGAACGATACACGCCTCGGTGATGAGCTGTTACGCTTATGTCGATCTGAACACTGTTTAACATCTACATGCTTACCTCTGCCGCCTTCGTATTTTGTTCGCGAACGAGATCGATCTTCATACGCTGTGGACTACGATGTCTATCGCCAGATGGGCTTCGCGAAGGACTTTTGGATGAAAAGCTTCGACTGGGCGATCGATAGCGGTATCGATCGCGTATACGGCGTTCTCTGGACTCATTACGTTCTCTGTCGGAGGCACGATACGACCTTCTCTTTTGAGCCTCGTCACAGAGTAGCTCATGATGAGATCCTCCGCAAGTGCGACACTAAGGGTGGGAACAGGATGAAGATCGATGCCCAGTATGTAGGCACTTTCGACACAGATTACATAGATTAACCAAAACGCGTAGCACAACCACTGGAACATCTAGCCGATAGCGAGTCGAACTATGGTACACTGCGTTACAAAAACAGCATTCTGAACCTCGAGTATACGAATTGTCAGGTGAATTGGAACGTGACTTACCGCTCCTCTCAGTGGATACGTGATTGAGAGGCTTTCTCCCAATGTGGTAGAATCTTCGTATTTTTCCTGAGAAGCTATAGTGATATCAAGTTTTTGCATGATCTTCTCAAGGTCGAAATCCGAACCAGACTGGAACTAGAGTTCATGCAACTTCTGCAGGATTTCTGGTGGAAACTTATTTTTAACGAGATCCAATATTGGCAGTACGGTGCGGAGATCCTCGTACTTTCGTAGACCGTGTAGAATACCCATTATTTTGAACCACGTATTACGAAGATCGGTCCCAGAATATCTTGCTCGCGAAAGGTCCTGGAGCTGCTTATGTAACATAGAGCGGATTTTATGTGGCCTATCGTACCGCTTTTTGAGCGCTGCGACCAGGTGGAAGTAATTTGGACATTCTGGGTCCAGATCTTACAATACGATCAGTGCTTCTCCCTTCAGGAGACGTTTGAGATACCATACCGCTCGCGCCGCACGGTCTTAAGTGGGCGAAAAAACGCCAACATAGCGTCGCAAAGCGTCGCACGCTCATAACTCCTTCAGTTTTAGGTTTTTTGAATAAAGGTTGGTACCATTCGATTCGCCTCTTCAAGATCTACACAAACATGTGTAAAACTTTACCGGAACACCCGTATTTCGCCATGGGTGGTCCAAAATTGGCTGGCCGGGCGATTAGAGCAGTTTATTTCTCAGGATATGCGTGCTTTCGGAGTATCTCAAAGATGGCGTACGTCGCCAGTGCTCTGTCATGCCAGAAATGCCCAGAGTGCGCCGTGCACAATGCACACAGAACCTAACCTATCAATCGAGTGGGCGAGCGCATGTCCCCTGCGCTTCTATCTTCTCTCAGTGGGAACTGCGACGTTCTCAAGACTATTTCGAGCCGTTTGGAGAATATTATCAGAAATTTTTTGCCGCCCTACTCAGGAATTGCTCCAAGGCTGTCCAGCAAGCCTTTGGAGTGCGCCGTGAACAATGCATACAGAATCGAACCTTTCAATCGAGGGGGGGGGGGACGGCTTCTAGACTGATTGTTTGGGCAGTTTTATCAGAAATTTCTTGCCGCCCTACTCAGGAATTGCTCCAAGGCTGTCCAGCGAGCCTTTGGAGTGCGCCATAAACATGCATGGAGAATAGAACCTTTCAGATGAGGGGGGGGGACAGATTGTAGACTGAGCGTTTGGGGAGTTTTATCAGAAATTTCTTGCCGCCCTACTCAGGAATTGCTCCAAGGCTGTCCAGCGAGCCTTTGGAGTGCGCCGTGAACAATGCATACAGAATCGAACCTTTTAATCGAGGGGGGGGGACGGCTTCTAGACTGATTGTTTGGGCAGTTTTATCAGAAATTTCTTGCCGCCCTACTCAGGAATTGCTCCAAGGCTGTCCAGCGAGCCTTTGGAGTGCGCCATAAACATGCATGGAGAATATGGAGAATAGAACTTTTCAGATGAGGGGGGGACAGATTGTAGACTGAGCGTTTGGGGAGTTTTATCAGAAATTTCTTGCCGCCCTACTCAGGAATTGCTCCAAGGCTGTCCAGCGAGCCTTTGGAGTGTGCCGTGAACAATGCATACAGAATCGAACCTTTTAATCGAGGGGGGGGGGGGACGGCTTCTAGACTGATTGTTTGGGTAGTTTTATCAGAAATTTCTTGCCGCCCTACTCAGGAATTGCTCCAAGGCTGTCCAGCGAGCCTTTGGAGTGCGCCGTGAACAATGCATACAGAATCGAACCTTTTAATCGAGGGGGACGGCTTCTAGACTGATTGTTTGGGCAGTTTTATCAGAAATTTCTTGCCGCCCTACTCAGGAATTGCTTCAAGGCTGTTCAGCGAGCCTTTGGAGTGCGCCATAAACATGCATGGAGAATAGAACCTTTCAGTTGAGGGGGGGGGGACAGATTGTAGACTGAGCGTTTGGGGAGTTTTATCAGAAATTTCTTGCCACCCTACTCAGGAATTGCTCCAAGGCTGTCCAGCGAGCCTTTGGAGTGCGCCGTGAACAATGCATACAGAATCGAACCTTTTAATCGAGGGGGGGGGGACGGCTTCTAGACTGATTGTTTGGGTAGTTTTATCAGAAATTTCTTGCCGCCCTACTCAGGAATTGCTCCAAGGCTGTCCAGCGAGCCTTTGGAGTGCGCCATAAACATGCATGGAGAATAGAACCTTTCAGATGAGGGGGGGGGGGACAGATTGTAGACTGAGCGTTTGGGGAGTTTTATCAGAAATTTCTTGCCGCCCTACTCAGGAATTGCTCCAAGGCTGTCCAGCGAGCCTTTGGAGTGCGCCGTGAACAATGCATACAGAATCGAACCTTTTAATCGAGGGGGGGGGGACGGCTTCTAGACTGATTGTTTGGGTAGTTTTATCAGAAATTTCTTGCCGCCCTACTCAGGAATTGCTCCAAGGCTGTCCAGCGAGCCTTTGGAGTGCGCCATAAACATGCATGGAGAATAGAACCTTTCAGATGAGGGGGGGGGGACAGATTGTAGACTGAGCGTTTGGGGAGTTTTATCAGAAATTTCTTGCCGCCCTACTCAGGAATTGCTCCAAGGCTGTCCAGCGAGCCTTTGGAGTGCGCCGTGAACAATGCATACAGAATCGAACCTTTTAATCGAGGGGGGGGACGGCTTCTAGACTGATTGTTTGGGTAGTTTTATCAGAAATTTCTTGCCGCCCTACTCAGGAATTGCTCCAAGGCTGTCCAGCGAGCCTTTGGAGTGCGCCATAAACATGCATGGAGAATAGAACCTTTCAGATGAGGGGGGGGGACAGATTGTAGACTGAGCGTTTGGGGAGTTTTATCAGAAATTTCTTGCCGCCCTACTCAGGAATTGCTCCAAGGCTGTCCAGCGAGCCTTTGGAGTGCGCCGTGAACAATGCATACAGAATCGAACCTTTTAATCGAGGGGGGGGGACGGCTTCTAGACTGATTGTTTGGGTAGTTTTATCAGAAATTTCTTGCCGCCCTACTCAGGAATTGCTCCAAGGCTGTCCAGCGAGCCTTTGGAGTGCGCCATAAACATGCATGGAGAATAGAACCTTTCAGATGAGGGGGGGGGGGACAGATTGTAGACTGAGCGTTTGGGGAGTTTTATCAGAAATTTCTTGCCGCCCTACTCAGGAATTGCTCCAAGGCTGTCCAGCGAGCCTTTGGAGTGCGCCGTGAACAATGCATACAGAATCGAACCTTTTAATCGAGGGGGGGGACGGCTTCTAGACTGATTGTTTGGGTAGTTTTATCAGAAATTTCTTGCCGCCCTACTCAGGAATTGCTCCAAGGCTGTCCAGCGAGCCTTTGGAGTGCGCCATAAACATGCATGGAGAATAGAACCTTTCAGATGAGGGGGGGGGGACGGCTTCTAGACTGATTGTTTGGGTAGTTTTATCAGAAATTTCTTGCCGCCCTACTCAGGAATTGCTCCAAGGCTGTCCAGCGAGCCTTTGGAGTGCGCCGTGAACAATGCATACAGAATCGAACCTTTTAATCGAGGGGGGGGGGACGGCTTCTAGACTGATTGTTTGGGTAGTTTTATCAGAAATTTCTTGCCGCCCTACTCAGGAATTGCTCCAAGGCTGTCCAGCGAGCCTTTGGAGTGCGCCGTGAACAATGCATACAGAATCGAACCTTTTAATCGAGGGGGACGGCTTCTAGACTGATTGTTTGGGCAGTTTTATCAGAAATTTCTTGCCGCCCTACTCAGGAATTGCTTCAAGGCTGTTCAGCGAGCCTTTGGAGTGCGCCATAAACATGCATGGAGAATAGAACCTTTCAGTTGAGGGGGGGGGGGACAGATTGTAGACTGAGCGTTTGGGGAGTTTTATCAGAAATTTCTTGCCGCCCTACTCGTGAATTGCTCCAAGGCTGTCCAGCGAGCCTTTGGAGTGCGCCGTGAACAATGCATACAGAATCGAACCTTTTAATCGAGGGGGGGGGACGGCTTCTAGACTGATTGTTTGGGTAGTTTTATCAGAAATTTCTTGCCGCCCTACTCAGGAATTGCTCCAAGGCTGTCCAGCGAGCCTTTGGAGTGCGCCATAAACATGCATGGAGAATAGAACCTTTCAGATGAGGGGGGGGGGGACAGATTGTAGACTGAGCGTTTGGGGAGTTTTATCAGAAATTTCTTGCCGCCCTACTCAGGAATTGCTCCAAGGCTGTCCAGCGAGCCTTTGGAGTGTGCCGTGAACAATGCATACAGAATCGAACCTTTTAATCGAGGGGGGGGGGGGGACGGCTTCTAGACTGATTGTTTGGGTAGTTTTATCAGAAATTTCTTGCCGCCCTACTCAGGAATTACTCCAAGGCTGTCCAGCGAGCCTTTGGAGTGCGCCATAAACATGCATGGAGAATAGAACCTTTCAGATGAGGGGGGGGGACAGATTGTAGACTGAGCGTTTGGGGAGTTTTATCAGAAATTTCTTGCCGCCCTACTCAGGAATTGCTCCAAGGCTGTCCAGCGAGCCTTTGGAGTGCGCCGTGAACAATGCATACAGAATCGAACCTTTTAATCGAGGGGGGGGGGGGGACGGCTTCTAGACTGATTGTTTGGGTAGTTTTATCAGAAATTTCTTGCCGCCCTACTCAGGAATTGCTCCAAGGCTGTCCAGCGAGCCTTTGGAGTGCGCCATAAACATGCATGGAGAATAGAACCTTTCAGATGAGGGGGGGACAGATTGTAGACTGAGCGTTTGGGGAGTTTTATCAGAAATTTCTTGCCGCCCTACTCAGGAATTGCTCCAAGGCTGTCCAGCGAGCCTTTGGAGTGCGCCGTGAACAATGCATACAGAATCGAACCTTTTAATCGAGGGGGGGGACGGCTTCTAGACTGATTGTTTGGGCAGTTTTATCAGAAATTTTTGCCGCCCTACTCAGGAATTGCTTCAAGGCTGTTAGGCGAGCCTTTGGAGTGCGCCATAAACATGCATGGAGAGTAGAACCTTTCAGTTGAGGGGGGGACAGATTGTAGACTGAGCGTTTGGGGAGTTTTATCAGAAGTTTCTTGCCGCCCTACTCAGAAATTGCTCCAAGGCTGTCCAGCGAGCCTTTGGAGTGCGCCATGAAGATTGCATACAGCATCGAACCTTTCAATCGAGGGGGGGGGGGCGACCGCTCGCAAGTTTCACGCGCGGGCGTCTTCGGAGCACAATAGCTCTGTCAAGTTGGAACCTTTCAGTATGCAGCTTGTGGGTCTTGTAGGCAGTAGAACGGTCTATTAGCGCACTAAAGCAGAATGGTTTAGCTTAGGAGGGGCAATGTTATAGGGGTGCGAAGTGCAGGTGAGGCTTGTGTGGAGCGAATATATCCTCTGTCATTCGGTGGACCACTGCGAGAAGACGCGGCGACGGCCTCAAAATGCGTATGCGAACATAGCACTTAAGGTACTTTACGATGACGTGCTCATAGCTCCTCAGCTGCCCAAACTGCCTAGCCTCAGCTGCCGTTTCAGAGCGGCGAAACCTAGCGGTTCGAGTTTCTTGCGCTTCTACTCGCCCATGTTTGGGTTTCTGACACTCCCAATAACACCGTTTTGTTCATGACGAGAAGCTCTATCGAATGGTGTCACTCTCGACCAATTTCAAAAAATCGATTTTTCGACAATATCGAGGACGTGGGCGCTACAGCCCGAGCTGCGCGGACGATGACGTCGTCGAAAACCGGTGTTTTCGAAATTGGCCACATTTCCTCGTCCAAATTTCGACCAAAATTATCTAGGCGTTATTACGGGCGCTGATTACGAATCCGACGTTCGTTTTCGAAAGTTCCGCCGACTTCAGCAGGTTACTTCCCGTTTGACGGTGGTAGGGTCAGGATCACCGATCACCCTCAGTTATCGGTATGAGCGGTCCCCTCCCGTAATCGTCCAAATGCACTTCGGCATCGTGTTCGGCACCCCGAATAAGTCCCCGACCCTATACGAATTTTGAGCAAAATCGATGATCCTGACCCCACCACCCTCAATTATCCAGAAGAAAATCCAAAACCTACCGAAGTCGACGGAATTTTCGAAAACGGACGTCGGATTCGTAATCCCCAAATAGCCCCGAAACGATTTTGGAGGGAGTTCGCACGAGGAAATTTGGCCTATTTCGAAAATATCGGTTTTCGATGACGTCATCGTCCGCGCAGCTCGGCCTAGGGCGCCCACTTCCTCGATGGGATATTTCTGAAAAATCGATGTTTCCAAAATCGATCGAAATTGATAGAGATTTTCAAGCAGAACAGAAAGGTGTTATTGGGAGTGTAGAAACCCAAATATGGGCGAGTAGAAGCGCAAGAAACTCTAACCGCAAGCTTTCGCCGCTGCAAAACGGCAGATGGGACTAAGGCAGCTTAGGCAGCTGAGAAGTTCTGAGTTCGTCGCCGTAAAGTACCTTACGTGGTCTGTCCGCATACGCATTTTGAGGCCGTTAGCTCGCCGCGTCTTCTCGCAGTGGTCCACCGAAATCGGAAAAAAATGCGTCACACAAGCCTCACCTGCATATTCGCACCGCTGTAACATTGCCCCCTCCTAAGCTAAGCCATTCTACTTTAATGTACTAATAGACCGTTCTACTGCCTACAAGACCCACAAGCTGCAGCCGAAGCGATTCGAACTTGACAGAGCTATTGCGCTCCGAACACGCCCGCGCGTGCAACTTGCGAGCGGTCGCCCCCCCCTCGATTGAAAGGTTCGATGCTGTATGCATTGTTCATGGCGCACTCCAAAGGCTCGCTGGACAGCCTTGGAGCAATTTCTGAGTAGGGCGGCAAGAAACTTCTGACAAAACTCCCCAGACGCTCAGTCTACAATCTGTCCCCCCCCCTCAACTGAAAGGTTCTACTCTCCATGCATGTCTATGGCGCACTCCAAAGGCTCGCTGAACAGCCTTGAAGCAATTCCTGAGTAGGGCGGCAAGAAATTTCTGATAAAACTGCCCAAACAATCAGTCTAGAAGCCGTCCCCCCCCCTCGATTGAAAGGTTCGATTCTGTATGCATTGCACAGCCTTAGAGCAACTCCTGACTAGGGCGGCAAGAAATTTTTGATAAAACTCCCCAAACGCTCAGTCTACAGGCTGCCCCCCCCCCTCGATTGAAAGGTTCGATTCTCTATGCATGTTCATGGCGCACTCCAAAGGCTCGCTGGACAGCCTTGGAGCAATTCGAGAGTAGCGCGGCAAGAAATTTCTGATAAAACTCCCCAAACCCTCAGTCTACACGCTGTCCCCCCTCGATTGAAAGGTTCGATTCTGTATGCATTGTTCACGGCGCACTCCAAAGGCTCGCTGAACAGCCTTGGAGCAATTCCTGAGTAGGGCGGCAAGAAATTTCTGATAAAACTGCCCAAACAATCAGTCTAGAAGCCGTCCCCCCCCCCTCGATTGAAAGGTTCGATTCTGTATGCATTGCACAGCCTTAGAGCAACTCCTGACTAGGGCGGCAAGAAATTTTTGATAAAACTCCCCAAACGCTCAGTCTACAGGCTGTCCCCCCCCCCTCGATTGAAAGGTTCGATTCTCTATGCATGTTCATGGCGCACTCCAAAGGCTCGCTGGACAGCCTTGGAGCAATTCCTGAGTAGGGCGGCAAAAAATTTCCGATAGCATTCTCCAAACGGCTCGAAATAGTCTTGAAAACCTCGCAGTTCCCATTGAGAGAAGATAGAAGCGCAGGGGACATGCGCTCGCCCACTTGATTGATAGGTTAGGTTCTGTGTGCATTGTGCACGGCGCACTCTCGGGGCATTCCTGGCATGACAGAGCACTGGCGACGTACGCCATCTTTGAGATACTCCGAAAGCACGCATATCCTGGGAAATAAGCTGCTCTAATCGCCCGTCCAGCCAATTTTGGACCACCCACGGCGAAAATACGGGTGTTCCGGTAAAGTGTTACACATGTTTGTGTAGATCTCGAAGTGGCGAATCGAATGATGCCAACCTTTTTCGAATTACCTAAAACTGAAGGAGTTGTGAGCGTGCGACGCTTTGCGACGCTATGTTGGCGCTTTTTCGCCCACTTTTGACCGTGCGGCGCGAGCGGTATTGTATGGATATTTGTGCACGTTGTTGATGCTGGGATCGCTATTCAGTGCCTGCTCGAACGAACACCAGAAGGTGTGAAATTGAGTCACGTCCCCTGTAAACGGTTCAATTACGAGTTTCCCTAACTGTATAGGAGAATACAACGGTACCTGCGAAAAAGGAGCATTACGCGCAGATGCAGTGTCCGGACTTGGACCAAGGTGGTTTAAGCCAGATTCACCGTGTTGCTGTGGACTCAACGACGGCTGCGCACTAGTACTGAGTTCTGAAATATCTGCCGAGATTTCCCTCCGTTAGTTTTCTTGTTCCTATTTTGGCATCGTGCTTGATGTTTCCGCTAGACGCAGAGCCTCCAGTTGAGCTGGAATGTCATCAAGGTGAGCCTTCAAGGTCGAAACTACCGACTCCGCCTGTACTAGGATATCGTCTAAGCGAGTTCCTTGCATATAGTTTTCATACGTGGCAATGTCCATTTCTGGATTGCTGGATGCTCCTACGGCTGCAAGGAACGTGTTGCGGCGTTCCTTTACCGTTAGAATTGCTGACTGCAAATCCGACAGATGGAATTCTAGAGCTGCCTGGCGAACACTAAGCAGTGTATTCCTATTTGATGCCTGCGGACTTATTGGTTCAAACAACGCTACGTTGATTTTACCTTTTGCTGCTTCCAGCGCGTTGCAGGCCTTTGTTAAATTTGCTTTGAATGACGAGATGGGCCATCGTACGTTTTGGCAGAAGGTGGTACTGCCGGTACCCAAATCTGTAATTAGAGTGCTGGAGTCCTACGATCTCTATAGGATGCGCCTTGGCCGAGGCCACCCGGTACAGCGTACGAGAACGAGACGAGCGACAACGACACAGATCGGTGCATATGAGCGATACCGTACACAAAGGAGACGCGAACACAATGCAAGACACCGGTTTGGTGAACGGACGTTAGTGAGTGAAGGCTACTGTCCAGTTTACGGCAACGGGGAGAAGTTTGGATGACTGTGCGCGGTTGCAAAGGTACGATGGAGGCCCAGATTACGTACACCTTGGCCTGATAGCTAAAGCCCAGGAATAGAGTGAAGTTGCGGGCGGAAACTTACAGTATGTTGCTCCGTTTGCATTCTTCTTAGCTACTGCGACCCTTCCTAGAGGGGTTTCCCGACCGCCTCGCTTACGCTTGTGCAGTTTGGTACGTGAGTTAGGCTGCAGCATGGCGCTTGTAACCCGCCGGACGTCCCCGTCTGTCTCTCCAGTGAATTGTGCCACTCAAACGCCAGAGGTGTAGGGTTACGGCCACTAGATCTCACGCCGGGAACTGGCCCCAGTCTTAGCGTGCGAAGGTGCCCAGTTTACTCCGAGGGTGCCCTGTACCTATGTGCGTCCTCTACAAATCCCTAGACCTTAAGGGCGGGATGGCGAGTGCGAGAGGCTCGTTCGCTAGATCCTAGTGCTGGAGTCGACAGCGCGTACCAGCCCCAGGATTCGGCTCCCATGCACCATGTTGCGCCGTGAGCCCACTTTTACCCCGAGCGCGCAGGACGAGACCTGACGAGGGAAAGAGCTCACTACGTTCGGTGGTCCATCTCGAGGACTTACACTCACTCGCCCTGCTCATTCCCTGCCTCGCGGCGTTTCTTATCACGGAACCCCTAAGGCCCTACTGCCTCGACTGGTGGCGCGATCTGTAGCCTTTCAATAAGCAACACCCGAGCTCGTCTTGCTTTCGTGTCCACAGCTGACATTCATGTACGCTATCACTCGAACGCCTTGGGCCCTTGCGTTCATTACGCATACGATCCGTACCATGCCCGTTCGCTGGTCCTCCCACGACTATACGACACGATAGATATGTGATGTTACTACGCATGAATTCGGCACTCTAACACAGTTCATCTCACATCCGTTTATGAGTACAAGGTTCTTCTACGAACAATACCATAGCGTTTAAGGCATACGATGAGTTAGTGTCCCTTAAATGTTAACTTGCTTCACCAGCCCGACCGAATCTACCTAGTCCCAGGGACCACATCGACCAACCCGCGTGGGGGCAATGGACCCTGCCGTGCGACGTGTGTCAGGTCACGTCGGGTTACCAGAGCCGGTTCACACGGTTACCTGACGGATTTATCCTCGTCCATCCGATGGTTTCCGCGGCATGACATCTGGCGGTGATGATTCCGCAATGACAGTCGAATGCTCCGACTGGTTGGCAGGCGGACGCCTATCCTTGGACTCCTTCGTAGTGGTCGATACTAGACGTGGGGATGGGGGGGGGGGGGTAGCTATACAAACGATTTATTGTCGCGTCTGCGGCATGAGGTCAGCCAGCGCGGCAGCGGGCGCGGCAGCTGTCAGAGGGTCGGCCGCCACTGCCGCAGAGGCCGTGTCGAGCGCGGCAGACGCGACGAGGTCCAATGTTGCTGTAGGGGTGCTGTATGACGTTGAAGGTAGGTTTAGTACTATATATAAGAAGTGTAGGGTGTGTTTCCATCCGTCCGCCACAACTGCAGTGGGAGCACGGTGTATTGGCGGTATTTAACGATTGATGGTGATCGACGGCGGCTAGGAACTTCAGCCCTGGGGGTAGTCGAGGTCGCTGAACTCGAATCTGAAGTTCGTTTTTGAAGTATCGATCGCCATCAGCCGGTATTGATCAAATCATCAATTTTCTGCGGATATCGTTAAAGCGGTGCGAGACCTCAGCCCTGGGGGTTATCGAGGTCGCTGAACACGAATCTGAAGTTCGTTTTTGAAGTATCGATCGCCATCAGCCGGTATTGATCAAATCATCAATTTTCAGCGGATATCGTTAAAGCGGTGCGAGACCTCAGCCCTGGGGGTAGTCGAGGTCGCTGAACTCGAATCTGAAGTTCGTTTTTGAAGTATCGATCGCCATCAGCCGGTATTGATCAAATCATCAATTTTCTGCGGATATCGTTAAAGCGGTGCGAGACCTCAGCCCTGGGGGTTATCGAGGTCGCTGAACACGAATCTGAAGTTCGTTTTTGAAGTATCGATCGCCATCAGCCGGTATTGATCAAATCATCAATTTTCAGCGGATATCGTTAAAGCGGTGCGAGACCTCAGCCCTGGGGGTTATCGAGGTCGCTGAACTCGAATCTGAAGTTCGTTTTTGAAGTATCGATCGCCATCAGCCGGTATTGATCAAATCATCAATTTTCTGCGGATATCGTTAAAGCGGTGCGAGACCTCAGCCCTGGGGGTTATCGAGGTCGCTGAACTCGAATCTGAAGTTCGTTTTTGAAGTATCGATCGCCATCAGCCGGTATTGATCAAATCATCAATTTTCTGCGGATATCGTTAAAGCGGTGCGAGACCTCAGCCCTGGGGGTTATCGAGGTCGCTGAACACGAATCTGAAGTTCGTTTTTGAAGTATCGATCGCCATCAGCCGGTATTGATCAAATCATCAATTTTCTGCGGATATCGTTAAAGCGGTGCGAGACCTCAGCCCTGGGGGTTATCGAGGTCGCTGAACTCGAATCTGAAGTTCGTTTTTGAAGTATCGATCGCCATCAGCCGGTATTGATCAAATCATCAATTTTCTGCGGATGTCGTTCAAGCTGTCCGAAACTTCAGCCCTGGGGTAGTCGAGGTCGCTGAACTCGAATCTGAAGTTCGTTTTTGAAGTATCGATCGCCATCAGCCGGTATTGATCAAATCATCAATTTTCTGCGGATATCGTTAAAGCGGTGCGAGACCTCAGCCCTGGGGGTTATCGAGGTCGCTGAACACGAATCTGAAGTTCGTTTTTGAAGTATCGATCGCCATCAGCCGGTATTGATCAAATCATCAATTTTCTGCGGATATCGTTAAAGCGGTGCGAGACCTCAGCCCTGGGGGTTATCGAGGTCGCTGAACTCGAATCTGAAGTTCGTTTTTGAAGTATCGATCGCCATCAGCCGGTATTGATCAAATCATCAATTTTCTGCGGATGTCGTTCAAGCTGTCCGAAACTTCAGCCCTGGGGTAGTCGAGGTCGCTGAACTCGAATCTGAAGTTCGTTTTTGAAGTATCGATCGCCATCAGCCGGTATTGATCAAATCATCAATTTTCTGCGGATATCGTTAAAGCGGTGCGAGACCTCAGCCCTGGGGGTTATCGAGGTCGCTGAACACGAATCTGAAGTTCGTTTTTGAAGTATCGATCGCCATCAGCCGGTATTGATCAAATCATCAATTTTCTGCGGATATCGTTAAAGCGGTGCGAGACCTCAGCCCTGGGGGTTATCGAGGTCGCTGAACTCGAATCTGAAGTTCGTTTTTGAAGTATCGATCGCCATCAGCCGGTATTGATCAAATCATCAATTTTCTGCGGATATCGTTAAAGCGGTGCGAGACCTCAGCCCTGGGGGTTATCGAGGTCGCTGAACACGAATCTGGAATTCGTTTTTGAAGTATCGATCGCCATCAATCGATATTGATCAAATTGTTGGTTTTTTATGGATGTCGTTCAAGCTGTCCGAAACTTCAGCCCTGGGGTAGTCGAGGTCGCTGAACTCGAATCTGAAGTTCGTTTTTGAAGTATCGATCGCCATCAGCCGGTATTGATCAAATCATCAATTTTCTGCGGATGTCGTTCAAGCTGTCCGAAACTTCAGCCCTGGGGTAGTCGAGGTCGCTGAACACGAATCTGAAGTTCTTTTTTGGAGTATCGATTGCCGTCAACCGGTATTGATCAATTTGTTGATCCTACTATATATAAAAGTGTAGTGTGTGTTTCCATCCGTCACAACTGCAGTGGGGCACGGTGTATTGGCGGTAATTAACGATTGATGGTGATCTACAGCGGCTAGAAACTTCAGCCCTGGGGCTAGTCGAGGTCGCTGGAGGGTAGTCGATGAATGTTTGTATTTATAGACTCTACAAGATTTTTAATACCCTCGCCCCGTTATAATGAAATGATGATTCTCTGAATATTTCATAGCATTCAAAAATGTTGGATTTTTTCGCTCTCACGGCTGGGAAATATATAATTCTTACCATTTTGGTAAGTCCACTTACTCTTTTGGCGCAAATTGGGTCTGGGGGTGTTACCATGTATTACAGCCCTATTTGCTTTTTGAAACCGGAACTTTTTGCAGCAATAGTGTGTTTCTACCCCTACAGTGAATTGAGGTAGGCCATTTATGAAGTAACTGTACTATATATGCCTTCTTACCAAGGCGTACACCACTGAGTAACGGGTGATCCCCCCGTCTCCTGGAGATCAAGGAAGTACAGGCATCTACTCGCTGGAGTCTTTGCTCCTCCGTCAGTTCGTGTGGTATCCATTTGCCGTACCCCACAACTTTCCCGAGCTTTCGAGGATGACGATCCACCGTCATGTGGCTGCAGACCAACCTGCCTGCCACATCCCTGGCACTTATTGTAGGATCGGCTTCGTTGAGCTCTCTGAGAGTTTCACCATCTCATCAATAACCTCTACTGAATGTCCCGACGTCGCGTCATCTTCCAAAGTGCTCTCGCCTGACTTAAAGCGGTACAACCATCTCTTGCGGCATGCCTCTGCTGCAGAGTAACCTCCATCGATCTCATACAAGAAGCAGTGTCGAAGGTGGTATTGCGGTCACATAATTAGCCACATATGTTGCCCTGTGCAAATCTCGGTCCTTTATAGTAAACTAATGACGCTCCAGAACATTCTCACAATCCAACTTGCGACGTGGCTCAGAAGCTGATTTTTTTTTGTCGAAGTGGAGAGAACTTATGTTCCACCCTAGTACTTGTAGACATGAGTGAGGGATGTGGAGTCAGAAGCACCAAATTCGCCCAAACTTCGTGCATGGAGGTTTTGTGGGGCGCCAAGCGCGAATATGGAATCTGTTTATGATTTACCTAACGTGGAAATCAAAACATTTTCAAAGAACTCAAATAGGTAAACGATACTTGTCACCAGGCGTTTGATCAACGGTGTTTGAATATAAAGGGTGTCACTGATGGTAAACCACAAAAAGAAAAATGTCGAGATTGATGGAGATTGAACTTGCAGAACAAACAATCTAACACTTTTTTACATTGTTGCTTAAACCTGGAACGATTTATAGGGGGAGGTTCTAAGATGGGTGTTTGGTTGCGACCAAAACTCTTGCGACAGGCGGGACTCGAACTCTCCCCTTCTACTCTCCGGGCAGCGATGCTACGCCTTAACCACCAGCGCTGTTTAACCGCACACAACACCACGGTTCTTCCCACTAGCAATCACCTATCAGCAGTCTCCAGTGATATCCGGATGAATCACTGTCACTCATCTTCAGCAACCACAGTGAACATTTCGCACATCGTCAACTTCAATTATGTCACAGAATTCATTGGCAAATTCTGACAAGCTTGTTTGATTCCAGAGTGAACACAACCGAACTGAGCGTTTTGCTTCAGAATAAGAAGGCAAGCGCTCCAGATTCAACATCGCATTCTCCACACTTCGCTCGTATGATCTTCTGCAACTCATTCCCAGATTGCCCTTCCGGAACAAAACGTTTTGAAACCGCATACCACCAAACTTATGCCGTGTCCTTGACTTCTTTGAACCCTTACTAAGACCTTTCCACAACGTGCTGGATACAGCGACGCAGAGCAGTATTAGATGGTCAGAATATGCTCCCTCCATGGCCAACTTGCAGTTTTCGCGTTCTTATGAAAAGATTTTGCAGAGCAGAAGCTAAACTTCTTCCGCATTCTTGAACCTATCGGTGCGGCAGCATTTAGAGGCAGATGAAGTGGTGAGAAGGATCGTGTTTCTCATGACGATCCTTCCCAGTCTTTTACGGGTATGTCACGCGTGTCGTCGCGTCGCCCGCTTCGTCTGGCACAAAAAGACAAGTAGCACTCAAAAATGTTTTATTCATATCATCCATCTATCGAGCAATGCGTCTCGGCAAATTGAAAACCTAAGGCCTAGAGCTCCAGCGTTGCTGTATGAGGGTTCGGATCGGATTACTTTAGTGCTGCGAAGGCCTTCGGCATTGCGCATTCATCGAGATGATGCACGAAGTCGCTCATTTCCTGAAATTAAGAGCATTAAAAACAACTTGTCAATCTAAGCTTTAACTCAGATTTCCTGCAGACATACAGAAAAAACTAATTGTACTATGCCTATTTGCATATGCTAAATTTAATTTACCAAAAATACCAAACCTAAAAATAAGGGTGCCAATAAATACACTAATTGCAAGATTTTCCACAAGATTTTATTCCCTTTAAAGCTGTTCACACTTATTCTTCCCCTACCTCCTAGTTCATTTTTAATTACATCCAATTTCTTAAAAATGTAACTCTAAATGAATGCAGACGTATTAGAAATAAATGAGTATAAAACGGATCATTCCTATAACAAGTTCGGTGATACCTTTTACAAACATGTCATTACTGTAGCTTAGATAATATTAAACATCAACAGCTTAAGTAAATTTTGAAAAAGGGCACAAAATATAGACCTGTAAGGGGCTATATTTACGGCAAACAAGCTATACAAGACGCGTATAAAAAGGCAGTGGAAAAGGTAATCATACATATAAAGAAGGCCTACAAAATTTCTCGACATCACTTGAAAGAACTCTCTCATTTCTATAAAGCACAGTTTAAAAATAAAGTTAAACCGCTCATTAATAGACATAATATATAGACAACAAAGCTATTACTCCATATAGAGAAACTTTATAATGCAAGATAAATTGGTATTTAGTTCGCTAGATAAAGCATCCAATAATCACAGTTTAATTTGTAAAAAAAACTGTATTTACTCAGTTTGATGGAAGAGATGCGCATTCATAATGAAAATTCATTAGATGCTTTTAATAGGAATAGCGCGAACTATACCTATGGTGCGCGTGGAGCGCAGTCTGAGGAGGCGCCGGCTGTTGCGTGCCCGATACCATGTTCTTCGTTCGGGTTTCCCGCCTCAACCAACCAAGCCTTCCATCCCTCCGGGGTCGGTGAACTGGTACCAGACTTGTCTGGGAAGGATAAAGCACTGACTCGTAAATCGGCTGGCCACCGCAAGTCATTGTATGGCCAGATACGCATTCAACACGCCTCCACGACATCCCGTAGAAGTAGAATGCGTGGCGCATCCCAAAGAGGATTGAATAACGCCGTCCTTTATCTTATCTTATCTTTATACCTATACAAAATTAAAAGCCTATAACAAGCTCCCCATTTTTTAAACATAAACTTCTCCATGTTAAACAAAAGCTTAGTGTTGATGTTGAGGGAGACCTATTATATATGCGCTACCAAAATATGCTGGTAAATGATTCGTTGCTACCAACGGAATTAACACGTTTTATACAGACGACATAATTGATAGATACAGATGTTATAATGCAACAGATCTGTTATATCTTATTGATTACTTACCTAGGAATAGCTATTGCATGTTTGCGAACATTATTTCTAAACAAAATAAGGGATTCCTCAACGCGGAAATTATAGTCCTCTTGTTGTGGACCTCACTATATCTATGTTCGAGTTTGAATACTCTAAAGGTTCTAGAATATATAAAAACCAACTTTCATACCATTTAGATATTAGATATGACCTTCTTATAGTTCATAATTATAACGAAAACTATATTGATCAGATTCTAACTTTAATCTACAAAGATACTCATCTTAAACATATGAGTCAGCATTAATGTAGTTATTTGGACATATCTTTGCAAGTCATAGATAACGTTATAGAAACCAACCTATATAATATGACCGACGATTTGAATTTTAATGTTAACAGATTCCTCGGACTCGGAAATTTCAATTAATTTTGAAAGTAATGCTATTTATACAGAAACACTTCAAATAGCTAACACATGTTCTAAATTCGCTTCTTTCTGCTCTAAGATTAGAGAACTCCATGATAAACTTATAAGTAATAGCTTTGGTAAAGAATTTATCGTTGCTAACATACTTAAATATTTATACAAAAGTAAACAGATTTTTATAGATACAATATTATTGAAAATTATAACATACTACGTTAAGCTAAGACGCTAAGTAACAGTCGCCCTTAGAGTAAGTTATCACAAGTTAACCCTACGTAATAATTTTATTTAGTTTCTTTTTTCTAACATATTTCCTTCTTACTGCTCTATATCCAGACTTTTACGCGCTTATTATAGCTTCCTTAAGGAATTGCTTGTTAGCAATTTTCTATTTTAATATCCTTCCTACTGTGTATAATCGACTAATGTCACGTGTCCGTCACGGGGAGTAGGGATTAAAGCCAAGAGATGCCTACGACTGTGCGGCGTATGCCCGCCGGGCTTTCTTTGAGCTTAACCATGGACGAATGCTGGCGAACTATATCCTTGGCGATTGATCGTCCAAGTTTGCGATATATTCAGCGGGCCACGCATCAGGGTATGAAGGGGGCCAAGTGCGGAGCGTAGCAATTTAGAAGTCGTGCCCTAGACGTCGTTCAACGTGAGTCAGGATTCAGAAGATGTGCTGAAGACGTCGTCCATTGTGCGTTGGGATTCAGAAGACGTGCTGAAGACATTGTCCAACGTGCGCAGGAATTCAGGAGACGTGCCGCAGACGTCAAACTTGCGTAGAGATTCTGAGTACCAGTAGAAGGGGGTCCATTGAAGAAGGGATCAGCAAAGCAGGACCACTAAGGGGGGGGGGGGGTTAAGGGGAACCAGTATTTTCTCGCAATATCGTCCAATGTGCGTCGGGTTTTTGAAGACGGGTCACAGAAATCTGGCACGCGTGTTGGGGTGCACAATTGTCATAGACGTCGCGGCAACGTGGTGACACGTGAGTAGGGACTCAGTGTTGCACGAGTGTGTTTGACTTTCATCCGTTCCCTTGCCAGCACCTAGGTAGGGAATTATGTTTCTGCATACTAAGCACTTCGGATTGGGACTCTCATGATCTGTTACTCGTTACGCAGAGAACGGGCACTTCGAAGAAGAAATCGTGTGCATACGATTGAGGGTGGATGGGCTTCATAGGAGCAGTGAAGGCCCCACCAAATCCCGCTGCACTAATCTATTTATTAACAACGGATTTTACTTAATAAAAGTAAGAAGGCCTAAAGGAGAATGGAGGAAGATTGGGGTTGTTCTATTCTCGGGGTTTGGGGCGATACCCCCAAACCTCTGGAAGGGGAGGGGAGTGGTGGGGTCATTGTCACATTTTGATTTTGCCCAAACTTCGTTCAGAGGCTATTTAAGGCACTGGTAATTAATACGAGGTTTGTTTTTGAATTTCCATTGATTACGATGGGTGACGGTAGGCATGAATAATAGTCACCCATGCCCTCCCATACCTACAGCTGAGTAGGGGTCGCTCACCCATGCTCACCAATACCCACCGCAACCAGTCGAAAATTTAAAAGAGACATTTCGTAAGTGATCAGCGCCTTAAACAACCTTTCTGGGCTGTTTAGTTGAAATAATTTTTCCACCTCTGGAGTCGTAAAAACACAATAATAGATCAGCGCTGTTTCCAGTCTACTTCAGCTCCCTTTCTTGCAGAGGCCAATCCGCACGGAGAGAGGGCTCAGAACGCAAGCTGAAAATGGTCCACAATTCCGTTCCCAGAAACGGTTAGCAGAAATGGAACCCATATTTGGAAACACAGTTCGAAGCCGAATCGAGAGATATACATCTCACCTCCAAGCGCCATGTTCACCAGGTATCCCTTCCCTTAAGAGTTAGAAGAGACGCATTCTAGCTTGCTCATCATTTAGATACCTAATCCACTCTACTTCCGAGCTGACCGAAGAGCAGCGTCTGGCACGTTTCGACACTTGCTCCAACCTGCTAGCTCGCTTTAAAAAAGAGCCCTTCGTAAGCTCTATTATAACTGTAGATGAAAAATGGGTACTTTACATAGCATGAAGCGAGGACGTGTCTGGGTAGATAAGGATGCTCCTCCGACATCCTTTCCTAAAGCCGACCTTCACCCTAAAAAAGCTATTCTTACTTTGTTGTGGTGTTGTAAAGGTGTGTGTAATCCATTACAGGTTTTTGCAACCGGGTCTGGCAGTCACAGCAGAGTCTTACTGCTGTGATTTAGACCTAATGTACGAGAGGTTGCAAAAATTGTGGCCGGCAGTGGTGAATAGAGGAGGCCGCTCCTGTTGCAGGACAACGCAAGGCCACACACCTCACAAATCACTCGGCGAAAATTGACCCATTTAGGTATCGAGGTTCTCCCTCACCCACCATATTCATCCGACCTTCCCCCACTCACTATCCATTTTCGAGCTCTTGACTTTCTTTTGCGTCAGACACAAATCACTAATTTGGCCGGTGTTGAGTTGTCATTACCTGTTGGTTGGTAAAAATGTATAGATTCTGGTTAGTTTTGCTTCGAATAATAAGGATGTGTAAGCTTAGTTATAGCAGTTTGAAGTAAGCGGTCCGTTTCGGCGATTAATTTTGGGACTGTCAAATAAAACCGAATCGCTATCGTGCGCATGACAAGACCGTTTACAATAAACGCTCATGCAACCGCAAGGTGTTCAAAACCAAATGCCAATCATTGTTGGTTATTAGCTCCTGTACATAAAGTGCGCGACATCTTTATAGCAGCAAAATATACTCCTACGAGCCCACGGACATGCCACACTGAACCTGGTGCTAAACTTTCGGATGATGTATTTCCTATGCCCAATTGACCTAAAAAACGCGCTTAGGCCACTGAAAGATGAACATTACCAAAGCTGGTGCAGATGAACAAGATTTAAAGCCTCGGTTTGTTCATACTAGTGATGACGTTGGTACTTTGTCTGTAGGCTCTAACATCTTTCTCAGGGCCCTAAGCAGTAAATGAATTGCTGGAAGGACTTAAAGCAATTGTTGCCCTATGTGAGAGTGTGGTGGCACTTCTGATTAGACACCTACACGGACCCATCGAAGATGGCCATTAAAAATCATAGGACCCGACAACCCTCTCTTCTCATCGTGAAACTTGTTGGCGTCAAATACGGTTATCAGGGACTGAGTTCTCTACTGCAGAGTGGGAAGAGGCAAACGGATAATGCGACAAGACGGGCAGTGAGATAGGTATGTTGCCGATTCTCAAACCAATGCCTCTCCTTTATAACTAGTTTGGATCTCTCTGTGCAACCTTAGACACCGAGCCTAATGTCCTACAAAGAGTCTTGTAGGATGCAGACCCGATCAGCAGCCGAGAGCAGCTGCGCCCAAACTTGAGTTTACTCTCCTGAAGCGTAAGAGCACGCGAACAACCACGCCCCTCTTTTTGTTTTAACGAAACGCCTATATCCCACAGCTGACTAATGGTTCGCTCAACACCAGGAACTGTTTCAAAAACGCACCGCACCACTCACCTGATGGCATGTCTCCTCAGTGTTGGTGCGACTGTTCACGCGGTCATTGCACTCCTCAAGCACAGCTTTCAACTCGGTGACGTGATCGGCGCAACGTTCGCGCCACTGTGTAAGCTGGTCGACTCCCTCTTCTAACGGCTCATTGTGCTCAGGCATGATCCTTGAATCACCATCGACTTCAAAAGTCAGAAGTCGGAGTCGCACACTAGCGAGGCCAGGTAGCCCCTCTCCTGAGAAAGATATCAATGCGCAGAACGCAATCAAGTGCACTATGGAGACGGCAACCGTTTATGCTACCCAATATGGGAAGTTCTCATTTACTCCAATGATGTAAATTACACGAACAACCAACTAGAAATTACATACAAAGAACATAACGAGGGAGCGCCAGCCGCCAGAATCAGTCAGACGGCGTTCTGCGCTTACGAGGTGCTGTGAGTCAACGTATGAGATACCGAAACGGACATTAACAGCAGAGCATCACTTCGCCAGAACAAATAAACAAACAGGCCGTGGAGTCGCTGTTAACTTGCATGGAACATCACTATGAAGAGCTGCAAAGGCTAACAAAGCCTACATATACATCAAGAATAGATCCTGTACATGAGAAGACCTCATGTACAACGAAATGGACATCGGAGATTGGATGCTTGAGCTCTGGATGGAAATCCGGAAAAGCACTACAGACAAGCTGCTGCGAATAGGGCACAATGATAGATCAACGTGAAATTTGGATATGAATCATTTCCTGAATCGTGCAGGCGGCGATGGCGACCGCGGGCGCGGTCGCTTCCCAAGCGACTGATAGACCTCTCGCTCTCTGACTTTGCTTCTCTCCTGAATAGACAGATTATTAGACAACGACATGGCTCATGCTTATTAAGTATGAAGCAGCTATCATAAAGGCTATAAGCTATCACAATCTAGTTGCGACACAGTTCTAGCTCTAAACAGGTCTCCGACTTGCACCCCATGCAATACGGGCAGAATGCTACGCCATTGCACACCGGCACTGTTTGATCGCTTGAGTACACCCAGAATATCCATGTTGTAGCGATCTTTCGGCACCCTCTCTGGTGTCAAGGTATGCTGAATACTGTAGCCACTAACGAAGGCTCACTACAGCGATGCCGTTGGTGTAGTCCTGCATTAACGGGAGAGTAACAGCGCAATGTCCCACCTGGATAGTAGGGGCGCGTTGTCGAGTCCATCCTAGCGCTAGTCTTTTGATTGCAGCCAAACATTCTTGAGCATCATAAGGAACAAGGAAACCCTCGGTACGAGGGCATGCGACAGAGGAGACCTCCCCAACAGAGATACTACACGCCCAATGTGCATTTAAGTGAAGGAAAACATAGAACTAGACCGACAAGGTAAAGATACAGGGCCAACACAACTAGCTGTGGATTCTAGAAAGCCTGGAGACCAGGGATGTGCGGAAGTTCCGTTTCGGTGTACCGAATTCCAGTTTTTGTTCGTTTCTGCACTCCCGTTTTGCACCCAGTGCCACTTTTCTGGAACGGAAATTGATGTGAATATTGTTCAACACTAGTTTTCTATTGAACGCTAATCGCAACAACAATTTTAAAATGGTTTACTAGACATAATGAGAAGGACACTGGTAAACAAATCAACAATTGTTATCCACGAAATACATTAGATTATTATTATTATTATTATTATTATTATTATTATTATTATTATTAAAGAAATGACTACGGCCGAGAGCGAAGGAAAAGTGAATGTCCTACCTATGGGTAAGCACTGCGTGCAGCAAAATATCATCAACCTTTGAAAGATCATAAAAGTGTTGTCCTCGTTCCAAATACAAATATCTACAGATAGTTTACAGGCATGTACTGCAGCGCATCGGAGCAAAAGGATTGGTGAGGTTTGCGCCATATGCTCGTCCGTCCGAAGACCATATCGGCATTTACTTGATCGGTGGTGTAAATTTGTAAAATTGTTGCTGTAATCCGCATGGTACGCAATGAAACATTTTAATGCGGTTTCGTTGAATGTCCACTTTAAATTGTTGTTCTAATACACTAAGATTACCTATAGTGACCAATACAGTTCAAAAAATGCTGCAGCAACAAAAAAAATCACCAGTGAAGCTGTATTGGAATCAGTTAAGGAAAAAATGAGGTGACAGATAAGGTGATTATGGCTGGTGTGGTTCAAAACAAGCCTGGTTGGTTCTCAGCGGGTTCTCAGTGGTCATTTCGCATTCCAGTCTAAACCAATCGCAACAAGGTACGGAACAGCAATGAACAAAGTCCAAAGAGTCCATCACTTGCAACCTATGTGTGATCCAGTCTCATAGTACACCGTACCGAGCGAGATTCAGAAACACTGCCATGAAGTTCGGTGAAAATTTATAAAATACCCGACTTATATCTTAACAAAGAAAGAGCGTTCTACGAAGCAAGGTCTTTCAGTTTTGTAATCGACAACGCGGCATCATTATAGTAGAGTTACTCTGCACAATTCCCAGCGCAAACAACTGCAGAAGTTCTCTACGTTTAGCATGGAGAAGCGAAACTACAGGAGGTTTGATCGTGTGAAACGCAGGTAACCGAACATAATGGAGTGCAGCGTGCTACTGAAATGGTCGATCCCCTCAGCCTTGGCGAAGCAAAAGAAAAAAGTTCATTTTTCAACGGTTTACGTGGGAAAACATATCACCTTTTGCGAACTATTTTCCAGTCTACACTTCAAACTTTTGAGGCGAGATCTGTCTCAAAAACTATACCGATTCAAAGAGCGCGGGTTAGGAACTCAGAATTTTTGTCTCCAATTAAAAATAGTTGACTCTACTTAGTATTCCTTCTGCAAAGTGACAAAAGTGAAAACTCCGCGACAGCTCTTACCTTGACGCGTTCGCGATCCCGGTCGACATAGCGCTCTCGGCTCTTGCTTCGGCTCCTGCTACGCCTTCTCTTCTCGTCCCTTCGATCATCACGTCTGTCCCTGTCCCGCCTATCATCTCGACCCCCCTTCCCTCCCCGAGCTTTGTTTCTTCCGTTCCTCTCCGGTGAGTCTCGTCTTCGTCGAACAGGGGAATACTTGCTCCTAAATTTCCAACTGAGAAAGCATAATCAAAGCATTACGTCTCAATTAAATGTTCGTAAAGAGATCGCTTGAAAGGTCTCACCAGAGGAAAGCCTTCAAAATTCTCATGGAGCTTTGAAAACGTAGGTCATGCGAAAGATTGAAGGACTCATTACAAGAATAGACCCACAAAATTGCTAAATTCATTTCTACAGCAAGTTTCAGCCCGGCTTTTCTCCTTGTTACCTGTGCTCGGCATATGGTTGTCAAAGTGTTTCGCAACCGGAGCAGCTAAGCCTACAGCATCACGAAAAGCGGCGGTGCCGTGAAAGCCTTCTCACTTCACCAGAGCTGGCTCATCTGTTCAGGTCTCCACGGTGTTTCTCTTGCAAACTATTTTATCATAGACGAAGCTCTGTCCTCATTTCCAAGTCGTACAGTACATTGAAGCATGTAGCCTTTAATTCAACCTTTGAACTCTGACTTCTTCTGATGATGCTGGGATGCCGCGTGGAACAAATTTTATTCTTATGGTTAGTATGAAGGGAGTCAGAGACTTATTCAATACAGTTAGCGAGGAGCATCATGCTTTTTCACTACTTATGGAGGAACGCGAAAATACATAAACCAAATATTCCGCGTATTCTGCTCACAAAATAAACACTTGCGCTTCCTCTTCGCCGCCTGGGAAAACAAATCGAGCGTAGCAACACAAACGGTGCTTATTTGAAGTGCCGTACCCCTGGCAGCATACTCCAGTCTCTGGCGCTCTATCTCCATGCACTTGGAAAAACCTCTTGATAGTTGTTATCATGGATGTGTCCACAGATGTGTCAAAATTAAGAATAGAGGGCCTCCCCAAATGCAAACCCTAATTTGCAAGAGAACCAGCATCGACCGAAGCCGGACCTCCAAGCGCACTCCTATTAAGCGATAATACAACCAATGTGCATCGGCCGCACGTGGGGCTGAAGGCTTAGCTGCGCGAATTGCGACGCAACGCTACACCGTCCGCCTCCCGACCAGCAGTCGACAAGATGAACCTTGACCGACTAGAACTTGACTAAGCAATGCATTTTGATTACGTTCCGCGGAGAGCTGGGGCCAGATTCATCAACGCTTACAGCAATTTAACGAAGAAAATACAGCCAAAATCCCTGATAGCGCGGCTTATCAATGATGAAACGTCTCACCATATCGCCTGATAAGCCGCGCTATCTGGGATTTGGGCTGTATTTTCTTCGTTAAATTGCAGTAAGTCGCTGATGAATCCGGCCGCTGAAGACAATGTCTCGTCGGAAAACTCCAGCGAGGTACCACTTAGTAAAGGATCACTTCTCTGATTGATGTCCCAGTGAAGGTTACCACGAAGAAGAAAAAGTGATACCTCCGCGGACTTCGAGATCGAGACTTTGACCGTGATCGACTTCGGCTTTTCCCACGCCGCTTCTTTGCATCTTCTTTATCAGAATCTGAAACAATATAGTCTCGAACTACAGACAATGACGAAGACGTGCTTCTCAACACCTACCCTCTTCAGGTTTTTTCTTCTCGTTGGCCAGTTTTTGCGCCACTAATTGTGCCTTTGCGGCCTTTTGTGCAGCTTCGATCTTTGACCGCAGTTTTTCAATCTTCTCATCCATTTCTCTCCAGCTGACCGCCTGACATTGGAAACCGATTAACTTGACCGAACATAACATTCACGAGGCTTAGTTTCAACGAAACTCATCATTGCACCTGTTTCGTCGAGCAACAAGAACCGATAGCTTGAGGTTTTCTGTGTTTTTTATTCCAGGTAGAAGGAAAATCGTTCAAAAGTGCGACGTTTGTGATCTAATTTGCAACCTTGCTCTCCTGCTGAATCCTTTCAAAGCGACTACTGTACATAACGAGTTAAATCTTCCGTCATTCTGCGTCAAACCAAGGATCGATGTAGTGGCCTCAAAAACGTAATCATCTGTTCGGGTGATGTCATAGACTTCAGAAGGTAATATCGTGTTCAAAGGAATGGATTGGTCAACCAATAAGTCTCGTTCAATAATACCGATCCTTTCCCACATATGACGGTTTAAAATGCCATCCTGCGAATACGATGCGGCCGAACGAGTTTCACAACAAGTCGGATCTATTAGCCGCACATACCGGTCGGTAAAGTGAAGTTTCTGTCGCACATACCAGCATGAAAACGGGATGACGAGCACTGTGTGATCGTTAGAAGGGCGTAAGACCACAAAAAGGATGAAAGTCGGCGACAATCCCCTGCGGGACGCACCACACATCCTTCTTCCATGGGTTATCGTGGAGACTATTTGAGGGCATATTTGGCTTACAAAATGTTGCGATGACCAGTCGATGGATATGGCCTATGTCAGTGTTTCATACCTGCTGTCAAATCTGATAACAAACCATCGACTACAGGAGTAATAAAAGAAGTCTCCAGCCTCTCTCTTCAAAGAACCTGAGCATTTAAATTAAGTGCTGTTAGAGCATTTTGTTTGCCTTAAGAAGTTTTGGTGGAGCTTTTACTGCCAGATGGCCTCTTCTTCTTCAAAAACGTCTGGTTCGCTTTAAGGACGAAGTCGTCCAATCGCGCTAATAGAGAGAGCTGCGAGAACACACTTAAGGCATATTAAATGCCTTAAGTGTGTTCTCGCAGCTCTCTCTGTAGAAGACGAATGCGTTGAAACGCAAGACCATCCAAACCAATCGAAATAACACATCCACCACAATAACGTTAAAGGGCACATACAACACACTGAATGGACTGACAAATTTGGTTTGTCTCGATTAGGGTGCTCGCGAAAACCGGCACCTGCAAGCCTTCGAAATCTTATTGAAATTCTCCATTCACCTCTGTTGTTAGGAAACTCTCAAGGTAATTTTCTTCCGCATGAGAACCTGAAGCAGTAGGCCACTCAATAAAGCCCATCCATGTTGCAACCTCGCTCGGGTAGAGAACTAACTAAACCATCCGAATAATGCTGAAGTTTTGAGAGGAAGGAATATATAGGATGCTGTCGGAGTACTTCAGCACACTTCGGATATAGGTGGGATAAACCCAAGAATGCAGTCCTCAACTCGCCCCTCACGAGAGCGATTTGCGCGAGCACCCCTCTAAACAGTAGCTCCAACTGCCTCTAAAGGCCTCCGCACACTTCCGCTTTACTTACTCTACTCAAATCTGGCACGCAGAAAGCCAGAAATACTTCAGGAAGCTGAAATATCTAGACGAGAAAGAACAAGCGGTCCCATAGCACTCCCCCCTCCCCACCCACAGCATTCACGAAATTTATTGAGTGAAGACACGAAAAAACCACACATACCTTTTGGTTGGCATACATGTTCAGAAGCATCATAGCTATCGTATGCACATCAGTGTCTGACGCGTCAAACAGCTCGTACCTGAACTATTCGTTGAACCACTCGAAGCGCGCTAATATTTGATGAACTTGCACCGAGACGATCGACCCTGGCACAGTCACACTCACCAATGTCTGGGCTTGTCAGGGAGAGGCACTTGCGGCTGCACTGTTCGCGACGCTAGGAAGATGCATGCACAGGCAATCGTCTCAGGAGAGTACCGCACAAACATGTCGGTCCTGAGTCCGTCGTTCATGTACGTCCTGCAACAAAACACTTCAATCTCTGCCTTTCATCAAACTGGCGCTCTTAACTAACCAAGCCCTCTGGATAAGATCGGTGCGATGGTGCGCTCGGAGTACAAAGCAGTAGGCACATATCAACTTATGCGGATGCTTCACGTGCACGACGAAGCCCAGCGTGGCAAGCAGCCTCCTTTCCGCCTTGATCATCTGAAGTAGCGGTGTGACTGAGAACGATGACCACTGATGCTTCGGAGCAGACGAATGCAAACTCACATTATTCTTTGTATTGACATAACTGATGTCGAGTGGTGGAGGCTTTAGTCGAGCAGCTGTGTCACTAGAACGAGAATTGAGCAAAGAAAAACGGAACACAAATGTAAATTAGAACCGGTTTTAGAAAAGTTCATCTTCATCATTATGATAACTTCTTGAGCCACTACACACGAAAGAAAAGCAACACTTACCCCGTGCACCAGGAGTGATGAAACGCATGAAACTTGCTGAACGCTTCTCAAGCACAATTAACGTCTACACGAACAAAAGAGAGCAGTAGCTGGACCAGTAATTCAAGTAGCAGAAGCACAGAGTCCGTCTATTGTATAACGAAGGAGAATAATTGTTCCCATGCTCTTCTAATCAAGGTAGTTAGCTCATGGTGTTTACAAAAATTATTTTCAAAACGACGCAAAAGTAAAAAAATATTATCCATTGAAGAAGTCGTCTTTCGGCAGAAAAACAAGTTGCTTACATCTAGAAGGGTCCACCATTTCGAGATACAATTACGCTTACACAAACGAGTTATTTTCTAAGGTATCATAAAAGACTCGGGGCACTGTGACATAATCGGCAGGAGATCCAGCATCAGGAATCGAGCAACTGTTCTTTCGCGCCTAGGCTAACAAACCCTTATACTTCCGATGGGAGGAAAACCGCTAATTGGGACCATGTGCATGAGAAGGATAAACAGATGAAGGCCGCATTTAATCAGTACTTTTTACGACTCGCCACGCATTTTATTCCTACGCAATATAATGGAGGTAATATGAAGGCATAATTGGCATACAGAATGACCTGGCCAGCCGACGTGGGAATCAGTATTTTATCCTCCTCAGACAAGTCTGCTAGCAATCCGGTCACGGAGCACGTCGCCCCGTTCCTCACGAATTCTCCCTATCTAAAAGGCTTCGGACGAACAAACGCATGCTGAAACGTCATGCAGCAACCACAGGTTCTCCAAGCCAAAAAAGTGGAGATGTGGTGGGGCATGACACCTCTTCGTGACAGGAGTAACGTCACAGGGGCGAGTTAAGTGGAGACCGTGCCAGTCCACCGAATCCAGTAGGACGGAAGCATTGATTAGTGTCAGCGCGATGTGAACCAATACAACTGAAACGGGGTGCAGCCGACAGGTGGCCCTCCTGCGCTGGGGAAGAACAAATCACTGAAAAGTGAATCGAGGAGACATTGCAAGACATTGTAGGCAAAAAACTCATTCAGACTTCTGTGATATCGTACAGAAAAAGAATGCGTGGCCAATTCCCATGGGAATTACCGCAAAACCCTAGCCTTTTATAAAACCAACGCATATCAAGTGCGATATACGTAGCAGAGATAGAATAATTGTGCTGATAGAGTGCACAATATCTCTTTTTCCGTTAACAGCAACATAAGACCTACGTGGTGCTGGAATTAGATCGCGAGCATTTTCTTCACCTACCGTAGTTTCTCTCAAAACTGTTGCACATGCTCAGCTTCCGTTAACACTATCACAGAGCCGTCTTCATAACACGAGCATGAAGGCAATTTAAGATAAAATCGTTTTGTATGAACTACAGTCCACTTGTCTTATGTTTGCTTTGTACTCACTGATGGTTGGCTGCGAAGTTTCCATTGCAGTTACTTTCTAACGTTCCCTTATCTTAGAATAATATAATAAACGTAAAGAATAGAGTAGAAGGAAAAGGGTAAAAAGGGCGTTAGGCTACCCATTTTAGGTCTCGCCACGCACTTTGCTTCTGTATAAATCAGCAAAGGGAATTTCAATTCGTAATTGATTTTTGCATTGGCTTGCGGTGTCCAGCCGATGAACATGACAGTATATATCCTTTCCATATAAGTCTGGTACCAAATAACAGAACCTGGTGGAATGGAACACTCCAATGCATGGGCCACAACCAAAACAAGCATTGATTAGGGATGTACACGCAGCCAGCGCCTTCCTCGCCTGCGCTACCACGCACGCATACTAATAAATATAAAGGTGATCCTTTTTTGAAAACAGCTAACGATCTTAAACACAATATTTCTATAATTACCTTTTCCCAATCAATATAAGTGCAGACACGTAATCCTATAGACACGCTTTTGTTCGAAAGCTTTTGTTGGCTGATATTTACTAAGCTCAGATTACTCGAATGGAAATAGACGGTCATTCGTACGAGGCTTCTACCTATTGTGACAAGATACTGTTCCCTGTTCCATGTGAAGAGCTGCTACATTTCAGCGCAAAGTAGCCTAACACGTGAGCCCAAAAACATGTTCCGGAGCTTAGCCAATACGTTTCCAATAACTGCAAGGCGAGGCACGATAGCCAACAGGTAGGGTTCTGACAAATCGTGCCCACTTGCACATTTTTTTCTCAAGAACTTGGCCGTTTAAAAATTGCAGTAGGTAGGTCTGTCAAATATAATACTGTTTACTTCGGGAATCGCCTGCGCATAACGCTCACTACACCTATTTAGCTCGGCTGAACTAGTTAGTTATGCGCGCTCACTACTGACTGTAGAAAAGTAAAGCTGAGTACGGCTCGAACGGTTCAGATTGACATAATGATAAGGATAGAGGCCGGTGATAATCGTTCTCTGCTTGGGATGCGCCTAGGATTCCACTTATACAGGGACACTGCCCTATTTGAATGCGTATTTGAACCAACTAAAAAATAACTCGCGGCGTCGATCCGATGAAAAAGTCGGTGTTTCATTCATTCCAGACAAGTTCGGCAGCAAATCATCGACCCCCAGCGATCGAAGGAGTGATAGCTCCGTGGTGCGCACATATACCTAGAACCGTCATTTGAATGCAAGAGAGATCCTTCTCTGACTGGTACCTCGCAACTACATTAGCATACGCAAAACACCAGATGAGGCGTGTACCACTTTCAAAATAAAACATATGATTGACAGATCAGAGAGTCATTAGCTGATCCTAAACGACGTAGAGTGTCTGCTCGAACAGGTAGCAATCGCAGTGTCACACGAGAAAAGAAATGACCCACGTCGTCAAAAGCGTCTGCTAAGCGGAGCTGCTCAAAGTCGCACAATTTAATGCGGACCTCGAGCCAACATGCGCAGGGAGCACAGTCGGAGAAGGCGCCATCTGTTGCGTGCATCCAATACCATGTTATTAGTTCGGATTCCCCCAAGCTAATAAAGCTTTAATTTTATCCGGGTCTATGAATTGGTATCAGACTTGTCTGATAGGGTTAAGGGAAGAAGAGGGGGACACTGACTATTCCATCGGCTCCCCACCGAAAATCACTGTATAGACCAAATACGCATTGAAATCGCCTCCACGACATCCCATAGAAGAAGAACAGTTGACGCTTCCAAAAAGGGACTGACTAAAGCCGCACTTCATCATTTATACCGAGCCAACCACTCTTCGCATAACTCTGGGAACGGCTCAAACATTTCTAAACGTGCTATGAGAACTTCTTTATTTTTGAACTTGGTTGAACTTTGAGCCAACGAAGCCACGAAGCGTAACAGGAAATTCGAGCTGTTAAAATAACAATTTGATTATTTTCTAGCACTGCCACTGACACATACTTTTCACATGCCTTCTCATTTATATATGTGATGATGATTTGAAGATAGTTTCATACTTGCTCATTTTCTTCATTAGAGGGATAAAAAGGAGTATAAAACAAATGTTGTGACAAAGACAGCGATGAAAGGACCTTTTTCTATTTCCTATCTATCACAATTCAATTTCCTATTTCGTTTGTTTCTCGCGTCGGAAGGATTCTTAAATCTCTCTCTCTCTCTCTCTCTCTCTCTCTCTCTCTCTCTCTCTCTCTCTCTCTCTCTCCCTGAATTATAACAGTGTATCCACCTTTTCGCACCCCCTCCCCCTCCGAAAGTTCGTGTAACCGCGATCTATCAGACAGTTTAAATTCACGAAGCACTATAGAGGCTTCGCTAGTCAATTAGGGCGCGCTTCGCATTCTGCGTCTACATGTATAGTCGCACCGCCCTGAACGGAGGGATTGAGTTGTACAGTGATAGGCAAAAGGCGTCCCTCAATGCTTCACAAACAACTGTACCAGCTCACTGGCCACGAGGGCACTGACTGACCAATATAGCGGGAGTTGATTTCCTAGTATGATACGTTGTCGGCGCACATCAGTTGCATTCCCATCACACTGGTCGCGATAATTATCAACTTAATAGAGGAGCACTACCGTCTTTAGGCATACATCATTTGTAATTATGGGCCAATCAAACTGCCAGTTATTAATTCACAGGGAACCTGGCAAGGCAGGCTTCATACAAAATGTTGTCCATTATATAGCCTATCCTCTGGAACAGAT
Source organism: Heligmosomoides polygyrus bakeri (assembly GCA_947359475.1). Lineage (NCBI taxonomy): Eukaryota > Metazoa > Nematoda > Chromadorea > Rhabditida > Heligmosomidae > Heligmosomoides > Heligmosomoides polygyrus. The sequence continues at coordinate 61,281,743 of OX375868.1, forward strand.
ATTTAATCTGAGTTTTATGAGAGCCGAGGTCCCCGACAGGTGGAAACACACTTTTGTAACACCCATTTATAAAAAGGGATCTCGCAATGATGCAAAAAATTACAGGCCAGTTAGCATCACTTCAATATTCGCAAGAACTTTTGAAAAGATTCTCAAGAAGCACGTTCTAGCACATCTAAGAAACCACAAAATAATTTCTGATAACCAATATGGTTTCCTCAAAGGCAGATCGGTAGAAACCGCGCTTCTCACCTCTCTCAATGACTGGTCTAGGGCTATTGAAGAGAAAAAGTGCACGGATGTGGTATACTTTGACTTCTCCAAAGCCTTTGACAAAGTCCCTCTTGAGAAGTTGCTTATAAAAATGAGAACCGTGGGAATCCATCCCATGATAATGAATTGGACTCGGCAGTTCCTGAGCAGTAGAACATATTAAGTGAACATCAAGTGCGAATTCTCTAAAGTTTTCCCCGCCTTAAGTGGTGTTCCGCAAGGCGGAGTGCTTTCTCCACTCTTGTTCTTGTTGTACACCTATGAACTCCCAGGTTTCATCAATAATTTGGGCGCTAAGTGCAATATGTATGCTGACGGCGTTAAAATCTACAAACGAATTGACGGGCCTGAAGACTTTATCTCCCTTCAGTTAGCGATTGACTTCCTTAGTCTTTGGGCTGAATTATGGGAATTGCCACTTTCAGCGGAAAAAACTCGTCTTTTGGTGATTGGACCCAGAAATCAAACGCAGATGCCGACATACAGAATTAATGGCGAGCCACTCAACAGAGTGAACGAAGCTCGAGATTTAGGATACAATGTTACCAGTGATCTATGTATTTCTCAACACTGCAGAGTTTTGGTGAAAAAGGCCAATTATCGCATTTACAATCTCTTCAAGGTTTTGAAATCCAAACTCCCTGAAGTCTATATACGTGCCTATAAAACTTATGTGCGACCGATCGTGGAATAGGGGACTACAGTGTTCAATCCAACGAAGAAGAAGAAGGATGCCGACCTTTTGGAAAGCGTTCAAAACAACTTCACCAGGAAACTTATGATGAGATGTTATTCGATGGACTACAACCAAATACCTCACGGCCCTCAACGATCGTTGCTTTTTGGACTTTCGTCACTGAGAAATAGAAGGAGAACCGCTGACCTTCTGATGATGTACAAAATCCTTGCCAATAAGCTTAACATCAATGCATTAGAATTCGTTGATGGGATGCTAACGAGATCCGTAAGAGGGAAGCTCAAACTTAGAATCTCGATAGCAAGAACGCGAGTTAGGTCAAACTTCTTAACGTATAGGATCCTGAAGGATTTTAATCTGCTGGTTAGAAGGTACGATGATCTGGCGAGCCTGTCTGCGCGTACCTTTAGAACGTATCATGCTGGTTAAATTTTTCGATGTTGTGCAATACGACATGTGGTGAAAACGTAGCACAAGAATTGATATCTAACTGATTTGTTTACGTATTTTGTTGTTTTTGTTCTGTTCTTCTGTTGTTAGTTTGTAACGCGAAGACTCATGTCTACGCCTCGAATAAATAAAATAAATAAAAGTTCATAAGTCCTGAATTTGTAACGCCTAGCCTACCGGCTTCCTCACTTGTCGACCGTTTCTCAGCATCAAGGCACCCACTTCAGTCAGACATTCAACAATCGAGCATTTAAAGGATGATATCATTTGCTTTGTTTTCATCTTTGCGTCAAATGGTTCGCGCCAACGTTTAGCTTTGCAATCCTGTTCCTTTTGCCAGTGATCTATACATTGTAGGCACCTATTTGTTTCCCAATGAAGTTAAGGGATCTCGATTTCAAGTTACACTACCGAACAAACCGGTCATATAGTCGGCGCAGAAACAAATAAAGGAAGAAAGTTTTGCACCGGTAATGCTACTAGGACACCAATTAAACAAGTTTATGTAAGACCACAATATTAGAATGTAATACGATAACGGAAAACGGTCTTCCATGCAGTCTTTCACTTTTCATATTACTCCTAATATAATGAAGAAATAAATAATATTAAGCCTGTTTCGCCTATGAACCCTAGACAGGTATTACGCAGTAATTCACATAAGTGACGGACAAACACTTATTCTTCATTATTCTCAACTATAATTTCAGAAAAATCTAAACTATAGTGTTTGGTGTCATAAATCTATCGAATTTCGAAAAAAAAATTACATAAACCTGTTTTGGAATTTCAGCAGTACTGTGAGGCTTCTACAAGATCCCTCTGAACAACGTAAACGTGAGTATTTCCCTGATCGACCACTGCAAAGAGGCAAAGGTTTGTTTCGCTACTCTCTTCAGACGAACCTACTTCTTAATGCTTTCCGTGGCTTTTCACTGAAAAAGAGCACATAATAAACTACCGTTGAATTTTGTCAGTGAAAGAAAAGGTATTTAGGGCATTAGAAAGATATAAATATAGAAACGTACATTAGCCTTTCAGAGGAATATTAAAATGTGAATTAATCAACGAAAAGTTACCACAGTTCAGAAACAGTATGAGGAGATATATTAGAATAGGAAGAAACCAGGAGAGGACCGAAGAGAAAAGAGAAATTTAGGTGGAGAAATTGAATTGGAATTTTTGATCAAAAGCCTAGTTTTTATTTTAAGGCCAGGGCTATGGCAAACGCAAGAATAACTTGATTGAGAAAAGAATTGAAAGGAATGGAGCAGTGTTCATAGTAGGGTCTAAGATCGCCTTCTTGAACCTTGGCATCCTCTCATGATTTGCTTTTTCATTTGTGCTTGCCAGTTTTGTTATAAGAATATTCCTCGTGGCCTACATTCCGACAAAACCGTCGTATTTGAGGCCTGAATGAGGATCGAAATTTCGTAAAGCCGCTTGAGTCATGAACGTTGTGCCAACCCTGGTATTTCAGCACTGGCGGAATATCGGACTACTGACGTAGACCTCCCAGCTGACTCCCTAACGACCAGTTTGTCATCGGTCATGGTACACGTGGGCATATGTTTCTGGCCCATGTGGCTTTACAATCGGAAAATCAGTCAACAGTGCTACCGCCTGAACGTACGCTAAAGGAGCTAACAACGTTCAGTCTGTCGTTTTCGATAAGAAACCTGGTACTGAAATCTGCAACAGCAAACCTCATGCGTTTCACTCCTCCTGAACTGCACAGGTCCTCTGCGATGGTCATGATGGCGCAATATTATTGAAAATCGAGAGAAAACACCGAAACAACATGGGGAGTCACAGCAGGCGCCCAGAGTGTCCCGCTGTGTTGACTCTCCCGCTCACTCACTCTCTTCCATCAGGTCGAGTGTGGGTAGATCACCTAGATAAAAGAATTGTAATTCTCGTCAGATCAACGAAGAACTTGTGTCACTAGTTTAACTTACGTTTCAATCAACTATAGTACAAATACCTTAAGCCCCAAAATTAGCTGCGGTCCCAACCTGCGGTACCCCCTTCCTCGCGGACCAGACTCGGTCTCGCTATTTTGCCGAAAACGACACACCTACGCTCCAAGTACATTTTGCGAACAACCTACTCTCCAAAACACGGCTCGAGATAAACACTACACGCAAATCTTTTCATATGCGTTGCTCAGGGTCTTAACACTCACACAAACATCGCATCACAAACCCATAAATAGAGAGTATGCTTTCCTCCTTCGGAGAGGACAGTTTCACTATGCAAGGTTCTGCCGAATAAAAACCCTTAAAAATCAGAAAACCATGTTCAATTAAAATAATAAGGTCTGTGGCAAAACGAAGTAATGGAGGTGTTAAGGCTTACGGGCTAGTCAGCGGTAGCGCTTACGGGCAAAACACCCTTCATTTCCAGGAATGCCTTACGGAGTGTTCAATGTACGAGCAAAATATCGCAGTTACATTGCTCATTTGCAAAGCTCAGCTCCTCACAGGTGAACAACCTGAAAGACGCAAACGCTGGGTGCACAATTTTACCGAGATCACATCACGTTCCGCAGAGAATACGGTACTGTAGTATAGGGAGGGTTCATTGTTACTTGCCACTGGAGATTTCCCATTCAAACTGCACATATTTGGCTAAGCTAGAGCATTGCCCATGCCACCACTAGGGTAACCGATACCGGTGCAGAATAAGTAGAGTTACGGCGAATGGATCCAATACGCGTACATGCTCACTGTAGTATGAATGATACGTTCGCAAATGATAACGCTAGTAATAGTCAGCACAAGATTAGCTCTAGCGGGGTTTAGAGCGCAGTCAGGAATACTCTAGAATATCTTTAGCTGCAGAGTACTGCTAAAGGGTGTAACACGGCCTACTGCATCAGCGCACTGCATGATGAAAATCATCCAGCTCTAGTCCGACTACGACGGAATGTCGTCCTTCCGCCTAAGCTCCTTTTTGATTTGGAGGGATAGGTATCGTGATGCGAGCGGCAGATCTGCTGTTTGATGTCCACTGGCTTTCATTGTTATCATAATGAAGAAGACGAACACACGGTCGACCTTGACTACGGAGACAACTTTCGAGTATTGGTAAGTTACAGAACCAGCTCTCATGATAATAAGTAACTCCAACAAGGCTTCAAGCAGACTGCTCTATAGTTATTTTTTGTAAAACAAAACTATAAAAAACTAGCATAGCATGCAGGAAGACATTTCATACACCCCACCGTCGGAAAGTGTAAAGATGCAGACTCTACAATGCACATCCACCCTTCCTCTAAATAAGTTTCCCCGGTTGGCATCAATGCCCTCATATTTTAAAGAATCACTCGCCAACGATAAAAATGGCTGTTACAAAATGATTTGACGCGAAACTACTGTTTACGCTACTAGGCCCTTTGTATCATCGGCCGAGCACCTAGCATTGTAAGGATCTCATTGTGTAATGAGAATACTGAACAGGACTCAACAATATTGCTGCTAATAGATGCTGCAAGGTCTTTTACTTGAATCAAAACCCGTGCTGTGACTCTCCCTTCTACGTCGCCAGCACTGTCTTACTTATGCAGCGTCTGCGGGAACTTCGATATGCCTTATTCTATTCTCGTATTTAGCTGCACCCCTTTCAAAGTTACGTGTCTCCGTAGTCGTGGGAACTCTGTTTCTACACTCAGCTGTTTTACCACTCCGCCCAACTAAAGGAACTTTAACAAGCTGTTTTAGTAAAACAAACTGAATGAGAAAACAAAAAAGGAGATCAATGACAGATACCACTTACTCGTTTATTGTTCTTCCAGACTCTCTCAGCTTATGAAGCTGTTCCAAGCGGTAGAATGTATTGTACACGTCTCTGGTGCGCCGTGGTTCCTCCTCGATTTTCGAGGCAAGAAGCAGGCACGCCATCACCGTGTGCTACAATTCGAAGGCCATTTTGCCTAAGTGGAAAGGGACATCAAAAGGAAACGTGCCCACCTCATAACGAAACTTCAGGAAGCTCTTCAGGTAATAAAATCGTTGGAACAGTATCTGTCCAGTAGCGGCGGCTACTTGCGGTAGCTTCAGTAGCACTGCCCCCTCTTGGATTAACGAACAACCGAAGAAGCGAAGATTCTGGAATCGGCGAACAAAACTGTAAACATAAGAAATTACATAACATCGCCTGGATCTCACATTGTGCCAAAATACAGAGTTATCGTGGTGGGAAAAACGACATTACATTGGATTTTACACTTCTGCAGAGACAATTCAGATAGTGACACAAGCGACGCTTCCCACAATCACAGTGAAATTATCCCCCGTTTTTGTTGAACAGAATCCCCAATATTCATTCCTACATGAAAATTCCTTGTAGAATTCCCTTAAACATTCGAATTCATTAATGCGCAAGGTTTCTGCAGGCGGACGCCCGATGATCACAAAGGCGTGGAACATAGAGCGAAACATCGGAGGTGTGATGCGACAAAATTAAGATTTACCTTCTCAGTCTCTCTGTCCATGCCATCAGCCAGAGATGGCGGGTCCTGAAGCATCAGACGAGCTTTCTCATCCATTGTCTGATACCATTTATCACAGTTAATATTCACCCTGAAAGCGCACTTTGTTGCTGGAAAAATCACTGGCTTAAAAGCCCAGAGTCACCAGGAAATTCACTCTCAATTTAATGAATGTCTGAATATCCAAGCGTCTGAGATACGAATTTCTAAAGACCATACGTTGAAAAATGTGGTCGGAGGCCGAAAGAACTAGGTCGAATCGGGTTATCTTCTTCTGCATTTCCTTCTCCACTCGCACCACCGTTTTCGTCATTTTTTACAGCCACGACGTCAGCCTAAATCCAATGAATTACGTAGGATACGTTACCGTGTGCATAGAACAGTAGCAACTAGCAGAAAGAGAGCGTAGGCATACCGTCCTCTTCCTAACAAACGCCTGCGCTTTTGCCAGAGCCAAACTCCTCTTTTCGGCAAGTGTAGTCATTTCACCAAATCAAAACAGCATGGAATAGGAGACCTGAAACCGCAGTGGTTGCTAACAAGATTGTCGAGGCATGGACAAGTCACATGAGGTGCGAAAACTGCCAGAAGGAGTGCGGCGGAGCTAAATCGATTCCGGCGCACAATATAGCTGGGAAAGCGTTATGTGAACTGACAATTACAGTGGACTGATATTACAGCACTACCGCAATTCACAGAATTGTGGTGAAACAGGCGACAGGTACATTGGCGCAAACTCTGGTTGACTTCTATAACTCAGAGCAGATCTACTATTGGCGTTCGGACCATAAGTGAACTGGTAGCGCTAGAGCCTGTTCTAAATGTCCGCCTTAGTTAATTGGACCCATGTCCGTATCGAAATCTTTTTGATAAAAATAAATGACTGGGGCAAAAAATTATGCCCAAGAAGTCCGGGTATTGTCTGTAAACTTCACCCAAGAAGTCCCACCTACGTAAGCTCCCAGTTTGCTCCGTGTGGGATGAAGCTGCCAGATATATCAGAGATCGAGGGCAACTCCATTACACCGGACCCCGATCAGCAATATTTACGTAGTGCGCGGTAAGCAGATGTAAGGCATGGTTAGGCACTCTGAAGAAGCCAAAAACATCGTGCTCGCCATCGACACTTGTAGTAGCACAAAAAGTTGAAACGTACTAAGAGCTCAACTTTATGGTAACGTAAAACAATGCTTAGCCAACGTATGTTATTGGTGTAACGCAAACTTGCCCGCCCTACTCACGATGCTATTTTGCTAAGCTCTCAGTAGAATAAAGAAAAAGAAGCCTTGTGAAGGCGATGTTCTACCCTATCAGATAACCCTTTGTAGGGGGAAATCGCAATCGGTAATCACAGATCAGAGTGATCGCCGAACAGAGAATTGGGCGCTAAGTGACTGAGGGGGTCTCTATGTAAGACAACCCCATATGCAGCTTGAGTGGGGCGGCGGGCGGGCACGCATTGCGCTACAGTTCGTGCTGCAAGGAGGCCTACCTGCTCCTAGTCAGAGACAGCGAAGTGACTCGCAACTGAATGCTGAACGGGCCCGAACTCGATTTCGAAAATGACGTAAGCGTCGTCTGCATTTTCGCGTGGAAGCCGGCTACGGGCGGTCATTTGCGTACCTTTAAGACTACGGTAGCCAAATATTGGCGGGCGCGCTATGCAAGGTCAAGCTCGAGGTTCGAGAATCGAGGGCAGGTATCCTTGTTTCGGGTGGGGTCGTGCTCCCTCTTGGTTCTGGCCAAGGATCGTCTGGTATTTTTTCCAGTTTCTTGGATGATGTTTGTATCTCTTAACAAATTGTTCTTTCCAGGCTTCGACCAACCCTTGATGTTTCGAATACAGAGTGTGTTACAGTTGAAAATAAAGGTTTCTTGATGGTAGATTTCTTGCCAGTGATAGGTGCTCGCCGATTTTTCCTTGGGCCGGGCTCATCAACGAATTACAGCAATTTAACAGGGGAAATATAGCCGAAATCCCTGGTAGCGCGGTGAAATGTTTCACCATATGCGCGCTATCAGGGATTCCGGCTGTATTTTCTCTGGTAAATTGCTGTAAGTCGTTTACGAATCTGGCTCCTGGATGTCATGGACACGACGTTTTCTACCTTAAAAAGCTACATAGCCGTCCGAAATTGCACTCTGTAAAATTTCAAGCGTTCACTGCTAAGGAAGGCTTAAGTGCTTTCCCTACAAGATTTTTTAAAAATGTTCTTCGGATGGATGATGGAGTCGCAAACGAAAGACCCAAAAAAGAAAGGAGCAACATCAGAACGTTGAATTGTACTCTATGAACTTGGGAGGCCTGCTTGACACACACTGGTAGGACAATATTTTTCTGAAGCGATCTTCTGTGTGATCAGGGATCTCGATTTCGCATCATTTGCCAAAAAAAGCGTGTCAAAAATCGACCCCACCTAATCACATGGAAGCTGTCGTCTTTAGGACCCGCTTTTCAAACCATAGAATCTACATTTCTCCTAGTTTTTAAAGCTCTATGAATTTTTCAGAGGCTCCAAAAAGTCTCCGAGTCATGACAGTTTATGTGCGGCATCTGCGTTCTCAGATTTCGTCGCTCGCACGCGAAGGATGGATCTCTCGCGGGAACTCCCATCAGAGGCCGGATTCATTAACGACTTACGTAACTTTAACATAGAATTCACAGCAGAAAACTCAGATTTCGCGGCTTATTGCTCACCATATCGTTTGATAAACCGCGCTATCGCTATCAGGGATTTCGGCTGTAATTTTCCCTGTCAAATGCTACTACAAGTCGTTGATGAATACGGCCCCTGAAGGAAACATGAAAAGTGATACGGTACCCTACAAAAATTCCCCGCCTGTATATCGTGCACCAAAAAGCCAAGCTTCTGCGCAACGATGTTCGATATGATTGGGGGGAGGGGGTCGTATTCAAGATCCTCGTTTATCTTCTTCTTCTTCTTCGTCTTCAGCGTTTGTCTCGCCTTGTTACGAGCTCCACTTTCCTGGAATGCTGGCGCCACTTTTCCCGATCAAATGCCTGGTCAGAGTGCAAACTAGCCGTCTTCAAGTACTGATGCAACGCATCAAGCCAGCACTGGTTTGGTCTCTTTACTGGCACTTTCGAGGTTAAGGCCAGCTTTCGAATAGTGTCACATTTTGCGCGAAGAACGTGGTCGTACCATCTCAGACGAGCTTCGCGCAGTTTCTCAACTATCGGGGTGACACCAAATCTGCCGAATAGCGTCGTTGCTCACTCGATCCAAACGCGTTACTCCGGCCGTCCACCACAGCATCTTCGTTTCCATTACCCTGAAACCCCTTTCAACCTTTTTAGTGACGGGTCGGCACTCAGCTCCATGAAAAGCTATAGGTCGGCCGACTGCTCTGTAGACCTTTGATTTAAGCCGCTTTGGTGTCTTCTTGTCGCTGAGCACTCCCTCAGAGAGCGTCACTTGGACCACGCTGCATTCACGTGTGAGTTGGCTTCAAGACCATAAGCGCCGTTTATACTTCGACGCCGAGCGACGCGACGCCACGTATTGTGACCACATTGATCGAGCGACGTGATCGATCAATTTGGCCACCAAACATGCCGTCGCTTCGCTCGGCGTCGGAAGTATAAACGGGGTCTATCTGGGACCAGCAATCACGTCCGATGGCGGTCTATAGCCCAGTTTATACTTCTGACGCCGAGCGACGCGACGACATGTATGGTGGCCAAATTGATCGATCGCGTCGCTCGATCAATGTGGTCACAATACGTGGCGTCGCGTCGCTCGGCGTCGAAGTGTAAACGGCGCCATTCTTGAATACCAATGTACGTGGCAGCTTAATGTCGTTTACCTTAATGGGGCTGGACTCATCTTCGTCAGTCGTCATAAACTCGGTCTTTTTGACATTAAGTTTTAGCCCAAATCTCTTCAAGCGGTCGCACCAAGCTTGTACCTGCCGCTGGAGTTCAATCTTCACAAGCGAGCATTACATCATCAGCATAAAGCAATGTCCAATGGAGTGGTCGTTGAAGATCACGTGATATGGCATCTATAACGACGATGAAGAGTAGTGGGGAGAGCGCAGACCCTTGATGTACTTCGACAGAGATGGGAACTCCATCGAGTAGCTGCTGGCGCTTGCACTCTATTACTCTGACAAAAGTAGAGTAACCGCACTCAATAATCCCTTCGGGAACGTTATTCTGTCTTAAAGCATGCCATATAACTTCACGCGGAACACGATCGAAAGCATTCTCCAAGTCAAGGAAGGCAAGATGTTTTTCGGCTTTTGTTTTTCGCGGTGCCTTTCTATAAGTAGACGAGCAGCGTTATAGCATCGATAGTGCCACCAGTGCCAAACAACACTGCCAACTTCAGAAAATTTCAGAGAATCATTCAAAAAGAAAACTCGGTTCATTTCGTATTCCGGTCCCCTCCAAATATATTTCGTATTTGGATCTCCTCCAAATAGTCGATTGTGGAAGCCGTTCCTACCACTGACCGATTCAGAAAAAGTCTATTTCCTCTTCGCATGCCCTCGGCGAAGTCGAATTTTCAACCCACCCCTATGAATCGTCCGATTTGGAAAATGCTAAGTCCACGTCTTATTTGGATACCCTCTAGCTACAGCTAGTCGACTGTGGAAACTGTAAACTGTTTCTTTAATTTGACCCATTTGGAAACATCTACGATTTTAATTCACTCCACTTTCGCATCCCTTCCAACTACTACCTCAACTAAGTCCACTTCGCTCCTGCGTCGAAGCCATTCTAATGCATCGGTCGTAAAAATGATTCAACCTCCACCCTTCGCCTGTGTGAAAGCCGTTGTGATGCATCCGTCGTCAAAATCATTCAACCTCCACCCCAATCACCTCCCTCCAGCACAATGCCTTCAGTGGAATGCCTCCACCTAAGCTATGAGATAGAGTGACGAAAATAAAACCAGAGGAGAAAAAAACTCGCATGAAGACGAACATAATGGCTTAAAAAGAACGAAGACGTCCGATGTGACTCATCCAGTCACCAGCGTCGGTCGCCGGCTCCGCCGGCGCCGACGCTGGAGTGTGCGGGCCACGCCAGGCTAGCCGGCTCCGCCGGCGTCGGGTATGGCGGGCCACGTTAGGGACGTAGCCCAAACCTAGCTACGGATGCTTCCTCACCCAGCGTCGGTCGCGGGCTCCGCCGGCGCCGACGCTGGAGTGTGCGGGTATATATATATATATATATATATATATATATATATATATATATATATATGGTGAGATTTTCTGTCTCTGATTTCCCTATCTCTAATGTGTCAGATAGAAATCGTGGTCGGTTCAGTTTGAGAAAAAACCGATAGCACCACTCAAATAAACGATAATATCGATCGACATCGGCTGCCTGATCAAAACGCCCAATCTACTGTGGAATGCTCCCGTCGGCCAACATAATCAGGCAACTCCAATCCCGATCGGTTAGGTCTGAGAGCACCACTGGTTATTTGATTGATAGCGTAAATGCCTCTTACTTGAACCACCAAAGTGGGGATATGTGTGTTCCTCACTGTTGTATTTGTTGTTCAACTTCTGCTATCAATCGAATGAAAATCGCTCAGCCGAAATAACTTCGAATGGGAGAATCTTACAGCCCGCAGCTAAGAATCAAACATATAGCGCACATTAAAAGCTGAGATCGCGCCATGCACTCCAAAAATGCCACCTAATTGATCCACCAAAAGTGGGGATATTTGTGTTCCTCACTGTTGTATTTGTTGTTAAACTTACGCTATCAATAAATATTGCAACGTCTTAGAAGGGGGTCCAAGCGATAAATAGGAATCATGAGTGGGCGGGAGAAACTGCTGCATGCGCTCGACACAACGAACTTCGAATGGGAGAATCTTACTTACAGCCTAGCTAATGAGCAAGCATATAGCGCAATAAAAGACGAGATCGCACCATGCCCTCGAAAAGTTCACCGCAGCCTTTAATCGACTGATAGTGTAAAAGCCACTTAATCACAAACATGGGATATGTATGTTCCTCACTGTTGTATTTGTTGTTCAACTTCTGCTATCAATCGAATAAAAATCGCTCAGCCGAAATAACTTCGAATGGGAGAATCTTACAGCCCGCAGCTAAGAAGCAAACATATAGCGTATTAAAAGGTGAGATCGCGCCATGCACTTCAAAAATGCCACTTAATTGATCCACCAAAGTGGGGATATGTGTGTTCCTCACTGTTGTATTTGTTGTTAAAGTTACGCTATCAATAAATATCGCAACGTCTGAAGGGGGCCCAAGCGATAAATAGGAATTATGAGTGGGCGGGAGAAACTGTTGCATGCGCTCAAATGGAAGAATCTTACTTACAGCCTATGAGCAAGCATATAGCGCAATAAAAGACGAGATCGCACCATGCCCTCGAAAAGTTCACCGTAGCCTTTAATCGACTGATAGTGTAAAAGCCACTTAATCACAAAGGTGGAATATGTATGTTCCTCACCGTTGTGTTTGTTGTTCAACCTCTGCTATCACTCGAATAAAAATCCAACAGCTTGGAAGGGTGTAGAAAGTAGGAAGTTTATGTGGGCGGGAGAAACTGATGGGCTCAATCCAACCAACTTAGAATGGGAGAATCTTACTCCCAGCCTACAGAATCAGGCACAAAACGGCTCAGGTGGACAGGGCTCATGGTGTTAAGTGGTTGTCAGCCTCTTTAAGAAGCACACGAGTGGATATAAGTGCTACAACTAGCAGTGGGGATCAAATAGGCTGGGGCGGGAGGGCCACGATGTAGGAACGCCCAATCCGTCGTTTTGTGTTGTATGAAATTCAAAATTATCAGCAGCACTGGTGGGTTCTAGCCCTATGGTGAACCAAGTTAGTTCACTTCTGCTGTGAATGGGCATACATGTGCCTTCCTACCAAGGGGCATACTCTAACGTGTAGAGCGAGGAGCACTAGAATAGGACCGCAGATTCTCACCACAACACTGATGTCAACTTAAAAGGCTCTCGAAGAGAAACAAAGTGAAACGGTGGCAAAGGCAGTAACGAAGAGCGGCAGTATGGATTAACACAGCAGGAGCTGTTCTCAGAAAAGTGAAAGCGGAAGCTCGTACACATCAGAATGTTATGCCCGAACACAGAGAAGGTAGCAAGAACAGGAATGAGCGGTGACCTCGGCCATGCACACAGGCGGCAGAGTTGTACCCTACGGTAACAACTGTAGCAGCACCTAATTGCAAGCACTAATTGACCGGTAGCAAGGACAGGAGCCTTCAAGGGGGTCAGTTCGAAGCAGTAGCCCCCAACACGTGCGCGGGCAGAGCCGCGGCGCCGGCCTGTTTCGCAACGCCTCACGTGTCCTCCTCGGCAGCGGCGATTGCTCACCTCCCTGCGCTTCACTTCGGAGAGAAAAGTCGAGAACCTGCCTCAAACTTGGGTGATTAAACCATCGAGCCCGCGGAGTTTACGAAGTTTCCCACGGTCACGTTGAGACAAAAAAACCCTCCTCTATTATATATGGTGGGATCACGGAGCGAACGTATTTCGCAACGCCTCCGTCACGTGCAAACCACAGTTTTGTAATTCTTCCTGGGACTACATCACTCTTCTAAGTCATCCAAGTCACAATTTCGATGAAGGACGAAGCTCAAACAAGGCGGTATTGGAAGACATTGGGATGAATCGACTCATTTGGATACTTATAGGCTTATCTCCTCATCGCATCCCCTCGGTGGAGTCGATTTTTGAAGCCGTTCAGATCAATCGTCCCATTTTGAAGATTCCACATTCATCTCTTTTTCGGATCCCGTCTAGGTAGTCAACTAAGGCCTATGTTACACTTGTTATACTCCCGCGGGAGCATCCGGGGGACGTCCGCGGATGGAAGGTGCACCACGGACGGTCGTCGTCGTCCCGGAGCGGCTAGCGTCGCATTGGAGCGCGTTTCCCGCGCCGAACTCCGCGGGACGACAGCCTTCCGCGGTGCACTGCACTCCCCTAACACCCTCTCGTCGTCTGTCGGCGGCGATCCGCGGACCGCGGGCTTGGCGGGCCGCGACGAGTGGTCCGGCGCGGGGTCCCGACGCGATTTCCGCCCATCCGCGGAAGCTCCCGCGGGAGTATAACAGAGGCCTAAGGGTACCGTTCCTATGAATCCATCCAGTCGGAAACCATTGTTTCTCTTGGGACTCCCTAGAAGAAATCGACTGCAGAAGCCGTTCATTCCTACGAATCGACCCAATTGGAAATTTCGAGATTAATTTATAGAAAGAAATCAACCAGACTTTGCTGCCATTACCGCATTAGGTAGGTTCGACTTCTCTACACTCACACTTGGTTAGGCAGTTAGCAGTTATAAACAAACAGAGGGTCTGTAGGGTCTCACATGTCCTTCTTTGCGAGCGTAATACCGCATGCTTACTTCCACAATACCACTTCTACTGCACTTTCACTTCATAACAAAAGCTAAACCTGCAAGCCTATCCTGCACAATAATTACTTCCCATAGCTATTAACAGCAGCCACCTAACACTTAATGTTGGTAAATCGTGTCAAGCAAGTTCTAGTGATAGAAGAAAGAACGATCGAAATGTCGGAATGTTTCTAGTTTTCTATGCAGTCATTACTCTCCACACCCACTCCTCTTGAAAGTTTCCGCACTGCCGAAATTGAATCTCTAACATCCCTTTATTGGAATCCAGTTCGTTTTGTAACAGGAAACAGGATAGTCACATACAGTCACCTCGAAACGACACATTTCCCGCTCCACTTTCCAACTAAGGTCCTAGGATTTCACTTCAGCAACGTCACTCACTGGTAGAAACAAATGTGCTCCAGCGGGACCGTCATAGAATATAGCAATGAACATCCAACATAGAAGTCTACTTTTTTAAACCAATCATATTGTATCCGACAAGATAGAAAAATGCCGGACAACCGCACTTTGTATTGGGAGTTGTTGCTATCTTTGGAGGTGATAATGGTTAGACAAGGGCTATATCACACTGGATTCTGGTTGAGGTACGGCAGAAAATTCTAGTTGAGTTTTATAACTCAGTCCCAAATTAAATTCCTAACATAGCTAAGTTCATCCGGTTTGTTTAGTAATTCGAGACAGGATAATTAAAACAGGATACACTGCGCTCCAAATATGACGCATTTCCTACTCCACCTTCAAACTACTAAGATACGTAACATAGGGTTGCACGCCAGCTACGTCACCATTTAGACACGTTAATCATCCAGACAATCAAAACTGCTCAAACAGGAGCGTCGTAGAATAACGTCAATCACTCAGACAATCAAATCTGCTCAAACAGGAGCGTCGCAGAATAAACAACATGTAGCGAACGCAACAGCGAACATAGAATTCTGAAGTCCGAATCAAAACAATCCACTACAAATAACCTTACTCTGCCGCAAGAGCCGCGCTCTTCCCACCCCTTTTAAAGTTGTCACTATGCAGTGCCCAAACAACGCTAATCAAGCCTCGGTTCTTTCCCTTCTCTATCTCGAAACTTCTCTTTTGGGTCGCAAAGTTCGTCTCGCCCCCGAGCCGCCCTGAGAAGAGTTTGTCTGAGTGGTTGGTAGAAAGCGTCACGAATGCGTCCATCAACAATTTGCTCAAAGACGTTATTCATTTTTTTTTATTCAATGCGTGGACCAGGGTGAGGAAACTAAGAAACGAGTCAACACAAAACAATTTCAACAACATGTAAATCAAAGCATCAACCAAGTGAAATAAAACATCGTCACCAACAAGGTATATGACATATTAAAACACTCCACAATTTTCACCTTGAGAGGCACCTTCTACAGGTTTGAACAGAGAGTTCCTTCAGGTCTTCGTGCTTATCAAGCAAAAGGTTGAATTCAAATTCAGCAAAAGGTTAAGAGCTCTATAGGTTAGAAAGTGTGACCTGGTACGCGATTTAGCAACCGAGACCTTAACAAGGAAAGGTTCCCAACTCAAGGTGAGCTTTTGCGATGCTATCCTGACAGGATGTAGGGCCCTGTCAGAGTCCAGAACCGCAGTTGGTTTTTTCTGAACGTTTTTTAAAGATCTGAAAAGGAGGTCTGAAAGCGTGCGTGCAACTATTATCAACTCCTACGACACACCATGAGATGTACCTCGGCGGCGCAGTTGGTAGGAGTGCCGCCTCATGGAAGCACGCCGTCGGGGTTTTGAGTTCGAGTCCGCATACTGCTTAACGCCGACTTCGATCGTGTATGTGGAGACGTTGGACTGCAGCTGAAGACGTGAGGAACGGGCAAGTTTCTGATGCCCCTTTCTCGCTCAACGGAACGAAAATCTCCAAATGCTCGAGCTACGTGTATCTAGGTCGCAAAGTCAATATGGCCAAGGACCTAGCGCCAGAGCTGAGCACGAGGAAACGAGCGACTTGGGGAGCTTTTAAGGCCGTCGAAGAAGTCGTTAAGAAGACGACGAACATCTGACTCCGTGCTCACCTGTTCGACTCCACTGTTTTTCCTGCCTAACATACGCCTCGGAGAACTGAGCCATAGGAAAGCAGGATTAACGCGCGATCAGCGTCGCTCAGCATGGAGTCGAGAGGAGGATGCTCGGAGTGACACGACTCATGCAAGTGAGAGAAGGCCTCCAGAGTTCCGAGCCAGGGGTGCACCCAAAATTTTGTGCGTTAAATTTTTTTAACGAAATTTTTTAACGGAAAATTTTTGTTAAATATCCGGTAAATCGTTAAATTTCGTTAAAAATACAATTAGCTGCAAACCACTATTTCAAGTAAAAGAAGAAAAGAAGAAAAAAGAAAAACCTTATACGTTTCCACTTCAAGAGGTCAACAGCAAAAGTTCAGGGAATGGAGTGTAACACTGCAATGTAAAATAAACAATTTAACATCAACAAACACAGAAAAATAAACAAGCCTTAAGCAACAAATTATCTACTGAGTGTGGAATAAGAACGGATATGGAATTATCATTCAAGATGATCACCGACAAGGCATCTTAAAATGTGCGATCAGGCAGGTACCCGTAGTTCCCCATCCCCCTTCCTAGTTCTTTGCGAAACCGTATCTGAATGTTCGACATCTATGCAATCTCGATGCGGGTGCCAGCCCATTAAGTACGGAAAGACTTAATAAAAATACAATTAAAAGAATATCAGAGGAAAGTTGTCGAACGCACAACTTTCAAGTGTCTGGTACGTGGGACCAAGCCATTTTTTGCAACGTCGAGACTGTGACACGACATCGTGTCACATGGTTTCACACTGCCTAAAAGTGTGACACGTCGTCAAAGTGTTACCGTTCAGGAAAATATGTTTTCCTAATTTTTGTCCCTTTTTTAAAATCGTTCAAAATACGTCCAGCGGCCGAAGACATTCTCTCCGTCTCGACTGTTCCAGCTGGAGGGTAAAAGTATTCTGGGATCAGCAGCGCCAGGTGAGGATAGGCATATCTTATGAGGAGGTTAGACCGGTATCTTTGTGGATTCGTTGACGCGCTTGGGGCTCGGCGAAGAAATTTCTAGTTCCAAAATGCATTGAAGGATAAAGATGAAGGGTGGCGTTACTCATCACCCTTGGGATGCTCCGCGCATTGTACTGCTACGGGATATCGAGGAGGCGATTTAAATGGGTATCTGGCTAAATAATGACTTGCGGTGGCCAGCCGATGAGGAAGTCAGCGCTATATCCTTCCCAGACAAGTCTGATACTAATCCACCGACCCCAGACGGATCGAAGGCTTGGTTGGCCTGGGCGGGAAATCGCGAAAGAAGGACCAAAAACCTGGTATTTGGTGCACGCGACAGCCGGCACCTCCTCCGACACGCGCTTCCAAAACGTATTATTTCCAAAAATTCAAAACAAATCCATGAACACATTAAAATATTCTTGCAGATTCCAATAGTTTCTTTTTCAGGAACAGTCCTAATCAGGAGGATGAGACCTGCAACATTAGAGAATACTAAGGGTAAATGTGATAAACTCACTGAGAAAAGAGTCCGTTAAAAATTCCGTTAAATCTCTAAAAATTTCCGTTAATTCGTTAAGCCAGATTTTAACGAGAAATGCCGTTAATTCGTTAAATTCGTTAAATCGTTAACCGTTAAATGTGCACCCCTGTTCCGAGCTTCGCCGACGTTCGCAGATCAGACACGCTGTCGCGTGGGCCAAGTGGTCGAAAATTAGATGGGCAGGCCACGTAATGCGCTTCGTAGACACCCGCTGGACGAGAGGTGTCACCGACTGGATTCCGCGGGATGTCAAGAGAACACCAGGACGCACACTAACGCGTTGGTCGGATTTCTTCGTGAAAGCCCTGAACGACCGATATGACGCTCTTCGTGTCCCTTGAGCGAGGAGGATCCATTGGAGCACTCTGGCACGCGACAGGGACGAATGGAGACGCTGCTGTCGCCTGCTCGAACATGAACACGTGGCACGATTCGAATTCATCAAACGAATCGAGAGTAAGGTAGAACCGTGACAGACGTCCAGAAAAATATTTAGTGTAATTGCAGAATTAGGCCACAATAGGCTGCACACAAAAACACGTCCCTTACGGTTGAATATTATGGACCAGAGCCATATAAGTGTACATAAGTGTGCTAAAAATGTCGTTCTCAGCTGAACATGTTGTCGTGCGACTACTTTCAACTTTCATACAGGATTTCACTTCTCCGACAAGGAGAGAGATTGCGGTTACGGATGCCATAAAAGAACTCCTCCTAGACGCCATTATGGAGATATCGACTGTCAGGACGACATGTTTCATCCACTTTGTTTCATAGGTACGTTTCGATGAGGAGGTGCATGTCGACTGGACACCTGAGATGACCGTGAGGAGGAAGACAACAGTGAATAGTTAGAGAAATCAGTCCTCTATAACGGCAAGCGCGTTTCGGAAGAAAAGGTCCTGTGAAGGAGCATTTTGTTGTGATTTCTCGTAGCACTGATTGTAAAATGGTTATCGTTCGTACAGTTGCAGCAGGCCCTTATTTTTTATAGGGGACAGAGGAAGGATGTCGCTCTCTTCCGCTCCTGTGTTTCTGCCCTGTCTGTCATACGCTTGGGTGACAGCTGGATACGTCGATGCTCACCCATAACCCTTCACTACATCCGCAGACTATGCGTTAAACGAAGAAGAAGTGGTCATTGCTTTCCAGGGAGAAGATTGTTCCTCCCTGGCTTTTGCTTAAGATGCTGTTGGTGTGAAAAGCGTTTGTGTTTTGCTTGTTTCATCGATTTGTGCCATAGCTGTTAACTAAAAGGGAAGAGCAAGATATGGTACTGTTGAAAAACCAGCACATATGAAGGCGAAAATAGACTGCTTTGATTTGTTTCAATGATTGATGGTCTAAAATGGACTCATGTGAACATGAGAAAGAGTAATAACAACAAACTAATATGTGCGAAAAATCGGCAGTACGCGGAGCCGTACTTAAAACCCCCACGGCGTGCTTCCATGAGGCGGCACTGTTACCAACCGCGCCGCCGAGGGACACCTCATAGGGTGTCGTAGGGGTTGATGATAGTTGCGCGCAGGCTTTCAGACCTCCGTTTCAGGTCTTTAAAGAAGCGTTCAGCAAAAACCAACTCTGGTTCTGGACTCCGCTCACAGGGCCTTACATCCTGTCATAATAGCATCGCAAAAGCTCACCTTGAGTTGGGAACCTCTCCTTGTAAGTTTCAGCTTACCTCTTCCAGATCTCGTCAGTATCCCATCGAAGAAATCCCATCGGTTTATGGATAGCTTTTCAGAGAGAATCTTGCACATCATTATAAGATCAGAATTCTTCTATTCTTCAGCGAAGGAAAACCAAATAGCTCAGCTCGCTGCGGAACTATAGGAATATCATTGTAATCCATTGAAAAAATCTCATCATGAGCTTCCTAGTGAAGCTATTTTGAACGCTTTCTAGAAGGTTTATCTCCTTTTTCATTGTTGCATTAAACACCGATGTCCCCGCTTCCGCAATAGGTCGTACATAAGTGTTGAACGCGCGTACATAGACATCAGGGAGGTTGGACTTTAACGCTCTGAAGAGATTGTAGGTGCGGTAGTTGGCCTCCATGCTATGCGAAAGCAAACGAATTGGACGGTAGCTTGAGCAGTCTGCTGGGCTGCCCTTATTCTTCTAAATCGGAATCGTCGTACTTATCTGCCAACTATCAGGTACTTTCTTCTTCGCAACCACCTGGTTGAAGAACATCGTCAGCCACTCAGCTGGGTATCAGGATTTTGCTTTCCACAAATCAGCTGCCAGATCATCATGGCCCATCTCGCCTAGCTTCGTCTTCTTTATAAGCCGCTTCTGCCTCCGCAACAGTGATTTTTTGAACGGGACCGTACACTGGAGGAGCAGTGGGAATGGCTGGAAGGGCAAACTTACCGTCGACATTTCCTAGAAGTGGTTGCGCCATTGATCCAAGGTCATGTTGCGTTCCATTACGAGGTGACTATTCTCATTGTTGATGCCAAACAATTTTCAACATCCTCGGTGTGGCGATGACGGTCCTTGGCAAGTCGATAAAGAAATCGCTCGCCATCGCGCGACTCAAGTTTCATGTTGACATCATCGTAATGAGTGGCTCTTGCCACTGCCACTGTCCTCTTGCCGATTTCTTCGCTTCCTGATACAAGGGCAATTTCTTGGCTTTCTTGTCGCTGAGGAATGCATGGTATAGCCTCTTCTGCTCATGGAAGTTTCTTCGACCACGTTAGTCCACTGCCATGCCTGCCTGTCGACCTTACACCGTCCCGGTTTCGTAATGCCACGTTCGGAGCAGGGATGTGCGTAATTACGATTTACGATTTACGATTTTACGATTTACGGGTATTTTGTCGAATTTTTTTACGATTTACGATTTACGACATTTTGGGTCGTAAATCGTAAATTTTCGTCAATGTGGTCTTTGATCAACAACCAACTGGCGTCCAAATTTATGTGGACCGGGTTATAAAGATGTGCCCATTCTAATGCTCCCCTATTACAATACCGCCCGCGTCGCGCGGTCAAAAAGACGGTTTGCGACGGAAAAATCCGTCGCAAACCGTCGCATGCTCATAACTCCTTTAATTTTGAGCTGTTTTAGAAACTGTTGGTACCATTCGATTCGTCTCCTCGAGTTCTATAAAATCATTTATAAAACGTTACCACTGCGTTTTCGCTGTGGGTGGCCTAAAATAATAACTGCAGCAGGCTTTTGCGATTGAAGCACCTTATTTTCCAGGACGTGCATGTGACTTGCAGTGCTTTCGGAGAATCTCAAACATGGCGTGCGTTGTCAGTGTTCTGTCATGCCTGGAATGTTCCGAGAGTGCGCCATGCAAAATGCATATAGGATCGAACCTATCAATCGAATGGGCGGAAGTATGCTCACTGGGTTTCTATCTTCACTTTCTGGAAAACGTAAAGCCTTCAAGAATATTTCGAAACGTTTAGAAAAATTTTTCAGAAATTTGCAGACGCTCTACTCGGGAATTGCTTCAGTCTGTTCCGGCGAGACTTATGAGTGCACCGTGTGCAATGCGTGTGGAGATCTGTATCAATCGAGTGGGTTCGACAACTGGTAGAGTGAGCGTTTGGAGAATTCTGTCATAAAGTTTCAGCAGCCCTACTAAGAAATTGCTCTAAGGCTGTCTAGCTAGCCTTTAGAATGCATCGTGAACAATGCATATAGATTACACGCGCGGGCGTGTTCGGAGCGCAATAACTCTTTCGAGTTCAAATCGTTTCGACTGTAACTCGTGGGTCTTATAGGCAGCGAAACGTTGTAGTAGCACACCAAAGTAGAATGGTGTAAATTAAAAACTGGCAATGTTACAGGGGTGCGAAAAGGCAGGTGAGGCATGTGTGACGCATTTTTTTCCGATTTCGGTGGACCACTGCGGGAAGATCCGACGAGCAAACGGCCTTGAAACGAGCAGACAAAAAGAGAGTTTCAGGTGCTTCGCTATGACGTGCTCAGAACTCCTCAGCTTCCTAAACTTCCTTAGCCTCAGCTGCCAGTTTAAAGCGGCGGAAGATAGCGGTTAGAGTTTCTTGCGCTGTTACTCGCCCAGGTTTGATTGTTCAACACTCTCAGTGGTACCGTTCTGTTCAGTATGAAAAGCGCTATCGAATGGTACCAATTTCGACCGATTATGGGAAAATCGGTTTTTTGACAATTTCGCATCAAAGGCGAGGCTACTCAAAGACGCGGCAGAAGGTCGATGACGTCATCGAAAATCGATATCATCGTTTTGGACCATGCTTAACACCGTTCGATAGAGCTCTTCATGCTGAATTGAATGCTGTTATTTTGAGTAGGAAAAACTGTAATATGGGTGAGTAAGAGCGAGGAAAACATCGACCGTTGTTGTGCTAAATTGACGCGCGGGCGTGTTCTGAGCACGAGAACTCTAGTAATATGTAAAACTTTCCGGTTGCAGCTTGTCAGTTTTGTAGGCAGTAAAATGTTCTAGTAGCGCACTCAAATACAGCAATGTAGCTTATGATTGGACAAAGTTACAGCAGTGCGAAAATGCAGGTTACCCTTGGGCGACACGATTTTTTCCAATTTCAGTCGACCCGTGCGCGAAGACGCAGAGAGTTAATGGCCTACAAATGCGCACGCGAGAAGAACACTTTAGATGCTTTAAGATGAAGTGCCTACAGCTTCCTAGCTGTTTAAACTGCCTTAGCCCCAGTTGCCATTTTAGGGCGGCGGAGTTTTAGCGTTGAAGTTTCCTGCGCCATTATTCGCCCAGATTTGAGGGTTCGACAGGGACAATGGCACCATTCTGTTCAGTATAAAAAGCGCTATCGAACGGTACCAATTTTGACCGATTCTGGAAACATCTATTTTTTGGCAGTTTCGCATCGAGGGCGAGTTCGCTCGAGGCCGCGGCAGACGGACGATGACGTCATCGAAAACCGACGTTTTCGAAATGGGCCATGCTTGGTACCGTTCGATAGACCTTTTCATGCTGAATTGAACTTTGTTATTGAGAGTAGAGAAAACTGTATTCTGAGAGAGTAAGGACGGACATCGACCGTTGTTGTGCTAAATTGCACGCGCGGGTGTGTTCTGAGCGCAATAACTCTGTGATTTGTGAACCTATCCGGTAGCAGCTTGTGAAGTTTGTATGCAGCTAAATGTTCTAGTAGAGCTCTAAAATGCAGCGATGTAGCTTATGACTGGACACAGTTACAGCGGTGCGAAAATGCAGGTTAACCTTGCGTGGCACGATTTTTTCCAAATTCAGTCGCCCCTGCAGGAAGACGCAGAGAGCTAATAGCCTACAAATGCACAGGCGAGTAGAACGCTTAAGGTTGTTTAGGATGGCATGCTCGCAACTCCTTAGCTGATTAAACTGCCTTAGCACCAGCTTCCATTTTAGGGCGGCGGAGTTTTAGTGTTGAAGCTTCCTGCGCCATTATTCGCCCAGGTTTGATGTTCGACACTCGCAGTTTTACCTTTCTGTTCGACATGAAAAGCGCTATCGAATGGTATCAATTTCGACCGATTTTGGAAATATCGATTTTTTTTACAATTTCCCATCGAGGACGGGGGCGCTTCAGGCCGAGCCTGCGCGGACGATGACGTCATCGAAAATTGATATTTTCGAAATTGGCCAATCTTTCTCGTCCAAAATGATCTAGGGGTTATTTGGGGCGCTGATTACGAACCCGACGTCCGTTTTTGAAAATTCCGCCGATTTCGGTAGGTTTTGGATATTTTTTCAGGATAATTGGAGGTGGTCGGGTCAGGATCACCGATTTTGCTCAAACTTCGTATAGGGGCGGGAATTATTCGGGGTGCCGAACACGATGCCGAGGTTCATTCGGACGCTTACGGGAGGAGACCGCCCATACCGATAACTGAGGGTGATCGGTGGTCCTGACACGACCACCCTCAAACGAGAAGTAACCAACTGAAATCGGCGGAATTTTAAAAAACGGACCTCGGATTCGTAATCAGCTCCCCAAATAACCGCCTAGATGATTTTGGACGAAGTTTCCACGAGGAAATTTGGCCAATTTCGAAAATATCGGTTTTCGATGACGTCATCGTCCGCGCCGGCTTGGCCAGTGGCGCACACGTCCTCGATGGGAAATTGTCAAAAATCGATTTCATTGAAATTTGTCGAGAGCGACACCATTCCATAGAGCTTTTCATGGTTAACAAAATGGTGTTATTGGGAGTGTAGAAAACTCAAATGTGGGCGAGTAAGAGGGCAGGAAACTTCAATCGCAAAACCCGCCGCCCTAAATTGGCAGATGGGGCTAAGGCAGTTTAGGTAGGTGGCGAGTTGCGAGCATATCGTCGTAAAGCGCCTTAAGCGCTCTGCTCACCTACGCATTTTAAGGCCGTTAGCTTGTGGCGTCTTCTCGCAGTGGTCACCGGAAGTGAAAAAAATGCTTCACACAAGCCTCACCTGCATTTTCGCACCCCTATAACATTGCCCCTCCTAAGCTAAACCATTCTGCTTTGGCATGCTAGCAGACCGTTCGACTGCCTACAAGACCTACAAGCTGCAACCTGAGAGCTTCCAACCTGACCGAGCTATTGCGCATTTGCGAGTGGTCGCCCCACTGCATTGATAGGTTCTATTCTATATGCATTGTTCACAGCGTACTCTAAAGTCTCGTCGGGACAGAATACAGCAATTCCTGAGTAGGGCGGGCGGAAATTTTTAATCGAATCTAATTTTAGACGGTCCTATCGTATATGCATTTTGCACGGCGCACTCTCTCTTCTCGCTTCTTAAAACCTCTACATTTGTATAAGCTGCTGTCAGTGTGTGCACTAAGGCACCCTCCAAATGCTCGTCGGACTGCCTGGAGCAAATCCTAAGTAGGGTGGCCGGGAATTTCGTATAAAATTCTCCAAACGGTGCAAGATTATCCTTTATAGACTTTACATTTTCCAGAAAGTGAAGATAGAAACCCAGTGGGCATGCTTCTGCCCATTCGATTGATAGGTTCGATACTATATGCATTGTGCACGGCGCACTCTCGGAACATTCCAGGCATGACAGAGCACTGACAACGCACGCCATGCTTGAGATACTCCGAAAACACTGCACGTCCTGGAAAATAAGGTGCTCCAATCGCAAAAGCCTGCTGCAGTTATTTTTTTAGGCCACCCACAGCGAAAACGTGGTGGCCTGGTAAAGTTTTATACATGATTTTATAGAACTCGAGGAGACGAATCGAATGTTACCAACAGTTTCTGAAACAGCTCAAAATTAAAGGAGTTATGAGCATGCGACGGTTTGCGACGGATTTTTCCGTCGCAAACCGTCTTTTTGACCGCGCGACGCGGGCGGTATTGTATAGTCATTACCACTCCCCTTCAGAGCTGTTTTTTTGATACTCAAATGTGTTACAGTGGTAGAAGAAAAAAACCGTCCTGTGCACAGGATTCTCGAATCCGACTATCAGTTTCCTAGAGAAAGAGAGGCGAGTATTCTAGATGCACGTCCTGTTTGGTAGTGAGGTCTAGTCAGTTTGTTCATAATACATTCCTGCTAAACCTAACTACTAGAATTGCCGCAAATCCACGATCGAACATCATTCGTGGCTGAAAGCGGGATCTAGAAAGTTGCTGTTATCATGTGGAAAGGATAAACCTTTGATGTTTCTATCGGTCTGCATTGTAGTTCATAGGACGGAAGAGCCAAAATTTATGCTCAAAGTGCGGTAAAACCAAGCGCGTAGCATTTCAAGAAAAGCTCGAACTGGTTCTGACAATTTTGATCTCCCTTTTCGATGGTATGATTGAGTTTGTCGTCACACTATCTGATCCGTTTAGCATGCTGCAGACTCTCGGAGCAAACGTTCGTTACAGAGCTGATGAAGTGCCCGTGCGAGTGCAGAGAATTATTAGGTTGTCCGGAAAGTTTTCAGACTAATTGCATGGTAAGATTCAAATAACGTATCTTTGCCGGCTGAAGTTCTGAGAGGGCCGGACTTGGGAAATTTGTGTTTTACGTCCTGTATATGTAACAACCAGCAGCATGTGCGACAGATCGTCTCCTGTTCCCAATGGCGCCTTCGCAATGGACAACAAGAAGATGCGCCACCGACCAGCTTTCCTTCTACAGTACCGCTCCAGCCGATCCGCGAACGAGGCCCATCGCTTTCTACAGAGACAATGAAGGAGCAATTCCCCTCTAGGGAGACGTGCTTCAATTGGTACCGCAAGTTCGACAACGGTGACAAATCGCTCAAGGATTCCCGACGCACAGGTCGACCACATAGGTCTGTGCTATACTTCCGAGGGGAGCATCCGCGGGACGTCCGCGGACTGAAGGTGCACCGCGAACGGCGGGCGCGGCGATTGGCCAGATGAAGGACCCCGGCGCGATTCCCGCCCGTCCGCGGAAGCTCCCGCGGGAGTATTACTCTGGCCATACGCAGAACAGACAGCTGGTACTGGCCACCTGCGGTGCCCGACCTGATCTTTCTGTACGCGAACTTTCAGACCTTACAAATACTCCCAAGTCCACACAGTACATGATGCCCTTCGGTCTCCTGGCAAAGTCGCGAAGTTGCCTCGAGTCGTACATGCTCGAGTCGTATATGTACATGCTTTGACGCAAACGGGTGCGAGGACAAACGGAAGCGTGTCGATATCTGCACTTCTCTCGTCAACCGTCGCTGTACATGCTTGGGTCGACTTGGTCATCACGATGGATGAAAGGTTTTGCGCCAACGACAATTTGGTGCATCGCAAGTACTGGATGGACTTCGATGAGTTGCCCCAACCACAGCTGAAACGTCTTGATCACGACAAAAGGAGTTGCTTTCCTTCTGGTGGGACATCAATGGCCCAGTATTCTGGGAATTGTTTCCTACCGGTTCCATGGTAGACTTGAACGTGTTCTGCGCTCAGCTGGAGAAAATGAGCGAAATCCTACGTGATCGCAATCCCAGAAAAGGAAAAAATTCTTCATCTCATTGATAACGCCAGACCTCACACAGCAAAGAATACGCAGAACAAATTTTAGGAACTCGGGATTGAATTGGTACCCCATCCGCCGTACTCATCTGATATGGCACCCAGTGACTACCACGTTTTCCGGTCGCTGCAGTCTTTCTTAGCTGGAAAAAGGTTCGCAAATCGGGAGGAGGTCAAAGGTGGCTTCAACAACTTCTTGGTGTCCAAGTCTCCGGAGTTCTTCGCTCGTGGCATTCGCTCTCTACCGGAAAGATGGCAATATGTGATAGATCATAATGGTGGGTATTTTGATGAATGATAGTTGTTGTTAATAGAGTTACTAACTACACATTGTTTTCTGACATTAGTCTAATACTTTCCGGACAACCTAATACTAAATGGTAGTGCAGTATTGCAGTAGTTTCCGAAATAGGACAAGTGCAGGCAAACTTGTGTAGAAAACCAGTGCTCTATTTAGTATTTAGGCTACTCCCCCCTCTCTCTCACCGATAGCTGATATTGTCGATCGATGATTCAGAACTTGTCAGCCCTTTTAAGGTTACGAAATGCCTTCGCTCCCTACAATTAACAGAGCTCTCCCTACAATTAACAGAGCTTCTGCATCCGAATATTGCGCTGAGGTTATTTCTTGGAACCCTCTGTGCAACTACCTTCATGCAGCGGTCTCTATTTCACTTGCTGCGCTTCTGCAACCTCAAAGTAATCCTGCTTTAATTTCATCCGCGTTCTTACCAACTCCCAGACCAAATAGGAATACTTATAAACCAGACTAGGTACTTTCTAAATAAAAGTTGTCTTGTCTATGAAATGAAGCTGAGGATGCCTTAAGAAGGTTACCTTAAGGAATACGCTAGCCTTCCCATTTTAAAGCGACTACAAAACTTGTCCAAGAAATATGGTTATTTCACTACTGACCAATGGTCATACTGTTTTGACGGCCAAAACTCTCTTACCCTTCTGCTATGGGAATGCTCATGGACTAATTTCAATACGTGCGTCACACGATGGGGTTGCGCCATGCGTTCACTCTAATGCATGGCGCAATCCCGTCATATGACTCAGTATGTTTGTTGGACTACTACATGCACAGTTGCTGTTTTCTCCGCATTGGTGAAATAATTTTTTAATTTTAATATTGACAGCGACTTCTCGCTGTTACTAGATTAATACGCAAGCTAAAAAATTGGTATTAAGTTAGAAATTTAACGAGTATTCAAACGATGCAGGGTTTTGTTGGAATATCATGTATAGGTTAAAGTAAAGTTTTTAAATCTACAGTTTTGTCGGCTGTCTTGGAACGTGTAAAGTTTAATTTGAAAGATGTCTTACTAGTAAGAAGAGATGAAAAGGGAAAGTAGTTTCTTAAGAAAACTGTTCAGCTTGACCTGAAAATAACACGACAAATAAATACTGAATCACATCTGGTTAGCATTAGCTGAATAATTCCTCTGGAAATTTAGATGTACTACACTACAGCTAAGGTGACTATTACGATTTACGGTTTACGATTTATGACTTACGACGGCTTTTCGTAATTACGATTTACGATCTACGAAATTTCAAATTTCATTTACGCACCCCTTGGTTCGGAGCGTGCAGCATCTAGCATAGCTTCGGTAGCACCCTGCCAGGTTTCTTCGACGGTCGTCGTCGGCAACCGAATGCGAGATGTCATAGCTGCTTCATTCTCCTTCAATCGCCTTAATTCTTGCTGAACTGCGTCGCTCGGTCTGCCTAGTGCTCGGAGGAGCAATTTTAATAGTGCAGATCAGCAGTTGATGTTGCGTGCTGACCGTCTCGAACGGCACGATTTTCGCATCGGTGGCTAGCCCCTGGTCTCTATTCCTCACAAGGACAAAGTCAATTTTGCCTTAGAGTTACCGCTGTAAAACGAGATAAGGCGGGAGTCACGTTTTCGAAATTTTGTGTTCACGATGGTGAGATCGTGCGATTCTGCATATTCAAGTATGCGCTCACTATCCACGTTACGTGACCCGTATCCGAATTCGTTGCTCCAACGTGGCCACTAAGATCACCTGCCACAGTAATTACGTCCAGTGACGGAACTTCTGCTGTCTTCACATCAAGCAGGCTCCAAAACTCATCCTTGTCTCTTTCGGAACGGTCAGTCTGCGGAGCATATGCAGAGAAGCGGTAATAGATTCACCGTTCAGCAGCGACAACGATCTTCACCAAGCGGTCGCTAAAACGCTCCACGTGCGCAATCGTGTCTCGGAAGCGTTCGGAGACGATTATACCAACACCGGAGGTGGTCCTGGAACTGCCACACAGAACGGCCTTAAAGTCTCGGCCTATGTCCCTTGACTTGCTAGAGGACCAGATCGTCTCTTGCACCGCACAGAAGTCAATCTTTCTTCATTCCAGTGCCTCTGCCAACTCAAAGGAGCGGCCTGACAACATACCCACATTCAGCATTGCCACACGGGTCTTTTCTACGTTGCGGGAGGTTTGGACTAACACAGTTTCCCCCGATGCCGTTCTCGCATCAGGGACCCTCGCATACTTCTCACACTCGCCGAGTGCGCGGCGGCTCCCGCGGGCGCCGTGGCATTATCTCGCGTTACATGAAGCACCATCAACTATGTGATGTGACAGGGGTCTTCGTATGCCAGCCTGTCACAAGGAGTGTCCGTGTTCAGCTCTGCTCGCAAAAGTGGGCAGTTTCAAGTGGCAGAACGTAGAGGAAAGGACATCGCCACCTCAAAATCCTTGTTTACCATGAAAATAAAAATATTTTCTGCCAGAAGCAGCCCGCCTACACGGTTAAAATTCTGTCGCAAGAATTTTTAGTTTTCTAGTCTCTCTTAAGTCTAGTTTCTCAAATTTTGAAAAAGCCAACGGCTTTTTAAAAAAAGAAGAACAATGCTTTTCTACTGCAGAGAAGTCAGTAACAAATGGAAGGTCATTTCTCTAGAGAGCCCAATACATGCGTTATCACACAGACCTGCCGATGCTCCGTAGTCAATAACAGCGACAGCCGTGCTCGGCACTGGTTATAAAAGAAGGATCAAGCTGAACCTAGGAGGCTTGTTTTCCCGCTCTCGTTGACCCGCCTCTGTCGTTCGGTTCCCGCCTGAGTCTGGCGGCGCCCAGCCGCTCGTCCCTGAGCTGGCCTTAGGCGATTCCCCCCCCCCCCCCCCCCCAGTTGCTTACCCATCCATGTGCTTTATCCCGCGCACATGTATTGTCTGGTAATATTGCTGATAAAATATTAATATCGCTAATAAAATATTGCCATCAAAGTAATTATTTCTTGAAGCGTTCAAAGGGACAAAAATCTATTGCACAGGAACGACTTTTGCTCGTTGGATACCGGTTCGGTGAAGTGTATAAACGAAAGTCATCACAATCGCCCATAAACGTAGCACGTCCGTTACACTACCGAGCAAGAATCAGTTATCAGAAAAGAGGTCTTCTTGGGACGGGGATCGACTTCTTGTCGATTCCTGCCGAAAAACTTGCCGAAAATATAACCTCGCTCTCTCTATGAAGGCTTCTTTTTTAAAAGCTGTTTTTACAGCTATGAAAAAGCCGTTTTCTTTTGTTTTTCAAATAGCCACTGCCTTTCTTGAAACTCGAAAAAATAACCGAGTTATGATTGCTTTTGTGAAGTCCTTCCAATAATCATACTCACCGCGCGATCGACGATATCAGCGTGCCGCTTGTCTGCACTTAAATTGTGAGAACTCGAAGAACTTTTCGACCCTCTAAAAACTACTAGTACGTTGAAAACTAGAGGAAATGTGATTCTACACTTCTATGACTCAATTCTCTGAAGAACTGCTTTTAAAAGCTCTGGATAAAAGTACATAAGTGTAATTACGCCTACATTCCATCGGCTCTTGAGAGGATGAAACTCTTCAATTTACTTGCTTGCTTCTCATAGGAAAAGATATGACCTAATCACAATCTGTAAGCTGATAAATGGTATGTTGGGTATTCCTCTTCAAGAATTTTTTCACTATCTTGCTTAATTACTAGGGGCGGTCAGATGAAGATCCAAATTCCAAAAGCCGAAAGTAATATAAGGTCGACATTTTCACAGGCCGAGGTGGAACCCATTTTCTAAATTTTTCGGAGAAAAACGTTTTACCAAAATCTCTAAAGCAATAAAGAAGACTTGTTGACAGGTATTTCTAGGATGTTCCTTAATAGCTTACTTCCTACCGTTGCTGTTGACTGTTGTCTAAACGTAGCATATATGTTTTTTTCGTTCTGGTCCTGTTTTTTTAAGATACATGTCCAGTTTTTCTCATCTTCTATGTGGCTAGGGGGCTTCGATTTTTGCTACACCCTCTTCGGCAAAAGTCAAGACCGTTGATGATATAGAAGACCGTTTCAGCAAAACGTTTTTCATTGTATTATTCAAAGCTCCAGATTTAATGCGGCGAAATTTCATCTATATTGGTCGTTTGCTTCAGTCAGAAAAATTTTACTCTCATGAAAATTGACGGTTTTGGATACGACCTTCCCTAACCATATCGAGGGTCGCTGCGGAGAAGCTTGTTTTTACTATATAATAATCAGGGCTTAAAATTTCCCAAGACAACATTTCGTTTTCTGATGTTGTTTCTTCCAGGAGGAAGGAAATTATACCGCTTTCACGTCGAATTGGGCCCTTTTCAAATCAAATTGTACACTCTCCTAAGTTAGCCTAAGACTTTTGAAATCAAAGCGAAACCTTCCAAATTGAAAAGTGGTTGATAGCGTTCCATAGCTTTGAACATACCGGCAATTAACGGTACTCCGGACTACATAGACGATACAGGTTTTGTGCAAATTGGACCACGGCTCACCCTTGCCCGTGCACGAGAAGATCGGCTTTGACCAGCGTTGACTACTTCTCTGCTTGAGAGATTTGTTCGGAAAAGCCAACCAGTTACTGCACCCAGTTACTACTTATCATCACTGACTCGAGGCAGTGATATCGATAGTTGCCAGTGCGAGTTAATATGGTGGTACGACCCACTTCACTGGTTGAGTAACCACCGCTCGGATTCGCTCAAACTTCGGTGCGTTTCCTCTGATGTCGATGCTCCGTGATACTGTTAGAAGTAGATGTGGCTGATCTGTCTTGCTGGTTCACAGTACAGGCTTTATGTTTTGCAGTTCGCATGTCGGAACCAAGTAATAATAAGAATGTCATGAAAGCTCACTACAAGGTAAATCCACTTAAACTGCACTCTTCAGTTGGTTATATAACAATATACAGGAATAAGTGAACTACATCAAGCTGGTTGTTCAGATACACTCAGTTTCCAAGTTGATATTTGGAAGGGAAAACTTAAAATTTATTATGTATGCAAACGAACAAGCACATAATCATTACAGGTTGCAACAAAAGCGCCTAACAATCACATCGCTTAGAATACGAATGAGATCTATCCTAGTCGGCGGGGAGCATGGGGTGTTCGGCCCCTCCGTCGTTCCCTCGAATTTGTCCCAGTGCTTTAAATAGTACCAAATGACACTATGGTGGTTATGCGGACTCAGGGACTGTGGTGGTTGCGCTGAGTGCAACTACATCCATGTTGTGTCGTGGGAACCTCGACTCAACTGTCATCTTAGCGCTGCCCCTTCCCGACTAGGATAGATCCCACGAGTGTGATCAACACTCTTGTTCTAGGCGTCCTACAAGTGGGTACTTATTACAATCCTTAGACACGGACGAGACAATCTACCTCACGTCCTACTCAGTTACGAACGTCCCCATCTAGCTCACAAATGTTATAAATATATATTCATGTTTTCTGTGTTATTTATTATGACTTCGTTAATGGGCGCAAGGCGGCTCGGGGGGGGGGGGTCACCTTGTATTAATCGGTTATCCACCTTGGCATGAATATACATTAATGCCCAATTACACCAGAAGTGGCCTAGCTCGGTTCACCGCTAGGGAGAACACATCAGTGTTATGAAAATTATTAATTTCGTGCAAAACAGAACGTCGTGTAGGGCTGCCCTACAACGTGACCCTCTCTGAGCCGTTTTGAACCCGTTAATGTAATTGTTTTCTACTGAATGAGTGAGAGGGATGCTGTTATGAACACCACGGGTTCGAAACGAATGCGTAGTATCGAATCACCGAGCGACGAACAAATTCCTCAGCAATGAACAGCGATATCATCATGGCGTGGCGATGCTGATATTTGTGTGAGATGTGGTGTTCGCTGCGCAGCAGGAAACACCTCGCGACGGCGCGACGCGACGTCGCCTGATCGATATGGGAGAGTACCATTACGTCGCGTCACGTCGCGATGATGCTCTGAACGTCCCCTAAAGGCCCCACACACTTCTGCGGCAAGCCGCTCGCCTCTACGGTTAAGAATAGCGCAAGGACGCCGTCGGTGGCGAGCCCAGCGGCGCCGCTGGAGCGGCGAGTGGAAATGATTTGAATTATACGAGACGGTGCCACTCCAGCGGCGCCGGGAGAGTCTGTCTGCGCTCTGCCCTTTCGCGGCGGGGTCCCGACTAGAAAGACTACAGTACCTCGCCGTCGCCGCTGGCCGGCCGACAGCCGCGGTTGAGCGGGGTGACTCATCGATTTCCGCCCGCCGCTGGCCGCAGAAGTCTGCGGGGCCTTTAAGGCCTATGGTATACTCCCGTCCGCTGCTGCGACGCGGGAGTGCACGGCGACGCGACGGCTCGCGATGCGCGTCGCAAGCCATCGCAATCGCTGAGGCTGACATAGTTCACGCAGTTCTGCAGACGGAGACTTCTGCAGAATTTTAGCGAATCAGCTGATTCAGTGCATCTTTTTCTTGTATTCTTTGTTTTGTCGATCGTTACGTTCGTGATTTCGCGTTTTTCCTGTTTTATCGCCATCTGATCCGTAAACCCTTGTAGGATTGTGGTTTTCAACGGTATTTCGTCGATGTCATGTTTAGCTAGGGGGGGGGGGGGGGTTCCGCCACTCATGCATTTCTTTCGTTTTTAATTCCACCCTCAGGCACTCAAACCCACGTTTCTGTGCTCAACACGACACGAGAAGGTTCTCGTGACGTGCCTAGCACGGAAACGTCCCAGTTGTGGCCCAATTTCCGGAAAGTGATGTTTAGCCAGGAGGGTTTCGGCACAAAAGTGAGAAAAATCGGCCTCAAAAAACATCTCCTCAAAAAACGAGTCGTTCAATTAGCACATTTCTGTGCCGGACATGTCAGAAGAAACTCCCTGTGACTTGTCCGGCACAGAAATGTAGATTTCGGTGCCGGCGAGGAAATTCAGAGGCGAAACAAATGCGACTATCGGCACAAAAGTGAGAAAATCGGCCTCGAAAAACACCTCCTCAAAAAACGAGTCGTTCAAGCCGTCGAGAAAACCCAAAATGAGTCATGAGTCATGGTGAGTCATGGTCACGAACCAATGAAGTGTCGAAATAAGTGAGCTGAAGTGCATAGAATAGGGCACGACAGCGCTCCCTCCTCCGCGACCATCGCTGCCCGTCGCTCGTCGCAGCGCAGTGACGCGGAGGTATAACACCCCTCTGCGATGCATCGCGGGAGCGATGGCGCGTCAACCGGCAACCGCGCCCCACTGCGCCGTCCGCCACTGCAGCGAGGGCGCGCCGTTGACAGTTGCCCCGCGCCCGTCGCTGGAGCGACGCGGGAGTATACCATAGGCCTAAGGGGTCCTTTAGTGTGCGCGCGACGCGCGACGCTACGCATGTGTGGTGGCCATATTGATTGAGCGACGCGAGTGATCAATTCGGCCACTACACAAGGCATCGCGTCGTGCGTTGTTATACGCCCGCGGAAGCATATGCGGATGGGCGGAAATCGCGCCGGGACCCCGCGCCGCGCCACTCGTCGCGGCCCGCCACACCCGCCGTCCGCGGATCGCCGCCGATAGACGACGAGGGGGCTGTTATAGTTCCCGCCCTCGGGAGGGCAGCAGTCCGCGGTGCATTGCACCGCGGAAAGCCGTCGTCTCATGGAGTTCGGCGCGGAAAACGCGCTCCAATGCTGCGCTAGCCGTCCCGGGACGACGACGACCGTCCGCGGACGTCCCGCGGATGCTCCCGCGGGAGTATAACATAGGCCTATGGTGGCCACATTGATTGAGCGACGCGATCGATCAATTCGGCCACTTTACGTGCCATCACGTCGCTAGGCGTCGGGAGTATAAACGGGGCCATATGTTGTACATCGGCGTGCTGTTGTTGGCGACAGTGTTATGCGGGCTCCTACGCACGCGTAGCAGTCCGCGCAACACACGCGTCGTCGTCGTCGCCGACGCGTCGTCGAAGTATAACATAGACATAAAGGCCACCACCAGACTTCTGCGGGAACGCCGCTCGCCGCTGTGGTTAAGGATAGGACAGGGACGCCGCTGGAGGCGAGCTCTGCGTCCCTGCCCTATCCTTAAGGCCGCCACAGACTTCTGCGGTGTCGCTGGGCGGCGCCGCTGGAGGCGAGCTCTGCGTCTCTGCCCTATGGTTAAGCATAGGGCAGCGGCGCCGCCGAGCGGCGCCGCAGAAGTCTGTGGCGGCCTTTAACCACAGCGGCGAGCGGCGTTGCCGCAGAAGTCTGTGGGGGCCTTTACGAGATAGTGGAGACGCAGGCGTTTGCCACGCCTCTGTTTGCCACGTTCTACCCCCTCTGGCGGGGGTAGAACGCCACTCCGTCCGTAAGGAGTGGTTCGACTCAGTCCAACGCAGGAGCTGAACACATCAGCTTTGCATAAAAAATTTGATTTCGTGCAGCAAAATACGCCGTATCGCAACATGCTGTCTTGGAATGTGGTCACCATCACAGGGCTACTTGGCACCGATGGCAGCCCAGAGTATTCTTGCTGGCCACACCACCTATGTACTAGACAACGGTGGCGAAATTGATAGAAAACTAGACGGGTCTATCCTAGGTGGGGGGAGGGGACACTCCACTCTGATAGGTTGGCAACAGCGGCCAAACTGAAAGCAGATCAGATTACCAGAACTGGCCTATGAGGGAATCCTTCGCAATTATCTACCCTGGAGATGCCGCATTGTTCACATTTGTTTCGCTTTTCTAGCGATGTCCCCCTTCGACTAGGATATATCTCTAGTTTGCAACGGCAACATCGAACAAGCTTGTGGGAGGAACTTCCCGTGCAGTCCTAGTTCGAAGAGCTGCGTGGTGATTTGAGAGTGGCAGATAGGTGTATGAAGTGTGCTACAAGAGCTGTTAAAGAGAAATGGGAGGAAGAGAAGTCGATGATGACAAACGTTATCCGAGGTGTCAGGTAGAAAGGTGCGGTCATGTGTACGTATTCAGCTGGATGAGATGGTGCACTGTGATTCTGGCCGTTCGACATTGGCCGCAGAATTGGATGAGTCCGCTTAGACACATTTCTCACCAGATCATTTTCACAAACTGAGCGTCAAGGATCAACGTTACTTGGTCTGCCTTCACTAGCTTTTGCACAAAGGAAAGAGTGACAAGCGTCGGCGATATTTAATGCAGTGGTAGGATGCACCAGGCATCGTATTCAACGAGAAAACGTGAAGGCGAAAGTAGCGAGTATTTGTTTTGACTTACGGTGGCTAGCCGATGGACGACTCAGTTTTTTATGCTTCTTTAACATGTCCCGTAGCAATTCACTTACGGTAGAAGGATATGAGGCCTGATTGATCCGGCAGAGCGACAAGAGGTACATCCGCCCCCTGCTGGGGGCGTGACGTCAGAAGGTACAGCCGGTGTTCTGCGGACCGGAAACTTTAGTTTTGCAAGTCAAAGGTTTCGTAAGGCAGCCGTTAGACTCCCGATGAAGCCTAGGAGTTGGGGGTGGGTGAGCAAGGGAGATGAGAGGAAGATCGCACCCTCCCCCAGCAGGGGCGGATGTACCTCCTGACAGTCCCCTGGTTGATCCGGGCTGGACCCGAATCAAGCTGCCTCGATTCTTTGTGCACGCTAGAGGCGGCGCCTTCCCCGACTGCTTCACTACGCGCCCAACTAATGTTCCTGGAAACAAAAGGGGGAGGCGCAATGCGTGTTAGGAGGATGCACTGTTGTGACGGCGGCTTTGCTTACTCCTTTTTCCTATAAAAGTTTCAAATACAAGAGGAATACTAAAAGATTATAGATCCATTTAGACGCGGTCGTGAGCACAACTTGCCGTTTTCACGTCAAGGTGTGCTCACGACCGCGTCTAAGTGGATTGAGCCCTTCTAAACTAGAGCGGAAGGGGACACCCTTCTTCCTTCTTCATAACATTAGAGAATTTGCGCAGAAACCTTGTAAAGTGAAAACATTGAACGCAGTTGGGTGTCTATTATTACCGTAGCATTTCTTACGGTTAGGCTTCCCGCGGTGAGTATAAAGCCACCAGTTGATGGAGAAGAGACGCAGTGGAGCTCTTCCTTTAGACCTGCACCTTCTCGGACATTCGGGTTCGACGAGATGAACCGAATAGCAACAGGAGCACGCGGTCGCGAGGCTCGAGTGCTATTGGTGGGAACAGCTGTTGCTATCCGGGAGAAGCCGGTTAACTGAGGGCCGGCTCCTGTTGCTATCCTGTTGCAAGTAGCTGTTGCATTCGATTGCTATTGTGTTGCCGTTCGGTTGCTAAACGGTTACAGGATAATCGTTCCTTCGCTCCGATAACCGTGCCTTCGTATTCCCGATACTTGGGCAGCCATATATCCACGTATATCCAGCTCGTACGTAATACGTACATATACATGTGTACACATATAAATACATAAACACATATATACATTTATGCATATACACATGTGTACGCATGCATGTATTCACATGTGTATAGACGCATATATACAGATGTATATACATTATATGTGTAAATATACAAATATACGTACATAAATATGCATGTGTATATGCATGTATACACACGTGTATGCATGTATATATACATGTATGTGTATATTCACATATGTATACACACGTACATATGCATACACATGGCATATATGCGTGTATACAACTGTGTATACAGCGTGTCTCAAAAAACTGTATACACTGTTTGAAAGGAACTTTAACTACCTAACTATAACTTTGCTCAGGAAAAGTACTAAAAGAGTTAGAAGCTCACATGAAATCCTAAGAAAATAGAAATTTTCTGATATGTGAGCGGTATGGAGTGCGCCATGCCCTTGTCTGAAATTTTGCATTTTACTCTCGATTGATTGTATTTCGATTTAACACTTGTTATAATTTATTCAGAAAGTGGCCGTATCGATGGATTTGTGCTTCTTTTAAAGTACAGAACTTGAAAACACATTAATGCATGCGAAAAATGCAGGGTATCCCTTAAAAGTGCAATTAATGTTTGAAAGATTCTGGCATTGCTGCTAGTGAAGCTTTTTATGACGTTTGAGACTCAGATGAAAGTAGAGGGTAACGAGATTTCTGTGACTTTGAACAGTCAAGATTGCGCCATGCCCTGCCTGAAACCTTGCATTTCAGACTCGACTGATTAAGCATGGGCTGAATGCTTGTTACAATCGTGTTACTACTTGGCCACGTTAATCTTGCTGTGCTCCTTTTAACGTTTCCATCGCCCAGTAGCTGTAGATATGCCGGTTAACCTCTCCATTTAGCTTGAATGTTGCTCCATCAGTCCACAGAATCCGTCTTCGAAAATGGGGCTCCTGCGCATATTTAAATTGTGCAATCAATAATCACGCATGTCACGTATCTCTCACGTATTTGTCAAGTTCTAAACGTTAAAAGAAGCACATCACGGGTTAATAAGAATAAGTACTAACAAGGTTGTATCAAGCATTCAGCCCATGCACAATTGATCAGGTTAGAAATGCAGGATTTCAGGCACAAGCATGGCGCAATCTCGACTATTTTCACGCCGTAGAAATCTCGTTCCAAGGTAAAGTGTTGCCAAAAAATTCCACTCTAAAGTTGAAGGTCGAAAACCTGTATTAATTTCCGGACAACCGCAAGCATTCAAGCGAAACACAATCAATCGAGTGTAAAATGCAAAATTTCGGACGAGTGCCTGGCCCATTCCTTGCGGCTCATATACCAGAAAATTTCTGTTTTCTTAGAATTTTATATGAGCTCTTAACTTTTACAGTACCTTTACTGTGAGCAAGGGTATCACCTTTCAGATAGTGTATACAGTTTTTTGAGCCACCCTGTATACATAACTCTATATATATATATATATATATATATATATATATATATATATATATATATATATATATATATATATATATATATTGAAATAAGAAGTTATTTCGTACGAAACTAAAAAATTTTGCAGCATTGGTGTGTTCTCCACCGCGATGTACTGAGGTAGGCCATTGCTGATGTAATTGGATGAGCAAGTGCCTTCCTATCAAAGCGAATATTCACTGAGTACATGGTGACCCCCCCCCCTCCCCCACTGACCCTATTTGCGCCAAATTCTCTAACAGTTCCAAAAATCATTACTGCAATCATTACATGATGTGGACTGTCCCACACACGTTCCACACATTTGCTGTACACAGTTACATCCTTATTTCACGGCTGAAATTACACGAGCATGCCTCTTAGAGCTTCATTAAAAACTTAAACTTCATACGCAATAAATAGAAATGTCTATTGTCTAGACGGCGGCGGCAGTATTGATT
Organism: Heligmosomoides polygyrus bakeri; assembly: GCA_947359475.1. Taxonomy (NCBI): domain Eukaryota; kingdom Metazoa; phylum Nematoda; class Chromadorea; order Rhabditida; family Heligmosomidae; genus Heligmosomoides; species Heligmosomoides polygyrus. The sequence goes on from OX375868.1 coordinate 61,321,157, forward strand.
GCGCCTAGACCGCTTCGATAAGCTTCGCGAGCGCGAGAGTATGCACAGACGCATGCGCAGGGCGCGAGAACGCAGAGATCCTTGCCGATGGCACGCTCTCCACCGAGAGACGCAGACAGCGCGACAACGTGAGAGACGATGGCGCGCGACCCAGTCAGAGCGCACACAGCGAGAGTGCGCAGAGACGGGGGCGCGGGACGCATCAAGCGCGCTACCCACTGCGCCCGAATAGCAACAGTGTGTTGCGGGCCTCCAACAGGATAGCAACACACTGTTGCTGTTGCAACAGAATAGCAACCGCACTTTCTGTTGGCCACTGCAGTTGCCATTCTGTTGGAGGGGGCGTGGCTGGGAGGAGACTGTTCGGCTCGTCGAACCCGAATGTCCGAGTTAGTGTACTATAACAAAGACGACCCGGTGGAGTATGAAGATGATGGTCCTCGTTGTATCTGCCTCACAAATACTAGCTCAATCCTATCTTTGCAGTTGCAGGTGCAAGGTTAGTCTTGGCAACGTACTTTGTTCCTAACCATAAGAAGAAGTCTAGAATATCGGCCCTAGGCGGCTCGAGGGTCACCATGAAAGTCGGCCACATGCACGAAATCCTGTTGCACGGTTGGCGGTCTGTCGCACAAAATAATGAATTTTATGAGGCGCAGAACTCACTGAACCATCCCAATGACTTGCAGCTCTTATCTGTTGTATCTCATGTGTACGTACAGTGGCTGCTGCGAACTCGCCATCATCAATAAGTAGCGCACGTGACGTGTCTCTTGGTCGAAATCGTGTCTATGGGAGCGAAACCCGATTTCAGTCGCTCAACCACATTGTTGAAACACCAAACACAAAAATAATCGTCGATCACAAGTCGCTCAAGCTTCCTCAAGTAAACCTGCCTAGTGTGCTACTGTTTAAAGCTGGCGCTCTCCATTACAAATGACGTGCATTCTGACTTCCAGAGCCTGCGCCCAGCGGCTCCATTCCACGGAGATGAAGTGGTCGTGGTCAGGCATTCGGAGACGATCTCTGAGGTATTCCCGGACTGGATAGATCGCTGCAAGCTCGATTTCGCCTTCTATCAGCCATTCGATCTGGTTGGTTCACTGTAGATTCGACTAGGCTTTGTACTACTAATTGCACACAATGCCCAAGAAAAGTGCCGAAAAAACCATGTGTATTCTCCCAAAGAGTGCGGATATTCAGCGTGGGCAATTAAAGGCCGGAGTTAGTTTAGACAAATTGGATGGATCAGCTGAAGAAATTGATAGCCCGTAAAGGGCCATTATTTCTATCGTTTTTCTCCTGGTTTACTATCCTTCTCGATTTAGTGTTGTAGTAATTCTCTTTCAGAATATGCCAGTGAGGCTCCCTCGCCGAGAAAACATGATGACGGCGTATCAGCATGATCCCCCCATCAGTGAGGTGAACACGCATTGGGAGACCAGTAATAGCTTTCATCAGATGCTTTGTTTTCAGGTTGGGAGAATTACTGCGCAGATATTCGCTCGCGAGTTGGTCACTCGAAATGGAGTCCCGAAGGCGATCTTCTCGTCACCGAGCTTGGCCAGTGTGCAGACGGCAGCGGACATTAGAAACTTCATCGGGTATCCGTTTTTGGAAGCGACCTTTCGATTTTCGTCCGGCGATGGGAAAATTTTCAGAAGCGAATGTGGCAACATCCACATTGAGCCGGCCCTGGCGTCTGACAGGACCTCGTCATCGTTCTGGATGAGTCCGAAGGAATTCGCTCAGCTGAAGTACAACGTTGATGAGGGTTACTCTCCGGAGCAGCCTGACGTTAGTGCATCCTGTCATCGATAGCCATTAATACCCATCCAACCACGCTGGTCGGGAAGATCACATACGTCCTCTTGCTACGGAATTGTAGTCATCCTTGTGACACAACTAATCACGGGTGTCATCTAAACGGATGTGAGTCCGCTGAAACCCATTTCTTTTTTATGAAAACTTAGTAACGATAGGAACTTGGCTCATGCTAGTGAGATACAACATTTGTGGAATTAGGACCGTATGTGAATGAAACCCAGCCGAAGTCCTCTAGTTGACGGGCGCTTCCGTGTCTCACTACAACCCTCAACTGCTTCCATGCCCTATTAAAGGCATTGTAGGTAGATTAAATGACCAACCATATAATTTAATTCTTTGCTAATTCTTTAATTTTTGTTTATGCACTCGACGATGTGCATGCAATGGCGACGATTGGTTAGCTCAATAAATCATAGAAAGGGCAGATCTAGAAACTTAATCTACTCCAAAAAACTCTAGAAATTCAAATTGAGGCTAAAATGCTGGCGATCGGCTTTATATCGCACTGAGAACCAGGCAAGCCTCATTTGCTAAATCAACTACTGTATTTCAGTCTGAATCACTCTAATCTTGTTTTAGGATGGTACCTCGGTATGATTTTTCGGAAAATCCTTAAATCTCCATTATTGATCGGTGCTCCTGATTTAACAGGTGGCACCTGTAGTTCTCGAAACTTCCAGGTGATAAGTCGCCCAGTTGCCTTCCACAGCTTCAATCACGATGTCAATTCCACAAGAGCACCTTCGAGCCATCATCTTCTGTGAACAGCGTCGTGGCACTGTGACGGCAACCTTTCGAAACATATACAGCACACAGGGAGAGGATTCCACCTCCGTCAGCACTGTCAACAGCTTCAGAGAAGGGTACCCGGAGTTCGAAGACAGACCTCGGTTGGGATGAACCACAATGGAAAACTTGGTCGTCCTCGAGGCTGTCAAGGAGGCTCCCGAGAGTCTTGCGGCCAGACTAGGATGTCCCAAATCGACATCCGCGGGGCGCTGCCAAGCGCTCTGCTATCGAAAAGTGCTGAATGGATGAACCATGTCGTGCGGCTCCCTCGAAGAGGAGACCCACTGACGGGAGCCAATTCGGGTCTTCACACCTGGAAATGTCTCTTCAGTGATTCGTAAAGAGTGCACTATTACTAGCTGCTCCCGCAAGGACACACCATCATCAGTAACATCTACGCCAATCAGGAACTGGTGGACGCTGTTCGAAAAAAAAACGGCAAAGACGTGCTTCTGTCAACCTCCTTGACAACAATATTAGGCCTCATGTAGCTGAGGAAACGTGAAAAATAGGAAGAGCTGGGTTGGGACACATTTCCCCACCCACCCTGATATTTCCCTGATATTGCTGCCTCTCACTATCACGTATTATATTAAGGTGGCAGAAAAGTCTTGAAACAAATTCTTGCAAACTTCGGAATTTTCTGGAGAAACTAAAAAATTCTGGGTCAGTGAGGATCGTATAGAAGATTCCAGCAGCTTTCGCTATGCGAGAATATAAGGGAGCGCGCGTCATTTTGGCGATATGTCGAGCATGATTAGCCAACAACAGCTTCGAGTGGGCATCTTCTACGAATGGTGCCGAGGCTCCAACACAAGCACAACGGTCTCTAATGTTACCGATGCATTTGTATGAGAGACTGTAAGCCGCTCGACGGTGCATCGTTGGTTCACTCGCTTTGATTCAGGAGATATGAGTCTTGAAGACGGAGAGCCAGCGGATGGCCTTCCGTTATTGATGATGATGGATTGCAGCTCGCTATCAAATTCTGTCCAGAAGCAACTACGCGAGAACTGGCAACAACCCTCGGCTCCACCTTCGAGCTGCATCTCCACGACCTCGGCTATCGAGAAGTCTTGACAGGATGGATCCTTCATAGGCTGACCGAGGCACACAAGCAAGTGCGAATGAACATATGCTAGACACTCCTTGCGCAGCCGTATCGAAAGGAATTTCTTGAGGATCTAGTGGCTGGAGATGAGAGCTGGATAGTCAACGATAATAGCGCACGTCATGCCGCCTGGCCTCCACGCGACGCAGAACCACCAGTCTAGCCGAAGTCAGACCCACACCAACGCAAACATTTACTTCGCGTTTGGTGGGATGCGAAAGGGCCACTCTAGCATGAGCTGCTGGCTGCTAGCAAGACGGTCGCCACTTCCACTACGTCAATCAGCTTCAGAAATTGGTCGATGCAATGCGAGAAAAATGGCGAAAAACATCAAGTGTCCACCTGTTGCTCGACAATGCGCGCCCATACGCTGCATCGGCATCCTGTGAGAAGGTAGCCGAACTTGGCTGGCATCCGGTAGCCATCCACCGTTTTCGCCGGATCTTGCGCCAACGGACTATCATCTGTTTGGACCGCTGAATCATCAGGCATTTGAGAGGGAAAAACATGAAAGCTATTATGCCCCCAAAATGGCAGTCGACAACTTCATCAAGCCGCTGATTTCTGTACGAAAGGTATGAGCGATTTGCAGATGAGGGAAGGTTATATCGCTCCATAGTGAATATATTGTTGATTCCTAGTTTGTATTTAGAAGATATGGTTGGATAGAAAAAGATTTTTTGTTTCAAGACTTTTCGGCCAGCCTAATATATATTAGGTTGGCAACTAATTTCGTAGACTCTCAAGAATCTTCAGCAAAAGTATTTATTAACAAATAACTAATGACAATCTCTAATTAAAATAAGATCCCTCGGAACGCGGAAGTGCTTTCCATATATAAGGTAGCTGGTCTATCCCACGGCCATAGAATTATTCTGCTTTTAAGGCCAGGAATCTTTGGAGGTGCATTTTGACCCGGTCCACATTATTAAATCGTCTTCCAACCAAGAAGTACTGCACCAAACTAAAAATGTGGTAGTCACTCGGCGCAAGGTCTGGGCTGTAAGGTGGATGAGTTTGACGCTCCCAGTCAAGGTTTTCTATTTTCCGGCTTGCTACGTTCCCTCCGTTTGGTGGTGTCAAGAAGGTATTATCTTCTGGGAGCTCGTCAAGAACGGTTCCAGCATTAATGCTGAAATCTACTCTTCTCAACCTGGCAGCGCGCAGGCTGAACTCTGCTGGAATCGGTTCAGACAGATTTTCAGGAGCGAAATTATCTATCAGCAAGATAACGCCAGATCAAACGTCACGAATCGGGAGCTTCAAAAAATCGAAGACCTTAGCTGGGAGCGTCTAACTCACTCACCTTACAGCACAGGCTGTGCGCTAAATGACTAGCGCCTTTATATCACGCTGCAGCAATTCTTGGTTGGAGGACGATTTATTAATGTGGACCATGTCAAAATGCACCTCCAAGGATTCTTTGCTTCAAAAGCACAAGAATTCTACAGCTGTGGGATGGGCCAGGTAGCTGATAAATGGGAAGCAGTCCCGCGTTCCAACAGATCTTACTTTGGTTAAAAACTGTTATTTGTTATTTGTTTATGAACACTTTTGTTGAAGGCGCTTGAGAGTCCACGAAATTAGTTGCCAACCTAATAGTAGGATTTTTACAAGGACTTTCTTACAATATTCGTCTCCTTCCCACAGGTGGGAAACCTCAGCCGCCTTCCTCGAGCATTGATCACAGAACACAGAATAAGGGTTTTGCGGTATTGTTTGGGTGTGAACTTTTTAACTCGTGCGAACTCCGACAGAAGTGTACCACGAAGGCATATACCGAAGGATTGAAGTGGTCAACCAAATTGTTGCACCCATGACAAAACATTTCGGACTGAACGACTGGAATGCTGTGGAATGGTGTTCTTATTTATTTATTTATTTGTGCAATACGCTACATAAGGTAGACATAGGAGAAAAACACAATCACTCAACACAATACGCTAATAACATTTCACAGATTTAGACATCTAGCTTAGCGCGGAAAAATAGAAAAACCAGGTGGCATTAAATTTTCTACACTTTTCAAAGATGCGAATAAAGAGCCTGCTCTACAAGTTAACTAGTTAGACCTCAAGCTGGTTTTGGGGCGGTGTAGGTGAACTTCATGGAGCTAGCTCTAGTTCTTGGAAAGCAATTCGATATAGCTCTAGTTCTTGGGGAAGCAATTTGATACAATTTTAAGCTGTCCGTTTGTAACATCCCATTCAGAATTAAAAAAACAGCAACACGGACATCCTTGGCTTTTCGGCGAGATTCCAGAGAGTGCTCTACAGACCGAGCAGAGCACTCCGACTCTCCTATGTAATCTCATGCGCACGTTTTTCTCAGGGGCAAGAGGTAGTTTCCAGATATTTGACCACTCATAAATCCTCTCCAATGCTCGGTCTACTCTCCGCATCACTATCTGATTCACATCCTAAAGATCTTGATATCGTCTGCAAACTGCTTACAAACAACACGTACTATTTATCCGTTGGTTATTTATCAGTACTGTGTCAACACTCGACGCCTATAGATGGATTATTTATTCAGTCAGCTATATGTGGTACTCACACAACAATCAACCACTGAAATGGAGATAGAATAGGGCAGCCACTTGGAGTAATCTCAACATGTTGGCGAAGATATCGAACGGTAGTTTTTTTTTTGTCCAAGGAAAATGGAGAGTAAACACTATGAGACGTAGAGGACTTGCAGAAATTTTGCGACATTTCAAGAACTTCTTGTTAGGCAGCAAAACTTCCAGTAGAATGATCCACTGATTTTAGCGGAACGATAAAAGCTCAAACTCGAAATCGGAGAACCTGAAAAAAATGATTCAGAAATTGGCACGCTCTAAGGGAACGCCAGGTAAGAAATGTTCTGTCCTGTTTTGTGGTGACAATTATCGCGTACTGGTTGCAGTGTTGATTATTACGGACGCTGCTGCTCTCAACACGCTCTCTTCTGGTGATAATAAAGGAAGCGGCGACGACGAGGTGATCTGGCGTCTCCCACGAATGACGCTCTCGCTGTCTCAGATATTTATCCAAGGGAAATTCGTACTTTCCGGGCAATTGACTCAGTGCTTCGAAACTAGCCAACTGCTGAACAGGGGTGGAGACACAGAGGCGGAGAACTATCAATCCGGGCCGGGGCCATATAAGCTGATAAATGACAAGTACTGAACCGTTGTTCTCCAGTTCCTCTTAGTTTCTACCTGTGCTGAAATATGGCCGTCATCCTAGCATTCGTTCATTTGCTCCGTGACACTTCAGGGGAAGAGAGCAGGGCAAAACAGATTTGTAACGGCACAGCGCTGAGCCGCTTGCCCGGAATGTGTCGAAAAATGATGCGAGTTCTCAACTAGGTAGGCGTTCTTGACGCTGAAAAAATCTTTGCAGCACATGCGCAAGGAAGCAGCGAACGCTTTTCCTCCGCTGTCATCTGTGATTCTATCCTTGCCAAAAGGAAAGGTATGTGAGAGGAGAAACATTGGCTCTGTCACTCTCGAACTCTTGATAATTACTCGATTCTTCGTCTTCTGCCTATTCAACTCACTCCATAATTTGTAGGAGAATCTGGAACCGTCTCGCCTCTTCGTTCGTCCACTGACCATGATCGGCGAATGCTCTCGTCCCGAAATCGAAGTTGCCGGCGACGCCAAGTAATCGTGATCGATTCGAATTGATTTTCGATCTCGAAAATTACAAAATTTGTCATTAAAAGTGTCTTGTTGTGCATGGGGATGAGAGCAGAGAGTGTGTAAAATTCGCCGTGCGATTCTAATGAACAGATGGAATGAGGAGGCTTTCTCTACACATTTGCAATGCTAGATCAACTGACTTCAACTCGACCTCATCCATATTTCGACGGCTGGTTTAGAAGAAGGTAACTGGGGGAACGATTGTAGATCGCTTTACTCGAGCGGATCGACTCGCCGTCACCACCGATGACCCTTTCGGCACGGTGTTTATTCAGCGCTACATGTCAAACTGGCGTCTTCGCGAATGGATCTTCGAGCGTATCGATTTCACACTTGTTTCGGAGCTGACGTGGGTGGCCTACGCCTTCTAATTGATTTACTACTACGCACGGGACTTCGTGGAAGTGATGATCTGCCGTCGCAAAGCGGTTCCTGATTCTATTGCTTTCCCGCTGGACCTCGTCTATCTAAACCAGGAGCTCCTCATCCAACTCCAACAAATCTCATCATCCATTCCCTCGTCTACACCTTCAAATGCCGCCTTTTCGCTCGTGTTCGCCTAATGCCGCCCTTTCAACGACTGGGTCGCGATTGAAGTGTGGCCGTTAAAGCACTCTTGCACGAATACTCTTGCGCAATGCAGTCCTTTAATTCCATTCAATTCTCGGCGCACGTCCAGAACCGTGGTCCACGATCTTCGCCCCTCTCAACATACATAGATTTTGTACAAATTTTTTTTCTAAAACATGGGAGCTATCCGGCAGAAGCATATTCCACGTGAAGAGGACCTTGGCTTAGCAGAGCAAAGCTACAGTTATGGAAGAGCGTAGGATGGACCTTAATTTGACTTGCACACGTACTTTTCATCTGATCATCATTGTGAGCCGTCGTCCTCACATGTCAAACGCCCTAGTGACTTGGTCTCTGCATCGTGCTGACGATGAGATTACAGGGTGCGCATTAATTATGGGCCTCAAGTAATCGAAGTGCCATAGTAACACAAACAATTCAAAACGGAGAAAAACACTTAGCAATCTTTACTAAGGTCATTAGCAGTCGAAAATTACAATCCTCTTTCAAAGTGCCCCTTCTTGCGCGTATGAAGCCTCTCAGACAGGTCACGAAGGCGTCACAGGTGGTACGCAGGTAGTCCTCATCGAAATTATTCCACGCCTTCGTAAGTGCAGAAAGTTGATGTGTCTTGTAGCTGAGATCTTACGCTCTAAAACTGACCAGACCGAAAAGTCAAGTGGATTCAAATCTGATGAATTTGATGGCCATTCTTCGTGGGTGATGAAACCTTTGAGCTCGCTTTAACTTCACTGCTGGAAGACACTCGACGTGTGTGCAGGGGCTGAGTCTTGCTGAAAGCACCATAGCTTGTCTCCAAAGTGAAAAATGGACAATGGCTTCAAAACTTTCTCCAGGAGCGATTTCAAGAATAATTCCTTATTGATCTTCACACCAGCATCGACGAACACCAGTGGTGTCTTCCCATCTGAGGTTATCACACACAAAGCCATAGCTCTTATGTGCAGTTTTCCCGATGGCTTTTCCTCTAGAAATAACCTGCTTCTTATCTGCTGCAAGGATCCGGATTTACAGTAGGTTCTAGTGTGAAAAGTTCCTCGTCGCTGAAAACGATGCTCAGGTGCGTGCCACCTGCGACGCAATCGTGACCCGTCTGTGAAGCTGCATACGTGCGAGAGGAGGGCACTTTCAAAGAAGATTGTAACTTTTGATGGACAAGGACCTTAATAAAGCTTGCGAAGTGTTTTTCTCCGTTTTGAATTGTTCGTGTTACTATGACACTCGATTATTTAAGGCCCATAACTAATGCGCACCCTGTAGAGTAGAGGGAAGCCATTTGCAGAGCGGCCTACCCACTAATGATATTCATTCCTTTCTATACTGATACTTTATACATGGTGCACGTGAAGCTTTGTGGTCTGTTATATAAGCAAAATATAGTAGGATGTCAAAAAGGCTTTCTTTGAATGAAGCAAAGCAATGTACCGCAATGTAGCTAGACCAAGTGCCGATCGCGTGATCTTGCAACGCCACTAACCTGCGGGAAGCAATTTTTGTGAAACTTAAAATCGCTAACATCTAGGCTTTAATGCGTACTTTTACGGCATGAAGCCTTTCTCCACCTCGGTAGGCTTATCATAGGCATTCTCTCCAGGCGTCTAGTAGCGTCGTTGGTTGGTACTGCTCCGTACTTCTGTCCCTCAGGCAGCTCCGCAACCGTCCTCATACTCAACACAATTCGTTGCAGGACGCGTTGACATGTCTTCCAAACCAGACGCTCACTAGGCAACGCCCGATCCACTTTTTTTGAATCCACACGATCGTTGCATGACCTCGATGACATGTCTTTTGAATGCGGACGCGCAGAAACGCGAGTCGTTGCCGCTGTGTCAAGCACGAAGAGCTCGTGCTTCTACTGCTGCAGTAAAATCCCACGTTGAATGACAAATTTTGCCCGCGCAGAATAAGAAGAGGCGTACCCTGAGCGGGTAGGATCACTCAAACGTCATCAGTGGTTAACTCCATTATACAGTGGTACAGTAGATAGATATTAGGTTGTCCGGAAAGTTCTCAGCGTTTTGCGTTACTATATTTCATTCGTCTGTTATTAAGCAAAAGCTCAACTTGCTTTTCGCATTCATGCAACACAGAACTTTTCGCTCTATCTGACTGAATAATTTATGTTGCAATGTTGTTTCATATTTCTGTTCTAGAACGGCTTATTGAAGTATGTCGAAGGACCAATTCCGAACGATATTTTACTTTAACTTCGAATTGGGACAATCCGCAGCCGAGACAGCTCGACAAACCAATCAACTGTGGGGGCCTAACACTGTGCGCCACTGGTTCAGTAAATTTCGGAGCGGAGATTTCAGCCTCGAAGATGACCCGTAGCGGCCGACCGAGAGCAATCCTGGTCGACGAGTTGAAGGAATTGGTGTGAGGTGAACCATCCCAAACAGTTCGCGGGATCGCCAAGAGCTGGAAGTCAGTAAAACTACTGCTGCGTATGCTTTGAAACGCCTTGGGAGGGTAAATAGCTCGAGAACTGGGTGCCCCACGAGTTGATTGAGCGGCAAAAATTGTCACGCTTCGAGATTTGTTCTTCTCTACTTTTAAGCAACAAAACTGACCCCTTGTTGGATCGAATGGATTCTGCGATGAGAAGTGGATTCTGTCTGACAACAGGAAACGTTCCGGACAGTGGTTGGCCGCCGACGAACTCCCTAGACGTTTTCCAAAGGCGAACCTCCCCCACCCCCCCCCCCCCCCTTCCCCCCAAAAAAAGGTAATGGTCACTGTGTGGTGGTCGGCGGCTGGTGTGATCCATTACAACTTTTTGGCACCAGGCCAAACGATTACAGCGGAGTCCTGCTGTAAGGAAATTGGTCACCAATCAGGACCAAGCCAAAACAGCTTTCATGGATTTTGTCGAATCTCGGCCACCTAATTTTTTCGCTGATGGAAGAAGTCGACCGTCGGCCCGTAGGCAAAAATGTGCTGGTTCGAACGGTACTTATTTCGACTAAATCCGATAAGAACTGAGAAAGTTATGGTAGTTCAAAGTGAAGCACTCAAAACTGAGAACTTTTCGGACAAACCTAATAGAAGATGGTAGATAAATAGGTAGATAGATAGATAGATAGGATATGGCTTTTGGGTGCAACAATGACTCGCCATGACATCTCATTTTTCCTTGCTGTGAAGAAAATTATCGTTACGTGATCATAAAAAGGTATTCACATATCGATAAACAATAAGTCTTCCCTAGCTGAGTGTGAGAACGGTGATGTACCGCAAAATCGAAAGCACACGTAGACGACATAACTCTGAATTCACGAAAAATCGAAATTGTGCACCAGTGATGTGATGCCTCAAGTTCTGGTATTAGGATAAAGGATAAAGGACGGCGTTACTCAATCCCTTCTGGGATGCGCCAGCGCATTCTACTTCTACGGGATGTCGTGGAGACGAAATGAATGCGTATTTGGCCATACAATGACTTGCGGTGGCCAGCCGATGGACAAGTCAGCGCTTTATCCTTCCCAGACAAGTCTGGTACCAATTCACCGACCCCGGAGGGATGGAAGGCTTGGTTGGCCCGGGCGGGAAATCCGAACCAGGAACCTGGTATCGGGTGCACGCGACAGTCGCGCCTCCTCCGACTGCGCTACACGCGCCGTTTAGTCTGAGTATTGCGCTAATAAAATTGGCCTTCCACGCGCATGTGAACATGTCATTATGTCTGATTTATTTCAGAGTAATTTAATCATAGTTCCAGCTAACGCATTTTTAGAAGCACATTCTCAATCGCGACCGCGCTGATAATGATAATTGGTAATTTTGGTAATTGTTAATCGCGCTGGTAATTAGTGTGAGTGCTTAGTGTCGGGTTCGTCAACAACTAAGCTTATGGGTATGCGGGGTAGAAAGGGTAGAAATAAGATAAGAGACAGAGACGCAGACTTTATCGTGGGTATCTCTACCCTCCTATACCTGCGAGTTAGTCGTTGGTGAATCCGGTCCCAGCAGCGCTTTAAAAAGGTACATACACTGGTTGTATTATACCTAAATCACTATATGCACATCCTAGTGACAATCAGCGTTATTTTTGATGCCTAGTTGCTCGGTCTTAAGGGCTCCGCACACTTCTGGTGCGTTGCCGAGGCCCTTTCCTTAACCATAGGGCGTGGACACAGAGTTCGCCACCGGCGGCGTCCCTGCCCCATGCTTAAAGCCCTCCGCACATTTTTGCCGCAACGCGGCAGCCCTATCTTTAAACATGGGGCAGAGACGCAGAGTCGCCGCGCGAGGCAGAACTAGCCTCGCCCGGCCTGCCGCTGAAGTGCCGCCTACGCGGCAGATGCGACAGACGCGGTGCCGCCTACGCGGCAGACGCGGTGGCAGCGGCAGTAATCCTTCAAGGAATTGTTGCCGCATTGCCGCGTTGGTGATTGAGCTAGCGGGAGGGGTGCCGCGTGAACTCTAGCACGCGGCAGTGGAAGCCGCGTACGCGGCTGTTCTGGTCTCTGCCGCGTACACGGCTGCCGCAAAAGTGTGCGGAGGGCTCTAACCACGGTGGCGAGCGGCAACGCCGCAGAAGTGTGCGGGAGCCTTTAAAACTCTAAAACTTACCAACTATCTGGGTTGTGAGAAGGAGTGTCATCTGCTACGAAAACAACTCTCATACTTTACAAAGAAGTAGCCAACGGTTTGCTCAACGCTACACTGCAGGCTCCTCCAATCCGTCTGCCAGGTTTTTGTTCACATACTACTCTATTCTACCTCCGCTTGTGAAGAATCGGATCGGAGAACCTATCCAAATGTCGTTTTGAAAAGGCACATTTGCATTCTCGCAGAAAACGAACACTCAAAAAGTCGCTGCTCGTTGTGCCGATTATGTTTTCGAGTGACTAGAAAGAAGGATGAAGGATAAAAGATGAAAAGACGGCGTTAATCAACCCTTTTTCTGGTGCGTCACACTTTCTCCCTCTACTGGATGTTGGGGAGGCAATTTAAATGCGCATATGGTCTATTCACTGACTTGCGGTAGCCAGCCGATGAAGAAATAACCTTTCTCTCCTATCCAGACAAGTCAGTTGCCAATTCACCAACCAGGACGGAGGGCTTGGATGACCTAGGTGAGAAGTCCAAACCACGGACCTGACGTTGGGGTGCACGTGACATCCAGTACCTTCTTCGACTACGCTACCACGAGCTCTAAAAATAGCTATAAGAAGTTACGATATCACTAAGAAGTTATGAACTTCTTAGTGATGAGTTACGAAATATTCCCGTTGCTTTCATAATTAAGCTTCGTTGTACAAAGATGAATATGCCATTATTATAAATGCGGATCTATTATTCAGTTTCGAAGATAGTAATAGAGAAGAAATAATAAGGAACGCACAAGAAATAAACATTTCTTCATGGTTAAAACCAAATTTTCGGGGAAAGCTAGTGTGTCTTTCTTACTACAGTGATTATGCCCAATAAACCTTTGGTTACCTAAAGTGGTTCAAACAGATAGGGAAGCATGTGATTGTGTGCTGAAGTGAGAGTGAGAAGTGCTTCGGGCTTTGTGAATCATATTAGCTTATCGTACCTTGCACTGCAGCTAACTGATCCCACCATTCACTCACGGTTAGTTTCCGGCCAGGCGTTGAAGGCCAGAAATGAAGTAGCCATCTTTTTGTGTTTTCCTGTCGGCTGTTCCCCTGTCTGTCGTCTAATGCTCTTCTTTCACACAGTTTCCACGCCATAATGAGGAACAGGGAAGGAAGTGCAGTTGGGAAAAGTGCCGATTCTCTCATGCAACCATTTACGCGGCCAGTGTTCGCTCTCCTAACAGACCTCCGAGATCGGCGATCTTTTACCAGACCTGTCTGTGAAATCAAGGTACTGAATTACTCATCCGTTTGCCATCATACCACAGCGTATAAACCAAATACGTATTAAAGTGCGTCCTGCAATGTCCTGTTCAAGTACCATGGCTATCCCACAAGAGGATTTGCAAGCGCCGAATTTCCTTTAGCCTAACAACGAAGTGACTTTCCGCAACATGATTTCTTGGAGAAATGTGTCTTCGAGTACAACTGTTGTGTACTTTAAAGTTTGAGGTGTTACCATCATAAGAGAGAGAGTGTTACAAAATTCCATGAGAGTTGGATAATAGATGGAGGTAGTCATTCGCTCAACGCGTGGTAGCGCAGTCGGAGGATGCGCCGCTAGCCAGCACCCGATTCCAGTCTTTTCGTTCTGGTCTGCCGCCCAGCCCAACCAAGCTTACCCTCAGTCCTGGGTTGAAAAATTGGAACCGCACTTGCCGGGGAAGAATAAAACACTGATCTGCCTACCGGTAAGTCACTGTATTGGTCAAATGCACGTTCAAACCGCCTCCACAACATCCCGTAGAAGTAGGGTGCGTGGCGAATCCTACAGGTGGATCGACTGACGCTCATCTTTATCCTTTAACCGTCTGTGTGCATTATAGCACTGCTCAGCGACACCTACACCACGCATATGAGAGCACTTGTTTGGACCCTTTTCATTTCATGTGCCTTCTCTGTCTCCTCTCTCATGCATTATCCTGGTGCCCTAATGTTGCAGCCTATGAGGCAACTCCAATGTGCTTGGTCGGAGTCTTGAGCCCTACCCACACTTTTCGGCTTTATGAGTGAAAGGATATGTGTTGCGTGAAAATCCTTGTTGCGGTTCGAAGTCCGGAAATCCGAAGATGGCGCTGAGACTGCTATTATTCGTCGGTGGTTCGATACGGGATAATGGGTCAGCTCCGCTATTGTTTCCGGTGAATATCGCTGTGCCTGCACCTAAGCATTGTCAAACGCCTACATTTACATGCCATGTTTTTGTGAAGTCGCCGTGACGACAGCTGCGGCCGCGGTGAACGTGGCTCGTTGCTGAGCGTTCATCATCCCGACATCATTTGTAAAAGCACAGCTCACATTGTTGTCCTGGAAATGCTATTACTTTGGGCGCGAACACTTCGGGTCTGCCTGTCGTCGCCTATTGCTTCCTACTAGTGACTACGAGGCTAAGGCTTTGCACGTCCTCACTGTTAAGCTTTGACATCCATATGCGAAAGTGCTAATAGAATTGGGCAATTGTCCGAAATAATCGTAAGCTTGATTCTCCTCAAATTCATTTAACGCTACGTAGAGAACTGGAACTAAGATGTAGAGATGCTCCTCGGTTTCAGCTCTTGTGACATTTTGAGAATTTTTTGACGTATGTCCTCCCTTTAAGAACGCTTCGAAGTAAGCTCGCTGCCTTCGCGCATTTCAAAGGCATCTTCTAGTTCCGTTCTTTGTTTCCTTCGCAGTCGTCCACATCTCCGAGGAAGCCACGCAGTGCCCTCTTCACTACGAGACAGCTACAGCTGTTCTTTCGTTCTCATGGTTACTTTTTATTATCTTTATTAGCTGTACCAACTCAAGACGGAGGCTAAAAACCGATTTTGTCTCAGAGCTGCAACGCCCGGATCTATTTTTACTGTATACTCTAGTGTTTTTATTATCAATGTTTATTAATATTATAATAATTATTTTGTTAATATAATCACGGCATAGGCTTATGGTTAGGAGTCACGTACCATAGGCTTGATAACGTAGGATGTTGCTTTAGGATGTCAGCCTAACCATATGTTCTTTTTTTCTGACGGTGAGTGCTTGGCCGTCCTATTGGTACAGCGAGTTAATGCGATTCTTCCCGATCTGGAACATGAATGAGTGGGCAATACATAGATTTGGTTGTAGCACTTGCTTTGCGTGACAACCTGTATTGCGAGACGGGCCGCAGATTTCCGATTTCCTGCAAGTGTGCCACGAAATGACCATCTTGGAAGCTCCATTCTCAGCTGTGAACTTATTCAAGACGTTTGCACACGCGGTATTGGAGTCGTCTCAGTTACGTCCTGGTTTGAGCCACGCGATGCAAAGGGGTTTCGCGACTTCTGTCGACGACAAGAGGTAGCGGGTAGTGGATACAGATGAGAGGGAGTTTTCTGCATTAATCCGAAGACGAAAGGGTGACCCTTTCGTTCGGTCCTTCAGTCAAGCCTTCATGTTTGAAGATGCATTGCAGATGGTGGGAAAGCGGCTGCGATACTCACTCGCAGCCGTGCGTGCGGTCGCGGTGCGGCGCTGTAGCCAGGAGCACCTCTAGCTGCGGCGGGGACGCGTACGAGTTAGGCCTATGTTATACTTCGGCACGTCACGGTCCGTCACCGACGTCGCCGACGTCATCCAATGGTGGCAGAAAATGCGCTGCGATGGAGTGTTATGATTGTGGGTTGGTTCTTCGTTCCCGGAACTGCCATCATCACCACCGTATTTTGAATTACGAGATCGAGAAGTGCAAAAGACACCTCTTGCGAGCACAAAAAGCACAATTCATTAGAACACTGAGTGTTTGGGAGGGAGTGGGACCCTAAACCTTAGCTCCCCTTCAATTTGTCACTTTTCTTCCTTTTTATGTCCTTCTCAGCCCTTCCGTTCGTATTTTCTAGGCCTATTTGCTTCCTTGTAGTGCAAGTAATACTAAATAGAACTGTGTAGAAAATGAGTAGTGCTTCCTCGCTTTCTTAAATGGTAATGCAAACCTCTGCGAAGAGCTTTTTCGAGATAGAATTCTTACTAATTAAGAATTAAATTTTCTTTTGAACTTCGAGAATTCCGCGTAAATTTAATTTAAATACGATTTAACGAAAAAGGTCTTTGCTAAACCGCAAATGCTGGTAAAATCGTTAAATTGGTAAATCAATAGTCGTTAAATGCCAAGCACTATCGCGTACTTCTATTATTATCGGGATAGACTGCGCCATGCACTCGTCCGTTATTTTGCATTTTACAATCTATTGATAGTGTTTCGCTTGAATTCTTGTTATAATATAATTTACAAAGTAACCGTATCGATCGATTTGTGCTTCTTTTAAAGTTTAAAACCTAAAAACACACTACGTTTTGCGAAAAATACAGGGCATCCTAAAAAATACAGGTACTGCTTGAATGGTTCTAACATTGCTGCTAGTGAAACCTTTGAAGACGCTTGAGACTCATATGAAAGTACAGGTAACGAGATTTATGTAACGTGTAAATAGCCCCGTCTGAAACCTTGCATTTCAGACTTGTTTGATTGTGCATGGTCTGAATGCTTACAATCTTGTTACTACTTGGCCACATTAATCTATGATGTGCTTTTTTTGATGTTTAGAACTTGACAGTGACGTGAAAGACACGTTGCATGACATTGAAAACACGCTCCGATGCTAAAAATGCGCTCCGATGCTCTCCTGTCAACGACGTCCCCGACGCCGCCACAGAATCTGTTGACGACGTCGGCGACGTCGACCACGCGTCTCTGGCGACGTCGGCGACGTCTGTGGGGACGTCGGTGGTGAAGTCAGCGTCGGCGACGTCGGTGACGGGCTGTCGGTGACGGGCCGACGCGTCGCCGACGCTGACGTCACCACCGACGTCGCCACAGACGCGTGATCGACGTCGGCGACGTCGTCAACAGATTCTGTGGCGGCGTCGGGGACGTCGTTGACAGGAGAGCATCGGAGCGCGTTTTCAATGTCACTGCCAAGTTCTATACATGAAAAAAGCACATCATAGGTTCATGTGGCCAAGTAGTAACAAGATTGTAAGCATTCAGACCATGCACAATCAAACAAGTCTAAAATGCAAGGTTTCAGACGGGGCTATTTACACGTTACATAAATCTCGTTACCTCTGCTTTCATATGAGTCTCAAACGTCTTCAAAGGTTTCACTAGCAGCAATGTTAGAACCATTCAAACAGTACCTGTATTTTTTAGGATGCCTGTATTTTTTGCAAGACATAGTGTGTTTTTAGGTTTTAAACTTTAAAAGAAGCACAAATCAATCGATACGGTTGCTTTGTAAAGAGATTATAACAAGTATTCAAGCGAAACACTATCAATAGATTGTAAAATGAATAACAGACGAGTGCATGGAGCAGTCTATCCCGATAATAATAGAAGTACGGGATAGTGTTGGGCATTTAATGACTATTGATTAACCAATTTAACGATTTTGCCAGCATATTTAAATTAAAGTTACGCGGAATTCTCGAAGTTCAAAGGAAAATGTAACTCTTAATTACTAAGAATTCTATCTCGAAAAAGCTCTTCGCAGAGGTTTGCATTACCATTGAGAAAGCGATGAAACACTACTTATTTCCTACACAGTTCTATTTAGTATTACTTGTTCTACAAGGAAGCAAATAGGCCTAGAAAATGCGAACAGAACGGCTGAGAAGGACACAAAAAGGAAGAAAAGTGACAAAGTGAAGGGAGCTAAGGTTTAGGGTCCCACTCCCTCCCAAACACTCAGTGTTCTAGTGAATTGCACTTTTGTGTTCGCAAGACGGCGCCTTTTGCACTTCTCGATTTTGTAATTCGAATTACGGTGGTGATGATGGCAGTCCCGGGAACGAAGAACCAACCCACAATCATAACACTCCATCGGAGCTCATTTTCTGCCACCCGTGGATGACGTCGGCGACGTCGGCGGCGGAAGTATAACACCCCCTGCGGAGCTCTCGCCGGCGACGCTGTGATGTGTCGCTGACGCTCAGCGTCGCCGAAGTATAACATGGGCCTTACACGATGCGCCTACAGTGCTAGAGCCCAAAGGCACGTACCAACGTAACGGATGAACCGTTTCGCGTAGGCAAGAGAGTAGTAACAGTGGAATGCGACACAGTCATTGTGGGACGGGATATATGATGTCCTCTAAGCCTAAGAAGAATTTCAAGAGGATTTCCTAACTGACTGCTCAGGAGTGGTATGGGACCTAAACAACGTGTGAGACCTACTAAACTGGTGAAAAATCCTTGTAGAGAGAAAAGAGGGGGCTCATTTGAAGTAGGCTCATAGTGTTTTCCACAAAAAAATCCAACTTTACTACGAAATGTTTTTGTAGGCTGCCTATTTCATTACATTCTTTACTAATAATCTAGTGCTTTTACCTTCATCAGATGCATTTCAGTTTCATGGTGTACATATCGCCTTTCGTGGGTTTTTGGTGATGTTCCAAACTCCTCCACGGGTTGTATTTACTTACATTGATATTTGCACCCCTAACTTTAACCCTGCCAGTTTATCCTCAGGAATCGCTAGATCGTGAAACTTTTGTCAATTTCCGAGCTATTGTTTTGATATCTTCCGTTGAATACTTTATGCACTTTAGAACTTTAAACCAGTGAGAAGAAAAGTAGAGATGCAAGTAGATTGCCATGAATTGGAAAGTCTTGAAGCTTCCGCAAATAAAATTATCAAATTCAATTTTTGTAGGCTCGCTTATGCACTCGGCCTCTGAAGACACAATATATTTTATTAAATGTATTCATTGCAGGCAACACTCAAAATGTACTATTTCCACTCTTTAAAAGAATAATCTAATCTAATAGTAATTGAATACTTCCCCACCTTTAACACGCAATTTTGAACTTAAAAACCAAGTTTTGTCTGTCTAAAACCTTTAATCATTAGCTGATTACTTACATTGTCTGTATGGATCTTTCCCATCATTTATCCTTCACCAGGTTCCCCTCCCCAACTATATTACGTGACTTATTACCACTCGATTGAGCATCACTAGAATCCTATCACATTAAACCATTCTACAAGATGGCGTTTCGTCATTCTACCGTTTTACACCACGTTTTGCCCACCAGTGCATCGGTCTGCAGGCATTCTCGCGCCAACTGGCCCAGCCTCAAAACATTAGAGCAAAACTCGTCCTATCCGCCGTGGGAGCAGCGAGGACTCCGCCAGGGGCAACGCACGCGCGCGCGACCGCACGCATCAAAATGAGTATAGCTGCCGCCCCCCGGGGAAAGCCTGTCAAATAACATAATCGCTTCCCTGAACCCTTTCTATTGGCAAAAAATTCGACACCCATGAACTGGGTAAAAGCCATTACTGGGTTCCTGCTGTCCTCCACCTCTTCGATGTTGACTTTGGTGGCATCCTCGGGTCGTCAGGATGCATAGTCATACCTGTCGCGAGTTTTGAAGCGTTTCTGTCAGCTAATTTCGTAACGCACAGAAATGACCTGCATAAAGTGACCTGTCGGAAAATGGCAGGCTTCCTCTTTTCTTATTAATACTTGTGGACATTCTGGCAAGAAAAGTGGCACAGTCTACGCATATCCGTGCAATTTTTGAAATGAGTCTATGAAATACTGGTCTTTTCGAAGCACCAAGTTCGAAGTTTTGCTGGATGAAGTCGCTTTTGGTCTGTGGTAATCAGTTTTCACCGGTTCTGCATGAAGGCTTTCATGGAGGTCTCGGTAGAATTACACAGATTTTCTGTGGGACGGTAAAATATGGGCTGACCGACAACCTCCTATTGGGTAGGATGCTTCTCTTTCATCAACGACGAAATTTTGTTTTGGTAGCAAAAGGTGGTACCTCTCAACAATCATACGATCACGTTTTTTTCTTTTTGACTTTTCTGATCTAAGTACCATTCACCACTGGCCCAACATGATACTGCGCCCTTCTAAAGCCAGCGGCGTTCCAGGTTCAAATGCAGTAAAGCACCGCCACTGGACAAAGGATGTGGCCTCGCGACTGCTGTTAGGTGGAGTATGCAGCTTGGAGGAAGAACTCCATACAACGAATTCCAAAGGGCAGATCGATAGGCACGAACTTCGTTGCGTGCGGAGAAGATGTTTTGTCGGGAGCGCTGCTTGTTGCGGAGGCTCTCGCGAGGGCTGGCCTCGCAATCAGACGCCGTTTCACTGCGGATGAGATTTTGGCGCCGTTCTGCTCCCCGTTGCGTCGCCGAAGACTATTCCCCTTCCTGTCGAACACGCTCATATGCACGTCGCTGTTGTACCCTCGACTCTCGTGCTCCCTCCTTCTTAAAGCAGACCCGTCGCTCTATCCCATAAGAATCGAAACCATCACATTTCCGGAAGACCGTTGGGCGCGCCTTCACATTAACGCTTCTCTGTTAGCAGCGAATCCCACTCGCTTACTGTGTGCGACAAACGGAGAATAATGGATCAGTGCACCGGACGGACTATTTCACCTTTGAGGTGATAGCACTGCGCTGCTATCCGGAATCACAAACGCATTATGCCTCTCTTTTCGTAATACGAGAGAAAATGCTACGTACTTTACGACGAGTGTCCGCTATGACTTTTGCCTCAAAAAGAACAAAGGTTGATTTAAAATCGTCTCTGCGGCAGTCAGCGAACTTCCAATGCAGCCCAACGTCGCGCCGTCGCATTTGTTGGCTTAATGAACATGGTTCTACCGAAGGGACAAACCATTAGAGCTTGCTTCTCCTGTTGTTTCTTCATGATATCGAAGTATGTCTAATTTATTTAATGAAGGGGCAACCTGGAGCAGGAGCGGTCACCGCGTGCAGCTACCGACTCAGGGTTCGGTTCCCGCCCAGTCAACAACGCTTCCCTCGCTTAGTGTCATTAGGTTAATACCACCATGTCTTGAAAGGATAAAGCGCTGACTCGACTCCCGTATAGGAGTTGATTAATGCCAGCCTTTATACCTCGAACGTATCCTAACACATCCTTCGATACATCCGTTGCAGCTAACTGATTTAGTGGCTTCTTATTTGAGAGTCTTTTTCGCTCTTTCGTGCGTATTTTTAAATGATATAGAGCCGTGAATTTTTATAGATTTATACATATTTATATGCACATATATATTTATGCACTTTGATGCACAACTTTCAAAAAAGAAATGAACAAAAACGCGAATAAGGCACATAACTAAAGGTAGGATCATTAGTCATTTGGTCGAAACAAAGTGGTAGGCACGGAATTCTGCAAGGCGAAGCTGATGGCAGAATAGTATTGCGCACTGGTGAAGGTAGTCTGTTGGTAAAACCTTGAGCAGCCTTTAAAAAATTAATCAAGAAAAAATCTTGAGAAGCATTAGCAAGCATTTCTAAACAAAATTTCCTAAAAGCACTTAAATAGGAACGAAGGATCATAAAGGTGCATTTTCAGATGCTTCCTACCTCTAACAACCTAGACTTTCAAAAGAGACGCTATACTTATAAGTATTTCATGATTTTTAAGAAAATGTCTTTTAAGCCTGGTAACGGCACGATCTATGGGCAGGAGATCGACGACGGCGGAAATCGTTCCCTCCTGCAACATCGTTCTACTGCGGAATGTCGCAGAGGCAATTTGAAAGCGTATTTGGCCGACACCATGAACTGCGGTGGGCCACCGATGGATTATTCCGTGTTTTATGCTCCTTAAGGAACACTGTATCAGCCAGCCGACTGCGCCACCATGTGTTCGCAACTAAACTAAAATATATACGATTTGCACTTTAAACAGGACACCTTTCGAATCAATCTGGACACTTTTCAAACTAAACTGGACACTCTTCTAAGCTAGCAAAGAAAATTTGATACAACTTTCTTTGAAATGTCTTTGGTTTACCAGCCTAATAAGTGTAATAATTTAATGAAACTTTTATTGTTAGAGAAAATAATAAATTAAAATTTGACTTGAAGCACAGCAAAGAGGCAAGCCGATATGGCGCATTAAAATATCAGATTTCACAACGCATTCAAGTTCGCCGCCATTTTTATTTGGTTGATAGTATAAATGCCACTTACATGAACTATCAAAATGAGGATTTGTGAGTTCTTTACAGTTGCTTTTGTTATATCGCTAACAGGTGTCAAGCTCTACGTAAACAGAAATTCTGCAATCAATCTCGTAAAAATCGTTACGTTATGGAAGAAGGTATGGCACAACCTTTTTTGGCACTGAAAAATGACCGCATTCCCGCTTTTTAAAGCAAGGTTTACATTACCTCAAAAAACAAAATTTTTATAAATGTTAAACAATGTGAACACCTGTTGAGTAGAAGAATTAAATCTTCAAAGAAAATTATACTAAAATTTTCCTTGAAAATTATCTTAACCTTTCTTGGAAAGTCTCTAGTTTAATGTGGAAGAAGTTGTTTCAATCTGGAAAAGTTCGTTTTGATTTCAAAAAACTTACAAGGGAAGCTCACGAACTTCCCACAAAGATTCTCAACGAGACCTATATGGTGTTGAAGGGCATCGGACGAGGAGCACAGAACTGTGTTTCGTTTTTGCTAAATGCTCCTGGAGATCCGAAAATGGCAAGAAATAGTACAACTTCCGGGCGAGCCAATAAGGCATAGGTGACACCTAGAATGGTCCTATCGTGCTCAGAACTTGGCCTTCAAAAAGTTTAGAGCTCAAAGTTTGACTATAGCAGTACGATAATTTACGACGTTTCCTAGACGAAGCTGCAGGTCACATTCAAGTGATTCATTCGTTCGCTGGTGGAGGCGCCTGGATGGCCGAGTGGATTGCGCGCGGACTAACATAGAGGAGTACATTTCCTTCGGTAGGGTACCGTGTTATTGGGTAGCGGTGAATAAGGGTGGCGATTTCGATTTCGCATTGATTTCGCATATGGGATTTATTTGAGCCGCTAGCCACGAATCTGCCATTTTTTGTCTAAATTTTCACTTTTCTTGCACTACTTTGCATCTCAAAGCTGGAGATTGGAAAAAGGATAGAAGAAGACCGCATTGGAGAAGATAGCGATTCTATTATGATAGACAGCCGTAGTACCCATATTTACCGTAATCGACCGAATTTTTTAAAAGCGTATATCATATCCGTGACCAGCACCCCAACTCCCTGGCGTTGTTGGAGCGAAATAGCTTTTTTCGACCTTTGAAGTCGTGAAAGGCAGCAGTGCCTGTTATTCTACGTACACTCCTCACTTACTCATATCCATCGTAACCTTCTGTAATTCATAATTTCACCAAAAATGATTGCCAGATTGGTGACCCGCATCCCAAGTAACCCTATGGAGGAATTTGGGGCGGAAAATCTTTTCGACCTCTAGAGTCGAGGGAGTGAGTGCCAGTGCTCCTATCTGCAATGCCCCGACCCGTATCCCGTAAGTGTAACGAGAGTGGTGAGGAGGAAATACACAGCAAGCTTAGAAGTAACACGAGGTGGATAAAATATGCCGTAGTTGGTAACAGTTAGCTGAAATAGTGGAAGTTGGGAGATGAATAAAAAGCAGTCTGTAAAGAAATCAGAAGAACAATGAGCAGGTCTTGATGGTGGGTGAAACCAATACTTGTCGATCGTTCTCGCAAGTGAGGAGACAGCGAGGAACACTTGCAAAACTAATCGAGAGCATTCGAAAGCGGTCATACAATACCGCCCGCGTCGCGCGGTCAAAAAGACGGTTTGCGACGGAAAAATCCGTCGCAAACCGTCGCATGCTCATAACTCCTTTAATTTTGAGCTGTTTCAGAAACTGTTGGTAACATTCGATTCGTCTCCTCGAGTTCTATAAAATCATGTATAAAACTTTACCAGGCCACCACGTTTTCGCTGTGGGTGGCCTAAAAAAATTACTGCAGCAGGCTTTTGCGATTGGAGCACCTTATTTTCCAGGACGTGCAGTGTTTTCGGAGTATCTCAAGCATGGCGTGCGTTGTCAGTGCTCTGTCATGCCTGGAATGTTCCGAGAGTGCGCCGTGCACAATGCATATAGTATCGAACCTATCAATCGAATGGGCAGAAGCATGCCCACTGGGTTTCTATCTTCACTTTCTGGAAAATGTAAAGTCTATAAAGGATAATCTTGCACCGTTTGGAGAATTTTATACGAAATTCCCGGCCACCCTACTTAGGATTTGCTCCAGGCAGTCCGACGAGCATTTGGAGGGTGCCTTAGTGCACACACTGACAGCAGCTTATACAAATGTAGAGGTTTTAAGAAGCGAGAAGAGAGAGTGCGCCGTGCAAAATGCATATACGATAGGACCGTCTAAAATTAGATTCGATTAAAAATTTCCGCCCGCCCTACTCAGGAATTGCTGTATTCTGTCCCGACGAGACTTTAGAGTACGCTGTGAACAATGCATATAGAATAGAACCTATCAATGCAGTGGGGCGACCACTCGCAAATGCGCAATAGCTCGGTCAGGTTGGAAGCTCTCAGGTTGCAGCTTGTAGGTCTTGTAGGCAGTCGAACGGTCTGCTAGCATGCCAAAGCAGAATGGTTTAGCTTAGGAGGGGCAATGTTATAGGGGTGCGAAAATGCAGGTGAGGCTTGTGTGAAGCATTTTTTTCACTTCCGGTGACCACTGCGAGAAGACGCCACAAGCTAACGGCCTTAAAATGCGTAGGTGAGCAGAGCGCTTAAGGCGCTTTACGACGATATGCTCGCAACTCGCCACCTACCTAAACTGCCTTAGCCCCATCTGCCAATTTAGGGCGGCGGGTTTTGCGATTGAAGTTTCCTGCCCTCTTACTCGCCCACATTTGAGTTTTCTACACTCCCAATAACACCATTTTGTTAACCATGAAAAGCTCTATGGAATGGTGTCGCTCTCGACAAATTTCAATGAAATCGATTTTTGACAATTTCCCATCGAGGACGTGTGCGCCACTGGCCAAGCCGGCGCGGACGATGACGTCATCGAAAACCGATATTTTCGAAATTGGCCAAATTTCCTCGTGGAAACTTCGTCCAAAATCATCTAGGCGGTTATTTGGGGAGCTGATTACGAATCCGAGGTCCGTTTTTTAAAATTCCGCCGATTTCAGTTGGTTACTTCTCGTTTGAGGGTGGTCGTGTCAGGACCACCGATCACCCTCAGTTATCGGTATGGGCGGTCTCCTCCCGTAAGCGTCCGAATGAACCTCGGCATCGTGTTCGGCACCCCGAATAATTCCCGCCCCTATACGAAGTTTGAGCAAAATCGGTGATCCTGACCCGACCACCTCCAATTATCCTGAAAAAATATCCAAAACCTACCGAAATCGGCGGAATTTTCAAAAACGGACGTCGGGTTCGTAATCAGCGCCCCAAATAACCCCTAGATCATTTTGGACGAGAAAGTTTGGCCAATTTCGAAAATATCAATTTTCGATGACGTCATCGTCCGCGCAGGCTCGGCCTGAAGCGCCCCCGTCCTCGATGGGAAATTGTAAAAAAAATCGATATTTCCAAAATCGGTCGAAATTGATACCATTCGATAGCGCTTTTCATGTCGAACAGAAAGGTAAAACTGCGAGTGTCGAACATCAAACCTGGGCGAATAATGGCGCAGGAAGCTTCAACACTAAAACTCCGCCGCCCTAAAATGGAAGCTGGTGCTAAGGCAGTTTAATCAGCTAAGGAGTTGCGAGCATGCCATCCTAAACAACCTTAAGCGTTCTACTCGCCTGTGCATTTGTAGGCTATTAGCTCTCTGCGTCTTCCTGCAGGGGCGACTGAATTTGGAAAAAATCGTGCCACGCAAGGTTAACCTGCATTTTCGCACCGCTGTAACTGTGTCCAGTCATAAGCTACATCGCTGCATTTTAGAGCTCTACTAGAACATTTAGCTGCATACAAACTTCACAAGCTGCTACCGGATAGGTTCACAAATCACAGAGTTATTGCGCTCAGAACACACCCGCGCGTGCAATTTAGCACAACAACGGTCGATGTCCGTCCTTACTCTCTCAGAATACAGTTTTCTCTACTCTCAATAACAAAGTTCAATTCAGCATGAAAAGGTCTATCGAACGGTACCAAGCATGGCCCATTTCGAAAACGTCGGTTTTCGATGACGTCATCGTCCGTCTGCCGCGGCCTCGAGCGAACTCGCCCTCGATGCGAAACTGCCAAAAAATAGATGTTTCCAGAATCGGTCAAAATTGGTACCGTTCGATAGCGCTTTTTATACTGAACAGAATGGTGCCATTGTCCCTGTCGAACCCTCAAATCTGGGCGAATAATGGCGCAGGAAACTTCAACGCTAAAACTCCGCCGCCCTAAAATGGCAACTGGGGCTAAGGCAGTTTAAACAGCTAGGAAGCTGTAGGCACTTCATCTTAAAGCATCTAAAGTGTTCTTCTCGCGTGCGCATTTGTAGGCCATTAACTCTCTGCGTCTTCGCGCACGGGTCGACTGAAATTGGAAAAAATCGTGTCGCCCAAGGGTAACCTGCATTTTCGCACTGCTGTAACTTTGTCCAATCATAAGCTACATTGCTGTATTTGAGTGCGCTACTAGAACATTTTACTGCCTACAAAACTGACAAGCTGCAACCGGAAAGTTTTACATATTACTAGAGTTCTCGTGCTCAGAACACGCCCGCGCGTCAATTTAGCACAACAACGGTCGATGTTTTCCTCGCTCTTACTCACCCATATTACAGTTTTTCCTACTCAAAATAACAGCATTCAATTCAGCATGAAGAGCTCTATCGAACGGTGTTAAGCATGGTCCAAAACGATGATATCGATTTTCGATGACGTCATCGACCTTCTGCCGCGTCTTTGAGTAGCCTCGCCTTTGATGCGAAATTGTCAAAAAACCGATTTTCCCATAATCGGTCGAAATTGGTACCATTCGATAGCGCTTTTCATACTGAACAGAACGGTACCACTGAGAGTGTTGAACAATCAAACCTGGGCGAGTAACAGCGCAAGAAACTCTAACCGCTATCTTCCGCCGCTTTAAACTGGCAGCTGAGGCTAAGGAAGTTTAGGAAGCTGAGGAGTTCTGAGCACGTCATAGCGAAGCACCTGAAACTCTCTTTTTGTCTGCTCGTTTCAAGGCCGTTTGCTCGTCGGATCTTCCCGCAGTGGTCCACCGAATTCGGAAAAAAATGCGTCACACATGCCTCACCTGCCTTTTCGCACCCCTGTAACATTGCCAGTTTTCAATTTACACCATTCTACTTTGGTGTGCTACTACAACGTTTCGCTGCCTATAAGACCCACGAGTTACAGTCGAAACGATTTGAACTCGAAAGAGTTATTGCGCTCCGAACACGCCCGCGCGTGTAATCTATATGCATTGTTCACGATGCATTCTAAAGGCTAGCTAGACAGCCTTAGAGCAATTTCTTAGTAGGGCTGCTGAAACTTTATGACAGAATTCTCCAAACGCTCACTCTACCAGTTGTCGAACCCACTCGATTGATACAGATCTCCACACGCATTGCACACGGTGCACTCATAAGTCTCGCCGGAACAGACTGAAGCAATTCCCGAGTAGAGCGTCTGCAAATTTCTGAAAAATTTTTCTATACGTTTCGAAATATTCTTGAAGGCTTTACGTTTTCCAGAAAGTGAAGATAGAAACCCAGTGAGCATACTTCCGCCCATTCGATTGATAGGTTCGATCCTATATGCATTTTGCATGGCGCACTCTCGGAACATTCCAGGCATGACAGAACACTGACAACGCACGCCATGTTTGAGATTCTCCGAAAGCACTGCAAGTCACATGCACGTCCTGGAAAATAAGGTGCTTCAATCGCAAAAGCCTGCTGCAGTTATTATTTTAGGCCACCCACAGCGAAAACGCAGTGGTAACGTTTTATAAATGATTTTATAGAACTCGAGGAGACGAATCGAATGGTACCAACAGTTTCTAAAACAGCTCAAAATTAAAGGAGTTATGAGCATGCGACGGTTTGCGACGGATTTTTCCGTCGCAAACCGTCTTTTTGACCGCGCGACGCGGGCGGTATTGTATGGGGAAAGCATCTGACGAGAGCTCCCATCTACAATCCTATAGAGCTATCCCAGTCGAGATCTCGCAGCACACTCTCATGTTTGTCTGTCTAGGAGACGTCTACTAGCTTTACGGCTTCCTTCTGAAGCGGAATCGTCGCGTTCCGGAATTGCAGAGGCATCCATTAGTGCTGCGCTTACCAGCGTTTCGATTCCCTCTCCGCTGAGACTCCACGAAACCCACCGCCACCGTCGGCCAAATCCAATCACTGGCGTGCGACGATTTGAATGCGTCGCAGCCTTCCCTCCCCGCGCCTCGTCATAGCTGTTTGGCTCGTGTGGAAACACCATGGGACCAGTAGCGCCCGCTCTTCCCTATGAGGCTATACAGTGCATATCGTGTGGACGCGCTCTGGAATTGGTAGTTCAACTTCTGTGCGATCAAACGCATAAAGCTGTTATTACAACCGATCTCTATTCTGATCGTTCTATCCAAGTCCTTCTTGAAGAATTAGGACACAGTGGCTTTGCACAATGTCTCGAGCTCACTGTTAGTAATGATGCTCGTCGAATGTTTTTTGGAATAGATCGAATTTCAACCCTAAAAGTTAATGGACCGATGGTTGGTCGTCTGTTGATATTCGCCCATTGTCACTGGCAATCTGCTTATGTGAGCGTCACTTACAATACCGCTCAAATTCTTTGCAAAAAAGACGCTTTGCGACGGATTAATCCGTCACAAAGCGTCGCATTGCTATTAGGGGGGGGGGGGGCAAAAGTAATGAGACACCCCATGCCGTGTCCATATATCTCGTGGCTGGAGTCTGGATTCGTACTTGTTGTATTTGTATGTTTGTATGCTACTTACTGAAGCCCATCTGAGAAGTTACCACTTCCGCCCTTTCCAGAAGCATGCCAAAAACCCCAGCCTGTCTCATGCCGAAACCCCAGTCTGACGAGTCGACCTGTGTCGCGCAAATCTCCCCCAATTCCCAACCCCGAGCAGCCTGGGCTCAATATTTACGCAAGATGAGAAGTACGTTTTCTACCTTAACCCTGCCAAGCAGCGAGTCTGGGTGAGGCCTGGTGAATTGCTACCGACCTTCGTTCGGCGAGATGTTCACGGCGAGAAGCATCTTTGGAGCTTTTGGGTCTGCGCCCATGGATCGGTTTACCGGAGGCTGTCTCCCAAGAGCACCGCGACGAACTCCAAGGTCATGGTGAACGAAATAGAGGAGACGGGCCGACGACTCGCTCTTATTCATTCGCAGCGCTTCAAGAAGCTTCTCCTCTTCGACAACGCCGTACCCCATCGGGAACAAGTAACCGCGGATAAGCTTGGCCGCTGGGCTACGTTCACATGCCTCATCCACCGTATTCGCTGGACATCTCTCCATGCAACTACCACTACTACTTGAGCCTACAGGACTTCCTAGTCGGAAGGGACACAAGAACCCAAGCAGTCCTTGACAACCATATCGAGCAGTTGATCAACACCAGGCTCAAGCAGTTCTGTAAGGATGGGATCAGGAAGTTGACTGAGCGATGGCAGCAAGGTCATTGCTCTTAATGGCAAATACATACCTCAGCACCGTTGAGTTGTAATTGAGTTATAAGGAGATAAAGATTTTTTTCATTTTGTCTCATTACTTTTGCCCCCCCCCCCCTAATATAACTCTTCTCAAAGTTACTTGTTTAAAATCTAATTAACACCATTAGAAGCCCCGTCTCATTTTCATTCCAACGATCTAAACAACATCTAAAACGACTGCACAGTGACTTAGTTATGAAGCTTTTGCTTCCTCGGCTCCGTTAATTGATTTACGACCCCTCTGAGATCGCCAGTGGCATGTCCTTAAGGCTTTTCGTTGACGAGGTTCATCGAAACTCAGAAATCCTCTATGGTTTTAGCATATCTGTATTTGTTACGCATCAAATGTCATTGTGGTACTAAATAGTGCCAAGTTTGAATAACATAGGCCCGATTTCAGATAAGCGCAAACGGGCGAAAACCTAAGATTCAGTTAAGAATTACCCAACTAGTAGCCTGCTACAGAAGACAGTACTCCACTATCCCATTGTGAGAAGGATGGTCTTTATAAAACGTGTAAAATGGCTTTGAGAAATGGACAGAAATGACTAGATTTTCTTTTTTCCAACAAGGGATTGGTCCAATCTCAATATGCGGCGTGGATTTCTCCTATCTTTGAACTTCGGTTGCTCCTGTACAGGATAAGTACGAAAGCCGTGTTTTTTGTGGTCTACAGTATACCACAAGCACATTCGAATCTGAAAAGAACGAAAAGATTTTGGCCGTTGAAAGTAGATTTCTATCCGGCCAAAATTTGACGAAAACAACAGAAAATTTCGTTTCAGTCGCTTACCTCTTTATTGATGAGTTTATTCAAAAAATCAACTGGGCAGCATTTCTCAGCTCGTTGCGAGTTTTCCACAGATGTAATATTGTCTGCATTCAAACTGAAAACCATTTTCACCTCTTCGGCCGCCGAGACAAGATTGAGGCTGCGCTTCGGCCCGAGTGCGGACACGGGGCTGGTAGTACGAACATACAAGTTTTCGCCGCGCGCGCGGCGACCTCTGTCGCATGCGCGACGAACCACCACTGACGCATCCCCCCTGGGTGGGCTGTTATGGGGAGATGGAGCTCTAACAAACTCCCGAGTTATGCTGTATTGTATTTAGATATGTGGCTATTAGAAATGAAGCTTCTTATCATGAAGGGAGACTGAATCTTTTCACAATGAAAGCATTTGTTTATTTCTTCGATTAGGTCATCCAATTCCGAAATATCCATTTTCTCTGATCAAGTGAGGAACCTCAGATAGCAGAGCTGAGGTAGCAAAAGATGTTTATGCAGTTACAAGAGCATTAGACTTCGTGAATGTAGAAGCACATACTACGCAGATGTCGCGCTTGCCGCAGCAGTCGCCGCGGCTGCCGCGCGCTTTTGTATGTTCAGCTTGCTCCCCCGGACACGGCGGCGGGCCGCTCGCTGCCCCTGCGACCTCCCGCGGCACTCCACAGGAAGTGTGAATACTGTACATAGGCGATATACGACATGTGGAGTGCTGCTGGGGGTCGCAAGGGCAGCGAGCGGTCCGCCGACGTGTCCGCACTCGGGCCGAAGCGCAACTCCAAACTTGTTTCGGCGGCCGAAGAGGTGAAAATGGTTTTCAGTTTGAATGCAGACAATATTACATCTGTGGAAAGCATGCAACGAGCTGCGAAATGCTGTCCAGTTGATTTTTCGAATAAACTCATCCATAAAGAGCTAAGCGACTGAAACAAATTTTTTTGTTGTTTTCGTTAAATTTTGGCCGGATAGAAATCTACTTTGAACGGCCAAAATCTTTTCGTTCTCTTCAGATTCGAATGTGCTTGTGGTATACTGTAGACCACAAAAAACACGGCTTCCGTACTTATCCTGTACAGGAGCAACCGAAGTTCAAAGATAGGAGAAATCCACGCCGCATATTGAAATTGGACCAATCCCTTGTTGGAAAAAAGAAAATCTAGTCATTTCTGTCCATTTCTCAAAGCAGTTTTACACGTTTTATAAAAACCATCGTTCACACAATAAAGTAACAGAATACTGTCTTCTGTAACAGGCTACTAGTTGGGTAATTCTTAACTGAATCTTAGGTTTCCGCCCGTTTGCGCTTATCTGAAATCGGGCCTATGTTATTCAAACTTGGCACTATTTAGTACCACAATGACATTTGATGCGTAACAAATGCAGATCTACTTAAACAATAGAGGATTTCTGAGTTTCGATGAACCTCGTCAACGAAAAGCCTTAAGGACATGCCACTGGCGATCTCAGAGGGGTCGTAAATCAATTAACGGAGCCGAGGAAGCAAAAGCTTTATAACTAAGTCACTGTGCAGTCGTTTTAGATGTTGTTTAGATCGTTGGATTGAAAATGAGACGGGGCTTCTAATGGTGTTAATTAGATTTTAAACAAGCAACCTTGAGAAGAGTTATAGCAATGCGACGCTTTGTGGCGGATTAACCCTTTGCAAAGCGTCTTTTCTGCAAAGAATTTGAGGGGTATTGTACCTGTCTGAAGCTCAAAATGGCTCGGCTTCCCTCCAAACGCGGACGGCTGCGATCAGAGAACGTTCATTCCGTTCGTCGTGAACTTCGACCGCAGGTCTGTGGTGTATACGACGATACTCTGCTCTGCTCTGCTAGCTATGAGCACAGGCCTAACAATACTATGAGGAAACTTGGACAGTATGGTTTCGATCCAAACTGAATCACATGTAGGCCTAACGTCATATCCTGCAGATACCATCTGGTTAATCAAAACCTGAATTTTTCCGATGACTATTGAGTAGCTATTCACCAAATTACTAGCTGGCCTTAATTTTAGCAGCTTTAGGGCAATTTGTGACCTATTTATTGAGTGGTCGCAGTAAGTATCCTTCAGCGTTTGTATCATCCATTCATAGTTATGCGGCAGTGGCTGGATGCCTTCCATCCTGCGCTTTTTGGTTGCAAGCGATCGATCCTATTGCTACCACACAGCATTCAACTTCCAGTCGCTTGCAACAACTACACTCAGGCCTTTGAAGAATTCTCGTCGTGTACAAATCGCGTCAGGTGCAACTGCGAAAATTCCGTGCACAACTGCCAATGCCCGGAAGACTCCATCCGCAATCTTCACGGAACAGAATAAGTCCTACCCGTGAGCACACCCTATGCCCGAGCAACCGCCGTCGATAACCAGATATTCGCAAAATCCAAGGAAGAAGAACTAGTTCTGAGAGTCGAATCCAAGATCTTACAGAATACTGCTGAACTTATTTCAAGCCAAGAGTGCAGTCTCAAAGCCTCGAGACTCACGGACTTCTATGACTGTGCCCTAGGGGCACACCTTACAGCTACTTGCAAGTCCTCGACTCACGTCGACGTGGCGGTCACCTGCGACCCCCAGCAGTTCGTGATCAAATGTGGGCCTTCGAACGAACAGAACAACATCGTTCTCCACTTCGAACATCCGGCCGTATACGAACAGTGCAACGCACACTGTACGGAAATCCCAACTACATTCCTGATCAACGGACCCTCCGTTATCACCTATCAGGGCCACAGGGCTCGACATTCGATGCCAAGTCGCACCTGAATACCGCTGAGGCATCGGTGGTTCTGTGGTAGAATGCTCACCTGCCACGCGGGCGGCTCGGGTTCGATTCCCGGCCGATGCACCAAATGTATACGACGATACGGCGAAGGACGAATTATACGCCCGAATAATGCGGTGGTTCAGTGGATATGATGGCGAGTACAAGGGATGAGACAGAGTTTATTGAGAGCGCAACTGGTCTATGTTCAGGTGGAGCGAGAACTGCTGTGCGTCCGCTGTATGGTAGCGTCACGCCTCTGACCTCTCAGGGCTTGAGCATCATCGCAGACGATAGGCGATGATATGTGGGTTGCTGACTCTTAGGTCAGGCAAAATAGGCTGCCCAAACTACAGAAATTTTGTTCCAGAAAGAGAATCGCGTAGAGCTACTGGTTTCAAGCTCCACGAGGAGCGTCGTTGATCATCCATTGAATTTGGCAAGATTTACCCAAAGAAGGCTTGGAGGGACGAAATAAGGAGAGTCAAAACTTCGCGATTGTTCCGCAGTAGAAACAAAGGATAAGGATATAAGAACAAAGATCGGTGTTGATCAATATTTTCTCGATACCATGCGCCGCGCATTCTAATTCTACAGCATGTCGAGAAGGCAGCTTGAATGCGCACATGGCCTACACGGTGAATTGCCAATGAACAAATCGACAAGGTTAATACCACCTCACCAACCCTAGAGTAAATAATAGCATGGTCGGCGTGTGCGGGAAACCAGAAAAAGGACCTCGATCTCATTTGCAGACGATAGCCGGCGCTTTCTCCGGCTGTGCTACCCACCAGGAACAAAAATGAATAGACAATGTTCTAGGGCGACCGAGATTTGCCAAAGTGCTGAGACAGGTTATGTGTCCTTTTATTCCCATTGGCGCGACAAAAGGGAGATTATCACGCTTTCCATAGTTATTGGGCCCTTAAGCAGATCTCTCATTTGTTGCAAAACAGCCGTACCTTTTACAATGCCGTACTTATTTTCATTCCTGGCTTCGAAAGACATCGGTTAATATCACCCTAGAAAATACTAGGCGAAAGATGAAGGGTCTGGTGCCGCTGCGAAAATAAAAGTTTACTTCGTCCCTCCGAGTCCCGATCCGGAGAATAAATTAGCAAACATAACGCTTCGTGTTGGTGCACTCATGAGGTAATTCTTCGCAACGTTCCTTCAGGAAACAAATTACTGTTGTTTATGATTTCCTCTGACCTTACAAATCAGCAACTCGTAGGTCTATGGTCGCAATTGAAGAGGGATGGGATACACTTTCACCGTTTCGACCGCATGCTGATAGGGAAGCCGGGCCATTTTCAGCTTCAGAAATGTAACTGTTAGATTACGCTCCCAGGAGCGGACAGCTAGTAATTGGAGGTGAAGGTTCAATTCACTCACGCTGTGCTTAGTCGCTTAGTCGTTAATGGCTCAGACGTGCTGTTAATAGTGATAACAGCATGGCGACCAACAGTCGATCCATCAAATTTTAGCAGTGAAAACTGATCTA
Organism: Heligmosomoides polygyrus bakeri; assembly: GCA_947359475.1. Taxonomy (NCBI): domain Eukaryota; kingdom Metazoa; phylum Nematoda; class Chromadorea; order Rhabditida; family Heligmosomidae; genus Heligmosomoides; species Heligmosomoides polygyrus. The sequence continues at coordinate 61,356,310 of OX375868.1, forward strand.
TTCAAGGGGTGAGTCTGTTCTTATGAGACACCCGAAGCAATGAAAACAGGCTTTACAACCTGATTCTTCGAAAGTTTTGTAAGGGAACTCTGTAAACTACTTCTGATTTTCTACTATCTTGAATTCAGTTCTAACACTAGCGTAATGCATTTGTTCGTGCAGAAGTCAAAATATTAATTCCAGGATCATCCTTAGGATACACACTGTACATGTTGACCTGAAAGCTTTATACGCGGTTTGAGTGGCCAAGGATTTCCAGTTTCTACCGCAATGGGGCTCGTAGCATATGATAAGGAACAAAAAGCGAAATAAGTTGTTGTTATATTAATATAATATAGACGATATAGATGTTGTTATCATACTATATAATATCGCGCTAAACGCTGAAGTCATACTATCGATCGGGGTCTACGGAGAAAATGCCCGAATCTCACGGCGCGCGTTGCGTGCGGAGAAAATGCCCGAAATAGGGAGGAAATGCCCGCAACCAGGGGAGAAAATGCCCGCGACCAGGGGAGAAAATTCTCGGGTCGACGAGAAGAATCTATAGCACACCATGTGGTGAATAGCAAAAGCGCCGTAATAAAGAAAGCAACATTGAGCGGTAATCACCACTTAGGAAACTAAGAAAAGTTTGAAACTGTGGAAAAAACCGTACATTAGGAGAGCCTTAACCGGACCATCGTTATTACTATACAATGGTCTATTTCTGCAACATTTCATTCCTACCAAAGCTCTAATAAGAAGTTGATCGCAAAATTTCATGTTTGAATATTTATAATATAATATTTCGATAAGGTGGCTTGAAAGATTTTTGGCGAGGTACTACGCCGCAGGTTCTGGCCATTTAATAACGTTTTTGTTAAAATCTATGTTGCAACTAACCATTCCGATATTTAAATTCTTTATTCAGATATGTGGAAATATCAGAAAAACAGCAACAAAGTGAAACAAAGTAGAAATCGTACACTGAGAAAAACTTTAATAAAAAGGGCACTAAAAGTATTCACGATACCAACGGTGTATCAGATGAAAATCGCTTGAAAAGCAATGAATGATGAAATATCTATGTTGAAATCCTGTTCTAGAAAAGAAGGAAATGATTGGTCAAAAATGAAGGCTTCATCTGAAAGACTGCTTGAAATCTTCTCGACAGAAATGAGCCCAAGAGCGTTGAGTGACTTACTAGTGGCAGTTTTTTTTTTCGCGGACACGTATTTGACATTTAGGAGGCAGAGTGCATGTCGCATTCTCAAGAGAGATGAAATAGCCTGGACACATTCTTTTCTTCCTACGCTGTGCGGCAAGTGTCAGGTAATGTCAAGCGCGCATGGAATTTCAAAGGGCATTCTACAGAAAATAGCTGCTTCTGGTCTCATGTTTTGCGAACTATGTCCGACTAGTAGGCAAGCAGCCTTTCGATAAGTGATTCCATCAAAACCTGCCTTTACGTCGGGGAATTTAGTGGTGATAAACATCAGCAATAATACGGGCGCATTGTGGCTCTGGGGGATCACCTTGCTGTCAGAGGTTGCCCACCTTCGCAAAATGGCAGATGAATACTCAGTTACATCAGGAGTAGCCTAGCTCTGTTCACCACGGTAGATCGCACAAATGCTGGAAAATTTTTAATTTAGTGCAACACAAAGGGTTTTGTGGGGTTGTCTTATATGGTGTCCTCCCTACCGAGCCACATGCGTCATGAAATGTTGCTGGTTAGTTTGCTTGTGTTTATGAAGGTGAAAGAACCACGTTTTGTCCCAGTGCGTATTAGGAGAGTGTGCTGTCGTGATGACGACATCTTTTGCTCCTTTTCACAGTATAGGTTTCTGTTTTAGCGGAATCCTAAAGCAGGAGTGAACCATCATGATGAAGGCATAACATACTATCCCATGTGAGCTCCTTATCAAAGAAATCCGTTCCTAAGATAGAGTACTCCGGAAGTTCTTATTCTTAGGAGAACAAAAGATTTTGACAAACTTTGATCATCATCCTCAAGTCCCTGACCATTCTAGTTATGAGCTGACAACTGAAAGCGATGGGGTAATTCCCTCATAAGTTGTTCTATTCTCCCAACTTACTCTCTTGTAAGCTGTCACAACGATGTTTTGTTGCGATCAAACCTTCTAGGGCCAGACTGGACTCGAACCCGCACCTCCCTCTGACCGGGCGGGAATGCTCTACGCCTTTACACCACCGGCGCCGTTTGATCGAACGCAACATCCACACCTCGTGGGACCGCCCGTGGGATCAGCACTCACCCGTATCCGTGGTGAGCTGACCGCTGATATCGGCATGGATCCAGTTAAGCTGATACTCTTGAAAGAAACAATTCAAATCAGTTTCTTTAAACCTCAGTTGGCTGGTATCGAGGTTGTAAGCTGTCACAACGATGTTTTGTTGGGATCAAAACTTCTAGCGCCAGACGGGACTCGAACCCACCAAAGAAGTTTTGATCGCAACAAAACATCGTTGTGACAGCTTACAACCTCGATACCAGCCATCTGAGGCTTAAAGAAACTGATTTGAATTGTTTCTATCAAGACCATCAGCTTAACTGGATCCATGCTGATATCAGCGGCCAGCTCATTCCGGATACGGGTAGGTGCTGATCGGTCCCATGAATCGTGGATGTGGCGTTCGATCAAACGGCGCCGGTGGTGTAAATGCGTAGAGCATTCCCGCCCGGTCAGAGGGAGGTGCGGGTTCAAGTCCAGTCTGGCGCTAGAAGGTTTGATCGCAACAAAACATCGTTGTGACACCTTAAACCTCGATACTTGCCAACTAAGGCTTAAAGAAACTGATTTGAATTGTTACTCTCTTGTGCCATTCTTCCGGAGACCTTCGCAGACATGTTATTTGCTTTATAACGATATCTCATTTGAAAAACGATAACGTATATAGGTGCAGCACATTCAGGGAATGTAGTTTTTCACTTTGGTATTACTGAGGTGCGTACTGGTACATATGTTCAAGACCTCGGAATCTGTACTCCGACACTTCTGCGTTTGATAGTAATACATAGATGGCATAATGGTAGCGGCATATATAATAGGTCAAACTTTATTCTACGCGTTCCATGTACACACTTTTCCGCTTTTTTAAGGTGGTATGTATTGAAAGAACTGAGAATTTGCAGAAAATATCCGTGAAGATGGTATTTTCCAGAAACGGTTTTTTCAACGTCGACTTCCTTGCACGGCTTAGCTGTTCTGGGCGGCGGCACACGTTGCAGATCAGAAGAGTCACATAAGAATAAAATCTAATTAATAAAATAATTTCTTGTTGTTTTGATTTTGTGAGACATGAGCGGTTTCATTTTCTTGAATTTAGCCATCGGACGACACTTCCTGTGGTTGTCTACAGCAGGGTCTCGTTCTCAGCAGTTCTTTGTTCGAGCTGCTAGAGCATGGGAAAGCACCTATGCACTTCCGTAGTCTCTCTGACAACACCGACTACATTCAATTGTAGAGCGGCATTTAAAAGCGCAGCGGTTCCTATAAAGAAATACGTGTTTTTGAAGTTTTGCACTGTGAATATTACTGAAACGCGTCGCTGCCTTCCTCGAACGAACCACCCCGGTCATGCAATGATCTACCTAACTTCAAACATTTCATAGTCATCATAACAACAGCATGGAGTTTCTGTCGGCTGCGAATCAGTTTTTCTCCTATTCTTCGCCCCATAAAAGCACTTCCCTTTCATCGTTTCACTCGTTGTTTTAAAACCTTATATTTGTTTTTTTTTGTGATGGTTTTGCCATACGCAAAGACTGTGAGTGTTCGGTCGATGATTGCACGTCTTTCTATGAGACATCATAGTATTTTCCTTTTCTTCAATACACAGTTCGCGTCTTCCTTCTAAGCAATCGCATGGGAGCGCATTAGTCTGAAGGAATAGAAAGGAAGTAAAACCAAGGGAGTTTGAAAAACAAGGACACCCGGAATGACTTTGTTAGTTATGTGCTTAGTTGGTCGTAGATTGTAGGACTACCGAAACAGCGGAGGGGCGTTTGTGTAGGCCTTGTTCGTTCTTTACCCATTTATCCGTTAGCATGCCGCTTTTGGGTAGAACTCTTCTTTACCCTATGATTAAAGTCTTACAATATTATTAATTTAACCTTATTTGACCTCGCTGTATCATTCCGATCTGCAGAAGGAAACGGAGTTAGAATAAATCAACGGGCTGCTATGTGTTAATTCTCCCATCGTCTGGGTGCCACCGTTCCCCGACACGGACATGACCTTCTTGTTTACTTCCCCGCCTTTTCGCCTCATTATGAACTTTTCTGGATTTCACAAATGTTTGTGATTTCTCAAATCATAAATGGCCGAACAGGGCTTGAGGGCTTGAGCATGGTTCTTGCGTCGTGTTGTAATAAACGAAACTTGGTTTCCGTTTAGATTTTCTTCTCCTAGCTTTTCTGGTCTTGCACGACGAATCTGCGAAATCCACAAAAAATATGGGCTGCTCCACAAGTATGTAGTGCAAACTACATACTGCTGCGTACAGAAAAACTCGATGAAGAGTGGGGTGACCTGGCGATTGTGGAATAAGCAGAAGAGCGGAGAGCTTTGCGTCTCGTGGCGTCCAATGTGATGCGGCGGGTTAGGATCGGATTAACGAAGCGAGCCTATCGAAAGCGTCCTCACTTTCGTGGAAACAATGCACTACTTGGCGAATGAAACCCACCTAATCCCAGTAAAATTCCTGCTCCAGGGAATCTGTTGCTGTCGAGGAAACGCCGTGCAGATCCTCATCGCCTGCTCTCCTCGAAAATCCCATCCAAATGTTACGTTACGGAGATGGTAACCCTCCTACAATGCTCAGCTGCGGTGATGTAGTCCTCAGCGCTGTTCTCTCCCGAAGTGTTCCATTTTCAATCTAAGCGTTAGACGCTGCGATCCCCCCTTTTGCCTCCTTGGATTGTTTCAATAGCAACAGGACTGAGATTTGGATCGAAACTGGAAGTCTAACTGTTGCAGTGAATATTTGGAGCTCACCCAGAACGCTTTCTAAACAGAGTTCTAGCCGGACCAGCAACCAAAACATTGAATAGGTCTAAATTCTTCAAGCCGTTCATCCATTTATTCTCTTATTTTTGCGGAAATCCAGTTAGTTCCGAGAGAGTTTTCTAGTCTAATTTTTTCTCTTCCGTTTCTCTTTCAGATCTTCCCTTTGTTACCAATGCAGACTTGTTCTCTAGAAGCATTTTAGAGAGGGAGCCAAGATCCTCTCTGTGTGAGAATATGCAGTTTGGTGAGATCTACCTAGCAAAGTCTAATCGCACAGATTTTGTCCATTCTCCCAACTCTCCCTGCACTTTCCTTAAAATCAACTCTGATCTCCATCCCTGCGGGTTGGAGGGAAGTTTCCAGTGATATGAAGGCGATGGGAAGGGAGGCCTCCGGCAAACGGACGTCTTTACTAACACGCAGCGGCTTCCCCTTAATGGCGCTCCTAACGAGCTTGCGACAATCGAATGGACCGGGCGAATTTACATAAATTATGCACCGCTCCCGCTATCTACACCGGCTACAATGCCGCCTACAGACGTCTTGCGCTCGGTCGGATTTGCGTGTGGTTCCCTGGAAGTGCATTCTGCTCCCTCACCGATGTTTCTGACTGCCGAACTGGAGACACCAATTTCCATATAGCGGCATGCAATATCAAGGCGCAGCAGGCAGAAAACGATTCGTCGCCGCCTTGCCGTAGGTAACCCTTTTTCACCAATGCTTCCCTCACTTTTTACCTTTGCATGAATTAATTGGTCGGCCTCCTTACAAGTCGTTTCGGCCAAATTTGTTCCTGATTTCAGCGACTGCTTCAACTAGAACGTGAAGTTGCCTGAGAATTTCTTGCGAAAGCAATTGCTACAACCCTTTTTCATCGAATTCAGTGAATTTATAGAGTTTTGTAGGGTGCTTTCTAGTAATTTATTCCAAACAAAAGGTGTCAAAAAGCTGCCACACAAGTGATTCAAACCCCTAAATAAGCGAGCATCCACTTTCGGGGAGTGGGGCGCGACAGGGACGAACGGAGATATTGAATGCCTGCGTGTTCGATGCAATGTATAAAAACTAAGAGACGATTTAGTTGGTAATCCAACTAGATTTTGCAATGCACATTTTAGAAAACCTCGAAGACAGTTTCTTCAGCTGTCCTTACCTTTGCTAAATAGGCGTGTCTGCGTCTTATTAAGCGCATTTCGCTCACTTTAGTTTTGCCTCATCAGAAGTCCGTGCCATATCGCATTTATAATGACTATTAAAATGAGCATTTCGAAAGTTACAACCACCTTAAGTTGTGCAAAACCGATGCTCTAATGTTAGTTATTCGCAACCAACCTAATTGAGAACTCACGCGACAGCGTGTCTGATCTTTAACGTCGGCGAAGCTCGGAACTCCGGAGGCCTTCTCTCACTTGCGTGTCACTCCGAGCATCGTCCTCTCGATTCTACTCTGCGCGCCGCTGATCGCGTGCTCATCCTGCTTTCGTATAGCCCAGGTCTCTGAGGCGTATCTTAGGGCAGGAAGAACAGTGGAGTCGAATAGGTGGGCACGGAGTCGGACATTCTTCTTCTTCTTCGCGACTTCTTCGACGATCTTGAGAGCTCTCCAAGCCGTTTCCTCCTGCTCAGCTCCGGCTCTAGGTCGTTTGCCATGTTGACATTACGACCAAGGTGGAATATTCGTTCCTTTGAGCGGAATTGGGCATCAGAAGCTCATCCGTTTCTCAAGTGTAAAGTACAAGATATTACTCACTCTACGTACACGAATGCGATATCTGTATGGTCTACCGTGAATGGCACGTTGTGAGACATGACCGAACCACAGAAGGGACTAATAGAAGACATGGAGCCCAGTTAGTGAGCACGTTCCTGCTCGATTCGTGGTCTGCCTATCTTTTTCGCCAGTAAAAGCCGAAATGTAATAGTACGACATTGCTAAGGATAGAAATGATTCCGGAAAATCAGAAAATGGAATCGGAATCAGAGTCAAGCTCGAGGTTCGGGAATCGAAGGGGGGGGGGGGATCGTACAGTGGCCTCGTCTGGAGGGGGGAGGTCGTACTCTTCCTGTTTTGGCAGAGGATTCTCTCTTATTTTTCAGGTTTTTAGGCGATGTTTTTAATTCTTAATAAGTTGTTTTTTCCAGGAATGTCTACGAAGGCGTGAAGTCTCTCATTCGTATTGCAAAGTTGTAAAAATTAATATAATAAGCTTCAAATAATGATTGTATTACTTGTTAAAAATAAAGGTTTTCTGCACCAGATTTGGGTCAATGAGAAGTTTCCATTTTTTCAGATTTTTTTTCAGGAAGTCATGAACGCGACAGTTTTTGGCCTGAACGAGCGACATCTACGTTCTAAGTTGCAGTCTATAAAATTTGGAGTGTCTCTTACTAAGGAAAATTAAGTGCTTTTCCTACAAGATGTTTGGAAGCACTCTTCGAAGCGATGACCGAATGGCAACCGGAGGATGGACTTCACGGAAGTAACTTTCTCTTTTCTGCAGGAAACAGCATCAGAAAGTGGAGTTGTACGCAGAAAGTGTTAATCCACAGTTTGACACACGGTAATAAAACCTGTTTTTCTGAAACGATCCTTTGTATGAACTGACGCTCCGATCTGTATCATTTGCCAAAATTTTCGACACCCTTAATCCCATGGAAGCTGCGATTTTTACAACCTGCTTTTTTAAGAGTAGAATCCACACTTCTTATTGTTTTAAAAGCTCTGTGAATTTTTCACAGATGTCGAACAAACTCCGAAATATGGTAGGTTACGTGGAGTCATTACGTTCTCCGATATCATCGATCACCACTGAAGATGGTCTTCTCGCGGAAAAAAATTTCTATCTTCTGAATGAAACAACACGCGAGAGTGAAATTGTGCTTCATGGAATTTTAAGTCATGAGTGTTATATAGGAAAAAGCTAAGCTTCTTCGCAGCGATCTCCGATATGATTAGGGCGGAGCGTATTTAAATTTTTCGTTTTTTCAATAAAAATTCATTAATTTTTATCCGAAGAAGATTATCCACACAGTTGAAATCTGGTCACAGAAAGTTTAACGTTCTTGTTCAATGCACAGTGTGAAAATGATGGTTTTCTGAAACGAATCGATTGGATCGACTCTTGGTTGATGTGGCACCGACGTCATAGGAACGACGAAATTCGACGTTCACAAAAATGACTATAACTCGGTAAATATTTAAAAATTTGAAAAGTCAACGGTTTTTTTGAAACAAAAAGAAAAGAGCTTTCATACAGTGCAAAAATCGATTTTCAAAAGCTAGGTCTTCATACGGGGCGGAGGCCTTCGATTTTTGTGTGAAAAAAATGAAGTGGCTTCACTAAAGTATTCATAGCCTGGCCAATACTTCGAAATTTCAAAATCCTGCTAGCTTTTTAGAAACTAGATGAAATGACATTTTTCGACATATAAAAATCAATTTTCAAATATTCGGTCTTCATGCGCGGCAGGGAGGGGTCCGATTTCGAGTCCATTTCGCAAAAATACCTACCGAAAATCGAACCCCCCGCCCCGCATGAAGACTCTTTCCTTGGAGCTCTTTTGTTACACGCTTAAAAAGCACATTTGCTCTGTTTTTTGGCCCAGCTGGATTTTTGATTTTCTGAAAATTAGCTGAGATATGACCAATTTTCGGAAGTCGTGAACTGAATCATTCACCGTCGTCATCGGAGTTACTTCACAAAAATTTTCATAACTCAGCTAATTCTTCGAAATTCAAAAACTCGGTTACCAAAGAATAGAGAAAATGTGCTTTCTAACCATGCAACAATCGCTTTCCAAGAAAGGAGTCTTCATGCGGGGGGTTCGATTTTCGGTAGATATTTCTGCAACAATGGACATGAAATCGAACCCCACCGCCCCCTATGAAAACCTCCCTGTTGTTCCTACATGGCTCAAAAGCGCTTCTTTTCTAATTTTCAAAAAGCTATTAACTTTTTTAAAATTCAACAAAAACTTACTGAGATGTAATCATTTATACAAAATCACTTCCATTTTTTTGCACAAAAATCGAAGGCCTCTGTCCCGTATGAAGACCTAGCTTTTGAAAACAGATTTTCGTGCTGTATGAAAGCTCTTTTCTTTTAGTTTCAAAATAGTTATTGGCTTTTTCAAATTTTGAAAAACTTACCGAGTTATTGTCATTTTGTGAACGTCGAATTTCGCTCCTATGACGTCGGTGCCATATCGACCAGGGATCGATCCAATCTATTCGTTTCAGAAAACCATCATTTTCACACTGTGCATTGAACAAGACGTTAAACTTTCTGTGACCAGATTTCAACTGTGTGGGAAATCTTCTTCAGATAAAAATTAATGAATTTTTCTTGAAAAACGAAAAATTTAAATGCGATCCTCTCTAATCATATCGGAGATCGCTGCGAAGAAGCTTAGCTTTTTTCTATATAATACTCATGACTTAAAATTCCATGAAGCACAATTTCACTATCGCGTGTTCTTTCCTTCAGAGGATGGAAATTTTTTCGCGAGAAGACCATCTTCAGTGGCTGTCGATGATATCGGAGAACGTAATGGCTCTACGTAACCTACCATATTTCGGAGTTTGTTCGACATCTCTGAAAAGTTCACAGAGCTTTTAAAACTATAAGAAGTGCGGATCCTACGCTTTAAAAGTAAGTTGTAAAAATAGCGGCCTCCATGTAATTAACGGTGTCGAAAATTTTCGGCAAATGATGCAAATCGGAGCGTCTGTTCATACAGAGGATCGTTTCAGAAAAACAGGGTTTATTGCCGTGTGTCAAACTGTGGCTTAAAATTTTATTGGGTAAAACTCCATTTTCTGGTGCTGTTTCCTGCAGAAGGGAGAAAACTAGTTCCGTGGCAAGTCTATCCTCTGGTTGCCATACCATATCGCTACGGAGAGTGTCTAAAAAATTTTGTGGATAAAGCACTCAAGTCAGCTTTAGAAAATAACACTCGGCATTGTATAGAGTACAATTTCGAATGATGCAGATGTTGCTCCTTCAGGTACAAAAATGTGCCGTGACCACGATATGCTCGGAAAGCCTGAAAAGTTGATCTCGTAGTGATTAATTCGACAACTGATTTCAAAAGTGCTTTATTTTCAACTGTTAACAAACAAAATATTATAATCAAAAGATTACATACACAACACCTTTATCAGCGTTTTTTTAACAGATTACTAAACTGAACAGTTATTCAGTAGCACTATTTCTTGAACTGATCTGACACAGTCGATGCTGCACCTGGAAAGAAGGACCTATTGAACGGTACAAAAATCGCGTAAATTTCTTTTAATTCGAAATTCGATGCGGATAGGAAATAAAACGGTGGTCTACACAAGGGGGTGGGTCGCGCCAGATCCACTCTGGGAGGGGGGAGGCCGTAAATTTTTGGCAAAAATCGAACCGCACGCTTGACCCTGATTGGAATGATTGTTGATTACAAGCCTATTCAATACTTTGCACTCCTAAATGCTTATAATTATAGGAGCGTGGAAATGTTTTGTGCGTGCAGTGAACCAAGGATCTTACCATTTGCAATTGGATTCGCCTATTTCTGCGCACCTCGCTGAACAATTTTCAGTAGGGCTTCGCGTTCGGTAAAAAGTGCAATTAGCTGCGTACCATTGCTTTGGGCGGAAATTTGTGGAAGCCTTTGTATTAGGTTGGAGAAAAGTCTCTTTACACTTTGAAAAGTTTTTTTTACCTTCTCCTTGTAAAGACACTAGCCAGTACTGATTGCTGATTTCGTAATCCCATCACATTTGTCTACCGTTAGCACGCGGACACAGGCCAGGACCCATCTTGTACTTCGTTATCTATCCAATCTTCCGGACTCAATGCCAGATCTACTTCATGGCCATTTTCGGCACGGCATTCTTCATGATTTCACCAGCGTCCGTCGCCGGCTTCGCCGGCGCCGTACGCTGGATGTGCGGGCCACGCCAGGCTTGCCGGGTTCGCCGGCTTCGCCGGCGCCGTACGCTGGACGTGCGGGCCACGCCAGGCTTGCCGGCTTCGGGTATGGCGGGCCACGCTAAGAACGCAGCCCAAGCCTAGCTAGGGATACTTCCTCATCCAGCGTCCATCGCCGGCTTCGCCGGCGCCGTACGCTGGACGTGCGGGCCACGCCAGGCTTGGGAGCGACGAATCCTCTCTTAAGCCTGGAGTCGAAGTCGTCACCTACGGCTACTGTTGAAACTGGTGAGTGTGGTATTGAGTCGAATCCCCTGCAATGCAAACGGCACTAAACCACCCCTTATTTTGCTATATGGGCGGGTCCAAAAGTAAAACTGCTGGAAGGTACTCATCGTCGATAACCACTCAAAATTCTTTCTCATATGACCATTCTGGGGTCACTGTGCACTAAGCATATCTTTAGCGTTGTATACGAAGCTTCGTGAATGTATACAGATCTCCATTCTCTTCCTAGGTTACAGAAGGTACAGGCTAAGGTCATAGTCACCGATTTCGCCCAAACTCCCTAATCATCCAAACCTAGTAATCGCCTGTAACTTCAGAAAACGATGCCAGATTCGTGATCAGCTCCCCAAATACCTCCTGCTCCTTCCCAATAGGAGAACTTTGGTCGAAAAGGTGAAATCTCCCACCCTACACCGAGTCTGCCGCGGCTGATCGCGCCGCGCCGCGCCCTTCCCCTCAGCGACGCGATTCGCCGAATACCGTAACCCAAAATTCCGTCAAGTGTGGTGTTTTGCGGCGGCGGAGTATAGAAGCGATGCGGCGCCGCCACGCGGCGCGAAAAATCGATAGCCATGCCGACCATCACGCCGCGCCGCGGGGCGGCGCAAGTATAAAAGCCGCCTATGGCGGCCCACGCTAGGCTTGCCGGCTTCGCCGGCTTCGGGTACTTCCTCATCCAGCGTCCGTCGCCGGCTTCGCCGGCGCCGTACGCTGAACGTGCGGGCCACGCCAGGCTTGCCGGCTTCGCCGGCTTCGGGTATGGCGGGCCACGCTAGGAACGCAGCCCAAGCCTAGCTAGGGATGCTTCCTCATCCAGCGTCCATCGCCGGCTTCGCCGGCGCCGTACGCTGGACGTGCGGGCCACGCCAGGCTTGCCGGGTTCGCCTGCTTCGGGTATGGCGGGCCACGCTAGGAACGCAGCCCAAGCCTAGCTAGGGATGCTTCCTCATCCAGCGGCTTCGCCGGCAACCAACGCTGGGTAAGGAAGCATCCCTAGCGTCGAAGTCGAACACGTTGAAACGAACGCCTCCTACAGATCGATTGACACCTTGTTGAGTATCAGTCAATCCCAGTGCAGCACTCACGAAAATATCAGCAGCACTCCTGCTCCGTCTAAGGTTCTGTTCACAGCACATTGCAGCTCGTCAAGCCTAATCGAAAGTCTGACGTTTCTGTCCAGTCGTCGTGCTTTATCCCACGAGGCGTGATGAATTTCGGAAAGTTTAACTTAGGACAAAAAATACTATCCTCCCCTGCATTCTGTGGTATCGAAACTGGTCAAAGCATTGCCGAAAATGGAGGACCCAGGAGCAAGACTTGATTGAAGGCGTAGTCGAATCAAGTGTAGGTCCTCCCAACATTCTTCGCGGACCTGCTCTGGTCCTCGCTGAAAATCGGAGGATCTGGGCAGGTAGAAGTAGCATAGTAATCCAGCGCGCGAAGTAGGTATGTTCTTGAGAACAAAGTGAACAATTTCCAAATCAAAAGCGTCTTCCAGACAATGATTGACCAATCAATAATATCGGTTAATATTGATTGTCTGGTGGAAGCTTTGCCATGGTGGCTGATTTCCTGATCGGCCTGTGTTATAGTTCGGCGACGAGTCGCCGACGCTAATGTTGCCACAGACGTCGTCGGTACCGTCGGCGACGTCGTCGACAGATTCTGTGGTGGCGTCGGCGACGTCGTCGGGGGAGCATTGGGGCGCAGTGTACTAATAGAAGTACGGACCAGTATTGAGCATTTAACGACTATGATTTAGCGATCTAACGAATTTACCGGCATTTTCGTTTAATTTCTTTATTGAAGTTTAGCAAAGGCCTTTTCCGTTCAATCGCATTGAAATTAAATTTACGCAGAATTTTCTGAATTCGCATGAAAATTTAACTCTTAATTTGTGTAAGTTGCATTTCGAAAAAGCGATGTTTGCTGTATCTTTTGAGAAAGCGAGGAAACACTACTTATTTGAGTCAGTTTCTCTACAGCCGTTTTGTATATTTCTGTTTCAAGGCCGTCTTTCATATTTTGGCTGCTCAGTATCAGTTATTCGCAATTCTTCACTGTTCTCTTCACGTTTTCAGTTTTCTTCACAGTTTTGTTTTGCGTTATTTGCTCGGCAAGAACGCCAAAATGCCTAGAAAACGCGAATAAAACGGGTGAGAACGACAGAGGAGCAAGAAAGGTGACAAAGGGAAAGGGAACGTAAGGTAACGTTAGGCTCGCACTCCCTCTTTAAACACTCAGCGTTCCAGCAAGCTGAACGGATTTTCGTACAGCATTAGGTAATGGTTGTGAGACTAACCATAAAAGACCGTTGAGATTAAAAATGACACTAGTGGTGTCCGCCGGACGGGTGTTTTTGTACTTCTCCATTTGGTAACTCAAGGTACGGTGGAGATGATGGCAGTGCTGGGAATGAAGAACCAACCAATAATCAAAAGACTCCATCAGAGGAGCTCCCGGCGACGCCGCCTGCGACGTCGGCGACTCGTTGCCGAAGTATAACATAGGCCATCGACCATCCGTCGGCCATCATAATCACGGAACACCCACCAGATCGATCAAGTCTGCAGAGAACCGATGCCAACGCTCAAGAATGGATAGCGACTATAGTAGGATCGACTGCCCATCGAAACATCTTTTACCTGGTTGGCCTTCCGTCGGCTATCATAATAGCGGGACACCCACTGCGTTGAACTTTTTGATTGCATGGCGCGATTCAGTCTTTTGATGTGGCCTGTCAGCTTTGAAATGAAATCGAAAGTCTTCCACATCGAGACGAGCTAGATTGTTTGATTGAGTTCAGAGCTAATCACGCAACAATTACTCCGATCGATGAAGTCTGAGTGGCAGGGGTTGACAGAACGTTCAGACGATCATTATCAACCAATATTATCGATCGTTTTAGTAGTGCTATCGTTTCTCTCTCAGACTTCATAGATCTGGACCATAATCAAGCAATACCCACCCCGGTAGATTAAGTCAGAGAAAAATATTAATATATCCGTTGATATAGATTGTCTGAGCTCGAGGTCTGAGCTAATGACGCAACATCCACAACGATCGGTTAAGTCAGAGAGAAACGTCAATATATCGGTTGATATATTTTATTTTCACGTCGAGTTGGACAGTTCTGAAATCAAATTGGACAGTTTTCACGTCAAATTGGACACTCTTTTAAGCTAGTCTAAGACTATTCAAATCAAAGAGAACTCTTCCAATTTGAAATATGCATCAATCACATTAGACTAGAGAGGACTCTCCAAAAGTGTTAGGATAATTTTTGATCGAAGAAAACTTTAGTATAACTTTAATTGAAGTTTTAATTTAGTTCCCAATGAGAGAACACGTAGTATGGAAATTTTAAAAGTTTTATTTGTTGAGGAAAAACAATGAATTAAAGTTTGTTTTGAAGAGCAGAAAAGCGGCCACTTTATATTGCTAAAACCGAGAATGCGCCATGCCCCGTCCGAAAATTAGCGATTTTCATTCGATTGATAGCAAAATTTCTGTTTTCATGCAGTTTCACACCTGCAAACGGTGTAACACAAATAATTGTAATAAATACACATATTCTAACTTTTTTGTCGATCAAATAAACGTTGCGTTAAACTTTTTGTGTGCTTGGCGCGATCCAGTCTTTTGCTGTGACCTGTGAACTTTGGAATCAAATTGAATGTCTTCCAAATCGAGACGGGATAGGTTGTCCGACCGCGATCTGAGCTAATCACGCAATACCCACCCGATCGATTAAGTCTGAGAGAGAACCAATAACACAGGTGAAACGATCAATAATATCGATCGATATAAGGTCTGAAGGGAAGCCAATATTTACCTGATAGGCCTTGCGTCGGCCATCGTAATCACACGACACCCACTGGGATCGATTACGTGCGAGTCCATCAAACTAACGTTACGTTGAACTTTTCGAGCGCATGGCGCAATCCAGTCCTTCGATGCAATTTTTTCTCAAAAATTAAATAAATATTCTAACCATCTTGAAGACCCTGCAGTTTAACCTGTAAGAAGCTCGTCTCGATTTGGAAGACGTTAAATTTGATTTCAGAGTTCATCGGGCAGCTTGGAAGAGTGTCCAACTAGGTTTGAAAACTGTCCAATTTGATTTAAAAGGTGTTCATTACGACGTGAAAATCATGCAACACCCACCCCGGAAAGTGCACGGTCGAAACGCCTTAGGCCATCATATGCTGTTGCTAATGTGTAGGGAGGTGGATGATGAAGAACACACTGGCAAGAACGCGCAAAGCAGAAGCAAGCGGTGCAGCGCATCGACGGCTTCCATCGCAGGTCATGAGGTGTGAGCCATGCCGCGGCGCAGACCTCTTCCGCAACGCTTCACGTGTTCTCTGAACCCGGCAGCGGCGGCTCGTCATAGTCGTGGTGACGTCTTGCGAAATCTCATCAAATGGGCGTCCTTTGGTGACCACCTGGCAGTGGAAGCGTCATGGTCGTAAACACCTCTTGGTAGTAAACACCACCGGCAGCAGTGGCTGCCTGCCACTGTTTACCTCTTTGCACCCGGTCACAGCGTTTGCACCCGTTGACAGCGTTTGCACCCGTTGACAGCGTAAGCACCCGTTGACAGCGTTTGCACCCGTTGACAGCGTTAGCACCCGTTGACCGTCAGTGATTCATGCCTCTCCGTTTTATATAATAGGATTGAAGGATCTACAGCACGTAGGGCTGTAGATCCTTCAATTACAACTCAAACCAATTTTTAGGCAGCCGACCAAATTAACCATCTATGTGGCTTGGGATCTACTACTCATCGCGCCTGTTATGAGTGGTTCAGAAAGTTTTTAGAGGGAGATTATTCACTAGAGGATAAAGCAAGGTCAGAAAGGCTAACTGAATTGTACGACACTGAACTACTCCATCTTTTCGTACCGATAGTAGGCAGACGACACGTCAACTGGCAGAGAAGCTGGAAGTGTCTTATAGGACAGTGGGAATCCATCGGAAGGGTCCTGGCTTTGCATGGAAATTTGGAGCTTGGATTCCACATGCCCTGTCAGACGCTCAGTGCAAAACCACACTCACAAGAGAAACAATAAAGGAGCGGGGCTGGGAGGTAATGCCACATCCAGCGTATAGCCCTGACCTCGCCCCCACCGACCACCACCTCTTCCTTGCTCTCAAGCAAGAAATTGGAGAGAAATATTTTGAAACGGATGAAGACCTCAAAAATAGGATTCAGCAATGGTACGACTCCAGAACTGCAGTCATTTAAGCGAGAGGAATTATTAAAGTACCCAGTCTTTGGAGAAGTGTAGTGGAACAAAATGGAGTTTATCCCAACTGATTTGACATTGTAGTTGTGAAGTAATAAATCTTCGAAAAAAATGAAAAGGCTTTTTTCCAACCTAATACTTCAGGTTCACGTCACCCTGGCCACTCTTAAAGGAGACTGAGCACTTTTTAATCAGCCTGAGCACCTCACAAACAAAACCAATTGTTATCCAAGTTGAAATATGTCTCCCTCAAAATTGTTAAGATAAATTTTCGACTTGAATGGTTATGACTTTCTTTGAAATGATTCGTAATTCGCTTGCCACAAAACGTAATTACAGTGGTTGAACTGCTAAACATTGTTTTGTTATTTCAGTTATTGAAATGGTATTACGCTTATTCCAAAGTGCAGAAGCCAGCAATTTTTCAGTGTGCTTAAGAAGAGATCGCGCCCTGCAATCATTTAGCTGCGACCTTCATTTTATTGATAGCAAAAATTCCGTAAAAAAAGGGAAACAGGGAAAAAACGGAAAACGGACTTACTTTCCTTGGCAGCTTCACGTAAACAGTCACTTTTCACTGCCATTCAAGTGAAAACGGCAGGTGAGCGCATCGGTCAATATTTTTTGAAATACTGTTGAAAAATTGCTGATTTCTCGCGCTTTTTAATTTAATTGATTGAAACGCTTTTAAATTTAAACGATCTTAAACAGTTATTTCTTCCTGAAATATAAAAAATTCGTGACATTTCACTTCAGTTACCTTTTTTAGACCAAAAACTAAAGGCAAAGTAAATTGAGCGCCCTATTTCGTTCTAACATCAATTGTTTTGCGCATTTCCGTTTTCTATTAGCGTTTTCTTTTTCTAAATTTTGCTTTACCTACTGCTAGATTGAGGACAGCAAATCTGCCAGTGGGTCTTCAACCCAATGCAAATTTCAAAAAAACCTGCTAACTTTCTTTTTATAAAAATAGCGTTAAGACGTTAATCCATATTTTTAACGGAAAATGCCGTTAGTTCGTTAAAATCGTTAAACCTTTAACCGTTAATGGCCACGGCTTTAGGCACCACCACGACCTTGTTGCTGCCTTCCTCTCTGTTTTCACTCCCGATTGCAATGTTCTTCACTCACGAAATTTTCACGAGAATTGTGCTTTAGAATTTCAACTTATGCAATACATTTTTTTATTTTTCTCGTTGTAATTCGTGGAAGGCTTTCTTAGCATGGACCAAGGGACGGTTTGCAATAGATCGTGGACCTTAGCAGCTCAAATTCTTGCGGAAGATGGAACTTCGTGCACGAGGAACGACTTAACTGAGTTGCTATTGTTCGACGTTAGGCTTCCTCGAAGTGCCGCCGTGCGGAATATTGAGCAAGGTGTCCTCAAAATGTAGGCGGCTGAACAGTCGCAAGCGTCGCAGGTAGGGCAAGTCGCAACTGCGCGGTCGTCAAATAGCGTGACCTAAATCCGTGCGAAGGGCGTGGAAAGGGTTTACTCGAAAGGGATCGGTTGGCGGTTGAGTGGCCTATGCAGGGACAAAAATCGCAGTCACTGGAGTGCGTACTTACCTGGTAACTGCGAACTAGTTCAGTCCTTTCTAACTGGCTTCGATCACCCTTCATTCAGCTAGGCTGTAGTTCGTCCGATTGTTCAATGCATGCCTACTGTCAGCCAAGTAGAAGCGAAACATGTTGCCTCTAACGAAGATTTGTGCTGGCGAGGTCGTTCGCTTCCCATCTGCCGACTTAGTCGCGCCTTCGCTCAATATCGTCACGATTGCTTGGGTGACGTCTACAAAGACGATAATTTCGCAGTCGCCTCTGTCATTTCAATGGCCCCGATCGAGGGGCCACTGCTTTAGGCACCACCACGACCGTGTTGCTCCTTCCTCTCTGTTTTCACAGCCCATTTTACAGAGCGTGAATACAGAGAATCAATATGAATTCGCGACAGCTCTCCGCGCTTTCGTCCCACGCTGCTTCTTCTGGCCACATGCGTCATCGCTCCACGTCTTGCCATGCCTTTCTGGATGTGACCGTTCAGACTGGTCCAATGTAGATGGTGCTTATTGCGGTGGGCTGATGATTTCGATGTACAGTGCCTCTCCACCATGTTCCGCAGTGCGCACAACCACGCTGTAGCCCCGACTTCGTGCTTCGTCAGCGAGGGGCTAGCACTCCAGCGCAATTTTCGCGTCACGGCGGCGTTCTGAATGACGGCGGCAACCAGCTGCTGCCATACCAGCCGAGCAGGATTGCAGCGACCTTGTAAAGGCAGCAATCTCAGAAGTCATGCTGTGTATCGGCTAATGAACCAGCAAATCCACCACGCTCTTCCAAAGGAAACACAGGAGCAGACTGGTTCCACTTTTTTCGGAAACGCTCCTCGCCTTCCTTTCCTTTCTACTATCCTCATGGTATATGTATGTAGACTGCCTACCGCTCACAGTAATGCCTTTCCTTCTTTCTTGCCTTCTCACCTTGCTTGATAATACTGCACCTCGCGCAGTTCTTTTCTGAGTTGTCTCTATTCACAATGGAGTTTTTTGAACACGCACAGCGTTATTTATGAAAACATGAAACGCGGGATTTCTCGATTTCCGATTCTTAATGAAGACTAGTGAAGTTACTGTGGTAATAAAAGTGTTGAAACACACGTCACGGCAATTTTTATTCTATGTTCTCTAATTTTTATTTCATATTGTCGGGAACTGCCACTACGACTCCATTAAGTGACCGGTTGTTGTATATCCTTTCGTCCCTACCGCACGATAGAGTGATCCTTTGAGTTGCACTCGCTTGAAAGGCACGAATAACTGCAAATATGTTGCATGTTCCTCAGGTCAGTCTGAAGGGTGCAGCAAGACTGCAGCCGATGAACCTGTGAATGAGGACGTGCAGAGTGATGTGCATGTTCGCATTGGTGGACAAAGCAGAACGAAAACCTATCCTCATATGTCCATGCAATTTCTCATAGCGCTCACCTAAAACACGCAATCAGTTTTTTTGGGATCTGAAATTGTACCTTTATAGGAACATCCTTTAATGATCTAAATGCGTTGGGCTGCTCAATTCAGCATTTGATGCAAATCGTAAGAATGCGTGCACCGCTTTGCCGCAAGCTGCTTGCCGCTGCGTAACATTTTACGCATCATGACGAGCTTTTAACGAAGCGTTTCACAGCGGATCTGAGTACAAATCCGCCAGTTTTAGGAAAAATCAAGCAACCAGCGATTTAACCGACATTGACGTTCGCTTACCCACAAAGATTGCGCAAGGTAGGGATATATACGTTGCAATGAATATAAGCAACAAGTGCATGTCGAGGTCGACAAATTCCTACCTGAAGGTATGTATGAGCGTTCACCCAAAATTTGAGATTGAAAAGGCCTTTATGAGCACCGCTAGAACAGTGACGTCAATACAGCCATTTCTTTCAACCCACTGCTGATTGCTGGTTGCTAGGAGCCCTTCCAATGGCTTGCTGGACAGTTTTTTTCTACGAAGGAATTCTGAGTGCATTCTATTTCAAACGATGCAAGGACTACATCAGATTCACCGTTTCCTCTTCTTTGTGCTCCTCTCATTTTTGTGCATTTCTTCTCCAGCTAATTGGCGACATGTGATTCGCTTTGATCCAAGTTAAGGATCCTGTCAAAAGAAGATACGAAATATACAAGTTTCGAAAATTCCGAAAAAATGTGAAATTTCATAAAGTGTCTTCTTTTCACCCACTATTATGATTTAGTGAACAACTATAATAAATCGCTCGATTGTTTACAAGAATTTACCACAGCTTTTTATCCTTAAATACCACCCTCAAATATAATTTTTATACACAAATTACCTGTGGGACGTGTCATCTGATCGACCTGAAACCTTGAAAGCTCGTTCGCTGAAACTGATGCACTCTCATACTCGCTTCTTTTTGCAGTATGTACTTCGCAGAGCTACACTTTTTGGCCAACAAAAGATTAACAGGGTCGACTCAATTCTGTTTCTTAAAGCCTCATGTGGGTGATATTGAGTTGTAATACAAAACAAATAAAAATTGAGGTTCGAAGAAGTAAAGAAATGTGTAAAGTGCCATCCTTAATTACAAAATAAATATTACTTAGCATAAAAAATATTAAAAAGGTTCGTTTCGCCACTATCTTCAGACGAACCTTTGTGTAATGCTCCTCCCGTGCCTCTTCAGTGAAGAAGAGGAGCATATTTTAAGATATCTTTAAAATCTATTTGTGTGTGAAGAGAGATAGGAGAATGAAAAGGAAGAGAGATTAGATGTAAAAAAGAAGAGAAAGAATGAATACGATAGGATGAGGAATTAGACACTACTTGAGAAAATTGAGTTTAAAAATGAAGACAAAGGAGGAGTAAAAAAATGTGAGTTAAACAAAAAGATATTTCTGAATGAAGTAGAAAAACACGTTCTAAGTTGAAAGGGGTTAATTGAAAGGCTTATTTATATAAAAATTATAATTATATCTAATTGTTACAATTATGACTATATAATTAAAATTAAATGTATAATTATAACTTATGATTATAATTTATTGTATAATTATTACAATAAATGTATCTCTAATAATGACATTTAATAATTATTATAAAATAACAACCCCAATTATTAAAGTTTATGACAAACTAAATATATACATCGTAGTTATAAACCATAATTTTTATATAATTATAATTTGTTATGTATAATTATTTTTATTTATTATTATTTTTTATTTTTTTATTTTTTATTAATATTATAACTATAACTATAATAACTATAATAACTAATATAGTTACTATTATTACCATCAGTTTTAAAAATTGAAAGACTTACCCACTTTGCCACTAAGCCAACGATGTTTTGCTGCGACCAGAACTCTAGCGCCAGGCTGGACTCGAACCCGCACCGCCTGCTGGCGGGCAGGGATACTCTACGCCATTACGCCATCGGCGCTGCTTGATCGAACGCAGCATCCACACCTCGTAGGACCACGAGCACTCATGCGTGTGTCGGGAGATATCAGGCACTTATGCTGAAGGTCGTGATAGAAATGATTCAAGTCAGTTTCTTTACACCTCCAGTGGCTGGAATTGAGGTTGTAAGCTCTCATGGCGATATTTCGATCACAACAAAACATCAGAACGCAACAAATTGACAGGAGCGTTTTTTCGCGAAAGAGCGGTACTGACAAATTTGTTCTTGACAGTCAGTAATTCTAAAGCTGCTCATCCGGACCATCTGCGAGCATTGCTGGCGAACGACATTAGCTTGAAGAGAAGAGCATGCTATGGAAAACGATATCATCGGCACAGTCGGTTTAGGGGGAGGGTGGGGGGGGGGGGGGGGGTGCACTGCCTACAAGGCGAGGATACTTTCGGTGTGCAACTTACGGAAGTACACTTTTCTAGCGGTGGCCCACCAAAGCATAAGTATCGCGCTGGAATGTTTTGCTCTAGTACGAAAAGAAAGTGAGAAAAGTCATCGTCGCAAGAGCGATCCACCCCCTCCCTAACCCGCATAGCTTCTCAAAGTCTTCAGCGTTCTACTCGAACATGTCATGCGGGAAACTCTCATGGGCTCCGCCAGATGTAGGGCTCTGGACTTGCCAGCTCACAATCAGTGCTGACGATCAGTCGACGAATTTCTTCGTACAGTGGCTTCGTTGTTCAAAAGTCATCCGAATTATCTCTCCGTGGCTCGTCATTTCTGCGGCCAGGTTGCTCCGCTTCTTATCACACCTGCCCCTATCGATGTGCGCGTATCGATTTCCTTCGGTATTCGTGGTCCTTCAGCACTACCTGCAGATTCTTCACAGTTTTCAAGCATCAGCGCCAGAAGCCTGGAATTATCCTTTCGTTTCTAACATTTTGCGATCCTTTCCTGCAATTTCTCTTGGGCTTTCCCAGCTACCAGAAATATTAAATGTTGATATACGTTTTCACAGGAGCGCATGGTGCGCAGTTGGAGGTGGTACCGGCTGTCGCGTGCACCCGACTCTATGTTTATTTATTTATTTATTGGCACCAAGACTGTGCGCTATACAGTTAATTAAACACGCTGGACACGATGAACACGATGAATCGAGAATCACTGAACAGAGTAAAATAGACAACAACAGATCAACCTATTGTATCCATCCGAACTATGCGATGAGAACAACCTTCATTCCAGAGAAAAAAGTAGTCTCGCACATCAAATGAAATCAACTTGAGAAACACACCGGTCTGGGGTAGGGGAACTGGAAGAAGACGAGCAGTGGGCCGCCAACACTACAAGTCGCTAGGGGAACGGCTCCGGAGATCAGCTTAGTAGGTCCGCGCGAGGGGCGGTCTTTATGTACGAATGGTCGCCGCGCGCGCGACGACGGCTGTTGCGTGCGCGATGAGCTCTGCCGCGGTTGTGCGAGTTGTCGCAAACGACCTGCTGCGACGCCAGGTTTGAGGTGTTGATATCCCCTTCCGCTGTTGCAGGACCTGCGGGAAAACATGCTCTGGTTCAGAAATTGAGTTCCAACACCGAACTAAACAACATTCTTATGCTCAATCTATTCTTAGATGGCGCTTTCTCATGAAGAGCTGAAAAGGTGACACACTGAAGTGTGACCTTCCTCGCAGTGAAAATGGTTTTGTGGACACTTCCTTACACATGATGTGCAGGTTCTGATGCAAGTCTAGATTGGAGCTTATCCTGTATCTCCCTCTAAACTAGCACCTTTTCTTAAGCTCACCAACTCTAAGTGAATTTCTACAGCAATAATACTACTGTAGTCGTGCTTACCGTTTTCATTTAAGAAAATTTCGAAAAAGATCCGTACGTTGAGAAAAAAGAAGGTGGATCTCTCGCTCTAGACTTGCACTCAAGTTCTTAGTAGAAGATAATTCATTGATGTTAAGCGGGCATGTTTTACTCTATTACAAATGCCCTGAAGAAAATTGATACCTGTTGTGAGAGTTTTGTTCAGGTAGAGAGCGAGCGGTACCAGTCATTCCTCACACCATTTCGGGCGATGTTTTAACGAAATTTGATTTACTTATATTTCCATTTCGATGTTCCCCACTTCGGTTCCCTCCATTTTCCGCCTATTCTGTTGTCCTCCACGTTCTGCTTTCTTGCAAAGGATTGTCGCACATCGCTCGGCAAACAATATCCCTCGTCTAAGCCCGAATGCACTGCTGTGGGAGGGGAAATGCGAGGTCTAGTGGTCTTCGGGACGGTTTTCACTCAATTGTAGTGATGACGAGATGGCAGTGACGAGCTTTCCAGAAAGGAAAGTTGTTCCGAGATCCTCAACCATGGCTCTTGGGATGCGGATCGCTGGCCGTTGAAGTCGCCCTATTGCGGTGACTTTTGCCGCGCTTGCCGCGCAGTTTTGGAACAGGAACAATTACAAGGTGTCAAGGAATGCAGCGCCATACAAGGAACATAATCAAATGCAGATTCGTAGAGACTAACATTGCATAGCGGGAATTATTATAAATAAACAGGACAAAAAAACTTCACTAAGGTAGGAATGCAAACTTAGAAACGGACAAGGATAGAAATCTTTGAAAATTAAAAAAAAAACTTTCAAAGAAAACAAGTGTTCTGCTTACGGTATATCGACAATGTACAAAACTGAGAGCAGGTCAATCTTTTTCAATCTGTAGTCAACGAGCACTCCGAAAGAAAGTACAATTGAAGATCTCTTCAAGATTTTTCTTCTTGATTTTGGGATAGCGGAAACAGTAACTGTTTCGGAGACCAAGTGTTGGCAAAAATACCCAGTACTTGCTTGCTCTAAGAATTGATTCTCCTTTTAGTACCTTGAAACAGAAAGCGAGATCATTGAATATGCGCCTGTAGAATAGACTTTTAAGTTTAAAAAACATTATCCTTTCCTTATAACTACAGTACCGGACATGTCTTTTGGTCATTGGCCGAAAAAGACGCGCCGGCCAACATAGGCCGCTTTGGAGCGTTCCAAAGCGGCCTTTTTGAATAACTTCTTTAGAAATCAAGTACTTGCATAAATAAGCATATATTTGAACTCAGCAGCTCGAGCTCTATCTTCCGGTATATAAATCTCAGTAGAGTTGAGCAATGCATATAGGCCCGACAGAATTAATCGAGTGGTCGCGACAACCTGTAGAGCGATCGAGCGACAGCTTGAAGAGTGAGCGTTTGGGGAGCCTTATCACAAATTTGCAGCCGCCCAACTTAGGAGTTGCTTTAAGACTGTCCAGCTAGCCTTTGGAGTGCGCCATGCATAATGCATATAGGATCGAACCTATCAATCGAGGGGGACAGCTTGTAGAGTGAGCGTCTGAGGAGTTTTATCACAAATTTGCAGCCACCCTACTCAGGAATTGCTTTAAGACTGTCCAGCAACCCTTTGTTTTGCGCCGTGCACAATGCATATAGGATCGAACCTATCAATCGAGTGGGAGCGACCGCTTCAAGTTGCACGCGCGGCCGAGTTCGGAGCGCAATAACTCTGTAAATTCCGAATCGTTTCGGCTGCAGCTCGTGAGTCTTATAGGCAGTGAAACGATGTAGTAGTACGCTAAAGTGGAACGGTGTAGCTTATGATTATGTAAAGTTACAGGGACGCGAATAAGCAGGTTAGCCTTGTGTGACACGATTTTTTCGGATTTCAGTCGATCTCTGCAGGAAGACGCGGAGACCTAACGAACTAAAAACGCGTAGTTGAGCAGAACAATTAATGTACTTTACGATGACATGCTAACAACTCCATAGCTTCGTGAAATGCCTTAGCCCCATCTGCCAATTTAGAGTGGCGGAAGATAGCGGCTAGAGTTTCTTGAGTTCTTGCACGCCCAGATTTGAGTTTTCGACACTCGCAATGGTACTGCTCTGTTCAGCGTGAAAAGCGCTATCGAATGGTGGCAATTTCGGCCGATTTTGGAAAAATCGTTTTTTTGATAATTTCGCATCGAGGACGAGACCGCTCCAGGCCATGGCAGATGGACGATGACGTCATCGAAAATCGATGTTTTCGAAAGTGGCCATGCTTGATACGATTCGATAGAACTTTTCCTGCTGATTTCAATAATGTTACTAGAAGTATCGAGAACTGTGATCTGGGCGAATAAGAGCGCGGACAACCTCGACCGTTACTGTGCCAAATAGGACGCAAGGGCGTGTTCGGAGCGCAGTAACTCTATCGGGATCGAATTGATCTGGCTGCAACTTGTCGATTTTGTAGCCAGTAAAACGTTTTAGTAGAGTGGTAAAAAACTGCGATATAGCTTGTGAATGGACGAAGTAACAGTTGAGCAAATGTGCAGGTGAGGCTTGCGTGACGCATTTTTCTCCGATTTCGGTGGACCACGGCGAGAAGACGCCGCGAGCTAACGGCCTCAAAATGCGTATGCGAACAGAGCACTTAAGGCACTTTACGGTGGCGGACTCAGAGCTTCTCAGCTGCCTAAACTGCCTTAGCCCCATCTGTCGTTTTAGGGCGGCGGACTTAGCGGTTGAAGTTTCCTGCCCTCTTATTCGCCCATATTTGGGTTTCCGACACTTCCGGTAACACCGTGTTGTTCATAACCAAAAGCTCTATCGAATGGTGTCACTCTCGACCAATTTCAAAAAAAAATCGATTTTTTGACAATATCGAGGACGTAGGCGCCCTAGGCCAAGCTTCGCGGACGATGACGTAATCGATAACCGGTATTTTCGAAATTGGCCAAATTTCCTCGTGCAAACTGCGTCCAAAATCGTCTAGGCGTTATTTGGGGCGCTGAATACGAATCCGACGTCCTTTTTTGAAAATTCCGTCGACTTCGGTAGGTTTTGGATTTTTTTCTGGATAATTGAGGGTGGTCGGGTCAGGATCATCGATTCTCCTTAAAATTCGTGTAGGGTCGGAGACTTATTCGGGGTGCCGAACACGATGCCGAAGTACATTTGAACGATTATTGCAGGAGACCGCTCATACCGATAACTGAGGGTGATCGGTGATCCTGACCCAACCACCCACAAACGGGAAGTAACCTGCTGAAGTCGACGGAATTTTCAAAAACGGACGTCGGATTCGTGATCAGCCCCCCCCCCCCCCCCAAATAACGCCTAGACGATTTTGGACGAAGTTTGCACGAGGAAGTTTGGCCAATTTTGAAAATACCGGTTATAGATGACGTCATCATCTCGGCCTAGGGCGCCCACGTCCTCGATATTGTCAAAAAATCGATGTTTGCGGAATTGATTGAGAGTGACACCGTTCGATAGAGCGTTCAGAGCTGAACAGAACGGCTCCATTAGAACTGTCGAAAGCTCAAATGGGGGCGAGTAAGGGCGGAAGAAACTTCACCGCTGTCCTCCGCCGCTCTAAAATGGATGCCGGGAGCGAGGCGGGTTAGGAAGCTGGGGAGCTCTGGGCACTTCTTCGCAAAGTACCTTAACTGCTTTGCTCGCTTACGCATTCCTAGACCGTTAGCTTGTTACGTCTTCCCACAGTGGTCGACTGAATCTGGAAAAAATCGTGTCACACAAGGCTAACCTGCATTTTCGCACCGCAATAATTTCGCCAGTTTAGAAGCTACCACGGTGTACTTTTGGGGACTACAAAACCATTCTACTGCCTACAAAATGCACTAGCTGCAGCAGGAACGATTCCATCTCCACAAAGTTATTGCGCTCCGAACACGGCCGCGCATGCAATTTGCGAGCTGTCGCGCCCACTCGATTGATGGGTCCGATTCTGTATGCATTGTTTACGGCACACTCCAAATGCAAGCTAGACAGTCTTAGAGCAATTTCTGGTTGAGACGGCTGGAAATTTCCGATAAAACTCCCTAAACGCCCGCTCTACAAGTTGTTGTGCCGCGCCTACTCGATTGATTCTGTCGGGCCTATATGCATTGTTCAACTCTACTGAGATTTATATACCAAAAGATAGAGCTTGAGCTGCTGAGTTCAAATATATGTTTATTTTCACAAGTATTTGATTTCTAAAGAAGTTATTCAAAAAGGCCGCTTTGGAACGCTCCAAAGCGGCCTATGTTGGCCGGAGCGGCTTTTTCGGCCAATGACCAAAAAACATGTCCGGTACTGTAGGAATTGGACCAGGATCAGACGAAGATCGTATATATCTGATAAGCGGAATTTTCGTAAACATTTTTTGCAATTTTTCAACCCAGCAATATTCCAATAATGGTACGACATACGACTTGTACAAGTTTATCAGGATTGGGCTTTCAGTGTTTTTAATAATTTTAAAAATCAAAAACTGAGTAGAAAAAGCTTTTCTTACAATGCTATCTATATGAGTTCAAAATCCCACATACGATCCACGACAACTCCTGAATCACCGTAGTTGTTGAAATTGTACTCCACATTCTCTAAAGTACCAATATGGAAGACAGAGGTTTTGGTGATATTCACCGGTATTTGCCAAGCATCAGCCCACTCCATCATAATATTGATAGATTGAGATAAGTCTTGACAAACCTGATCCTCGTTTTCACCGTTATATGCACGGTATATTTTTATGTCGTCAGCATACATTTGTACCTTCACTTGGTTGCCAGCCGATAATCTTGAACGAAGATGGTAGGATGTAAGAAATAGTACCGGTGAAAGTACGCCTCACTGGGGCACTCTGCCTTTGCATTTGAAGCAACTTGAAAAGGAGTTCCTAACCTTAACGCGCATAGGCCTACCACTCAAATGCGAGTGAATCCATCTCCAAAGAGAACCTTGAATACCAAGTTGGTGAAGCTTGATGAGAAGTTTCTCATGGCTGAACCTATCAAGAGCTTTGGACAAGTCGAAGTAAATGACATCAACCGAGTTTCCGTTATAGCGTCAGAATCTGCAATCTGAGTGGCTGTAGAAGCGCCTACCGTAAAACAGTGCTGCTCAGAAGGAACTAACCAGGATACTATCTCAACGGTAGGTCGGAACGGCGCAAGTGTTGTATATGGGCAGAACCGCCTCTCTCTGGGTAGTAACAAACTGCAAGTATCTCGACCCCAATACAACTCTGCGCAGAGTTAGGGGCGACGGAAGTCGCGGGTTGGCGCTCTGTTGATTCACGTGCTCCACAGCTGACGGGCGCGCGCGGGATGCGGGCTCGTATCGCGACTCAGCGCAGTGCACATGTGGCGTAGTAGGGAAGAGCTCGGGCTCGTGAATGAGAGGGCGAGGTTTGGATCCCGCAGAGTGCGATCGTTTTGCCCTTTTGCAAAATCCATGTTTATCATATAGGTAATCCACCTAGGGGTATTATAGTGTGTTATAGAGCATGTTTACATATAACATATGCTTCAAACTACACATTAGCTAAAATGTTCACTTCTGTGTGTCACTTATTTTGAGCCTATTTTGTGTGAAGCTATAGTTATGTAACGATAGATATTTTGTGGCAAAAAGTTCCGACTCCACCGTCAAAAAATTTTTTCGCTGAAACTTTGTCTAGGGGGGTCATTTGGGGTGCTGATCACGAATATGACATCCGTTTTTCACGATGCGGTGGGAGGCCACCCATACCGTTAACAAGGGTGGTCCAGGCAGGGTCAGCGATTTCGCTGAAACTTCGTCTAGGGGGGTTATTTGGGGTGCTGATCACGAATCTGACATCCTTTTTCACGATTCTGTCTCTACCTGCCGTCATCGGCAGAAACTTTAAGAATGTAATCCTGTGCCATATTGTATCTATATTATTCAGCCGAATCGTGAAAAACGGATTTCAGATTCGTGATCAGCACCCCAAATAACCCCCCTAGACAAAGTTTCAGCGAAATCGATGACCCTGCCTGGACCACACTTGAAAACGGTATGGGTGATATGTTATATGTAAACATGCTCTATAACACACTATAATACCCCCAGGTGGTTTACCTATATGATAAACATGGATTTTGCAAAAGTGCGAAGAGAACGCAGTCTGCGGGATCCAAACCCTCGACCCCGCGTTTACGAGCCCGAGCTCTTCCCTACTACGCCACCTGTGCACTGCGCTTAGCCGCGATACGAGCTCTCATCCCGCGCGCGCCCGTCAGCTGTGGAGCACGTGAATCAACAGGGCGCCAACCCGCGACTTCCGTCGCCCCTAACTCTGCGCAGAGTTGTATTGGGGTCGAGATACCTGCAGTTTGTTACTTCCCAGAGAGAGGCGGTTCTGCCCATATACAACATTTGCGCCGTTCCGACCTACCGTTGAGATAGTATCCTGGTAAGCTGTTTCTAGAGAGATGAGCTACTATTCTATCCCGCACAATTTTTTATAATATTTTGATTGTAGCAGGTGTTATACTTATAGGCCTAAAGAAGGAAAGTAAAACGGAACTAAAATTTTGTGGAATAGGCGTGGTAATGGACTCCTTCCAGATCTTGGGAACTTCGCAATACATCAAGGAAATATTAAAAATCATTGAGAGAGGCCTGTAAAGTGAATGCGCATATTTTTGAAACATAATTTGTGGGATCCCATCGAAAGTTGCTGACATAGAACTTTTCATCTGCTTCATAATTCTCACTTAGCTGTATTACAAAATTACATACTCCGCTTATATCGGATCTCTGAGCTATTAGTGATTACTCGAGTAAAGT
The DNA here is from genome assembly GCA_947359475.1 of Heligmosomoides polygyrus bakeri. Taxonomy (NCBI): domain Eukaryota; kingdom Metazoa; phylum Nematoda; class Chromadorea; order Rhabditida; family Heligmosomidae; genus Heligmosomoides; species Heligmosomoides polygyrus. The sequence goes on from OX375868.1 coordinate 61,386,341, forward strand.
ACTCAATTCACTTGACGTCTCTTCCGATCTTGAAGTGAAAACAGAAGCAAAATAACTTGCGAGTGCTTCTGCCTTTTGAGGATCGTCTTTGTAAAGAACATCGGCGTCGTCTTTAAGGACAGGCAACTTTTGGTGAGCTTTCAGCTTACATCGCATTAAGGAAAATAGAGCCTTTTTATTACGTGGTTTTGAAGAACATCTCTCACAGTATGCTGCAAACCTACTCAAGTGATGATCCAATTCATGACACATCTTTCTGTATTATGGATGTGAAAGATTATTTATTGGTTCGGAATTCCCGCCCTGGCCAATCAAGTCTTCCATGTTTCCGGGGACGGCGAACTGGTACCTGACTTGCCTGTATCGTTAAAACACGGACTTGTTCATCGGCTAGCCACCACAAGGCATGTGTTGTATATTCCAAATACGCATTGAAATCGTCCCTACGACATCCTGTAGAAGTATATGTAAAGCGTGAGTAATGCGTAGCGCATTCCAAAAGGACAGAGTATTGGCTTTTTTACCTGTATCCTTATGCATTTTTCACCAATTGTCTAAATTTTGCAAGCATAGCATTACGCGTCCACATCATGAACATCACAAAATGAAGACGACTGGATTACGTCGACGTTTGTGATCGTGGCTACTGGGTCTTTTATCTTCAGGCGAGGAACAAAACAATGAGAATATCGGTCCCCCGGAACATCGCCTGCAGTTCACAGGTTCCTCTCCCAATTGCTCCACTTTTTTTGGATTGAGCGCACTAGTTAATCACTCAATGTTGAGAACAGGTTTCTAATCCATTTTTTGCTCCTGAAGAGCATCAAATGTTTCGGTGTGCAGGAGCGCAGCGCAACCAGCTAAAGACCCACACTTCCACTAAGCGCTCTTCTTTACTTTACTTTATTGGGACGTGAACAGAAGGCGTAAAACGTTCACGTATAAAAAACACAAAAACAAATACACTAATTAGGAGCAAGCACACGGGTAAAGGCACTGATCGGGCAGTAGAGACATATTCTAGGGGAAAAAACAAGAACTGTGAAGAGGAAGGTAAAATAGAAGAGCACTGAGCAGATGACCAAAAAACAGAAATGACGCGAAGGAAAGTTATAAACGGCTTGAAAATTGAGAGTTACGGAGGTTTTAATTGGCGATCAAGATACTTTCTAAAACGCCTTAAGGACATCTGTAACGCTCCCTCCCTCATGAAGGGAAGGAATAATCGAAAAGTTCTGTGGGAAAAAAGTTCGCTCTGATCTGACTTTTCCCTACGGAGTAGGGGAGTCTTATCCTTTCTTGCCTAGTAGTGTATTGCTAAGTACAAAACGAAAGAAATCCGTGATGTCGGCTTTAGCTATGCCTTTGAGAATATTGAATAACATAATGACATCATTTTTAGTTCTTCTCCTCCTGAGATAAGACAGGCCCATTTGTCAAGCTCTATCTAGGAAATTTAGCTTGACAAATGGACCTGTCTAGGAATCAAGGAGTAATCGAAATTGAAGCATCTAATAATTATTTTTTTCCGTGGTCTTCTGTGTTAATCAAGAGTAGGATCAAGCGTGGAGTTCGATTTTTCCGAAAATTTACGACCCTCCCCTTTCCAGAGCGGTTGGTACAACCTCCCTCTTGTCTCCATCATGTTTCATTTCTTATCTGTGTTGATTTTCTCAAGTTTTTATGTAATCTTCGAACCCCTTAATAGGTACTTCTTTCCAAGCGTAGCTTCGACCAGCGGATATCCATTCACAGAAGAAGACATTTTAGTGATTGATTGATTAAATCACTTAACATTAAAACAGAGAGTTGTTCAACGTTTCAATACTTGTTGTTCTATAACACAGTTAAAAATAAAGCACTCTTGTGAGCAGTTTTCGAATTATTCATGACGAGATCAACTTCTGCAGGTTTTTTAAGGAACTCATGGATGCGGCACTTTTGTCTACCCGAATAAGCAACATCTGCGTCTGAACTCTTTAAAATTAACAATAGATCATTAGGTCATCTGCAAACTGTTCACATATTATGATGGAGTTTGTAAACTTTGAGGGAAGATCCGTTGTGTACAAGATGAAAAGACGACAGCACGACTCCTTGAGGGATGATCTAACCTTTGAAAGTATGCAGTTAATTTTCACCTAGAACGTCCTTCCTGTCAGATATTCTGCTAACCATTCTCTAAAAGAGGATGGAAACCAACCTTGCTCATTTTGTATATGAGTTTCTGATGGCTATCCACATCAAAGGCTTTAGAAAAGTCGAAATAGATTACGTCGCACATTTCTCATCATCTAGAAGGGTGGTCCATTCATTTCGGCTTTCTGACAGGTTCGTCTCTACTGAACGCCCTTTTACGAAACCATGCTGATTCTTAGGAATGATCGCGTTTCGTTCTAAATGATCAGTCATGACTTTTTGATAACTTTCTCGAATACTCTGCAGAAAAAGATGTTATACTTACTGGTCGGTAATTTCTAGGGCCAGAGGCTGGTTCTCTTTTTAAAAGCGGTGTCACAAAAGAATGTTTCAATCTACACGGAAATTTGGATTACATTAGCGATTGATTACAAAGGTAGGTGAATGGATTAGTGATCACATGCGCAACCTTTCGGAGGAATGAGAAGAGCACATAATCGGGTGTAACGGAATAGGATGTTTTCCAATAAAAATTTAAATTAAAAATATTTTCTTCTTGGAACCGAGAAATTGTTAGCATTTGATTTTTAACATCGGTAACAAACGGGGGTAGGTTTCCGTCATCTTTGGAATGTACCGACTGAAATTCGTCAGCTAGTAATTTCCACCTCCTACACGCCGCCTACGACTCCGGAGAAGAACTGCTCCTCGGAACATGCGACAGCAGGGGAGTAGGCGGCGTTGGTGTCCTCGTCAACACGCACTTGGCCATGAACATCGATTCGTACGAGTCTCTGACAAGCCGAATCGGACGTCTGCGACTGAAGCGATGTGGCTCCGTGCCAGCTTTGACCGTATTCGTCGCGTATGCCCCAACATCCGACTACGACGACGAAGAGGTCGAAGCCTTCTACGTGGAGCTGGAGAAGTTCTATAAGGAAGATCACACCTTCTACAAGGTAATCGTCGGCGACTTCAACGCCAAGATCGGGCCACGAAGGTCGCCGGAAGAACTTCACATCGGAACCCACGGTTTGGAGTGGAACGAGCAAGGTGAAAGGCTGTCTGAGTTTATCATGTCGACCAAGACCATCCATGGAAACTCGCAGTTCCAGAAGCCTCCCTCCCTACGATGGACCTGGGAATCCCCCGGTGGCCAGTTCCACAACGAGATCGACCACATCATCTTCAATCGCAAGTATTGCCTGACCGATGTCTCCGTTGTCCCCAAGTTCTACACGGGATCGGACCACCGCCTCCTTCGCGCGAGGTTCCGCTTTTCGCGTCAAGGAGAGAAGGCCGCGAAGTTCAAGAAGAGGAGTCCCAGAACGACCATCCTCTGGGATCTCTACACCTCTCTTGTCGGTCTTTGGGAAGATGCCGTCATGGACAACGTCGACGAGGAATACGATCGCTTCGTGCACCATCTCCACGATAGTGCTAAGGGAGCCGAGAGCTTGAAGACCACCAAGAGACGCCTGTCTCCGGAAACTCTCGAGCTGATACGCCAGCGTGGAGCAGCACGAGCGTCAGGCAACTATCAACTGACGTCCGAGCTTGCAAAGCTATGCAGAGCGGCGATAAAGGAAGATCTGAAGGAGAGAAGGGCGGAAGTGTTGGCTGAAGCAGCAGAGGCAGGGCTGAGCATCCGCAATGCCCGCCGGAACTTCGCCAACTTCAAGACCAAGATGACCGCTCTCCGACGTCCTGACGGAACCGTCACCTCTTCCAGAAGGACCATGGAGAAAGTCATCCACGACTTCTACTCCGATCTCTTCGATAGCCACGTCCACCTGCCCCTACGCCATCTTCCGCAGGATGGATACGTCATCCCCTCTGTTCTCCCTTCCGAGATCCGACACGCCATCTCGTCGGTGAAGAAACGTACAGCACCCGGTCCTGACAGGATCAGAGCTGAACACCTGAAGAACCTCCCGCCAGCGCTCATCAACACCTTGGCGCGGCTCTTCACACGCTACCTGTCCGAATGCAAGGTTCCATCTCAGTGGAAGACCAGCAAGACCGTCTTGCTGTACAAGAAGGGAGACGTGCACGACATTGGCAACTATCGCCCGATCTGCCTGCTGTCCGTAGTCTACAAGCTGTTCACTCGAGTCATCCTGAATAGGATTAGTAGAACGCTGGACGAAGGACAGCCATGCGAACAAGCAGGATTTCGGAGAGGATTCAGCACGATCGACCACATACACACCATTACGAAGCTCATCGAAGTGTCGCGAGAGTATAAGCTGCCGCTGTGCCTTACGTTCATCGACCTGAAGAAGGCATTCGACTCCGTCGAGACTGAAGCGGTCATGGAAGCCCTGCTCACCCAGGGCGTTCCTACTCAGTACATCAGAGTCCTTCGAGAGCTGTACAGTGGATTCACGACCAAGATCTCACCATTCTACAACGACGTCGTCATTGACGTGAAGAGAGGGGTTCGACAAGGGGATACCATATCCCCGAAGCTCTTCAGCGCCACCCTCGAAAACGTCATGCGCGAACTAGAATGGGATGACATGGGAGTGAAGGTCGACGGCCGGCAACTACATCATCTTCGCTTCGCTGACGACATCGTGCTCATAACACCGAGCATCAGCCAGGCGGAGCGAATGCTGGCCGACTTCGATCGTGTATGTGGGAACGTTGGACTGCAGCTGAATCTTACGAAGACGATGTTCATGAGGAACGGATGGGTTTCTGATGCCCCATTCTCGCTCAACGGAACGAACATCTCCGAATGCTCCAGCTATGTGTATCTGGGTCGCGAAGTCAACATGGCCAACGACCTAGCACCAGAGCTGAGCAGGAGGAAACGAGCGGCTTGGGGAGCTTTCAAGAGCGTCGAAGAAGTCGTGAAGAAAACGAAGAACGTCCGACTCCGTGCCCACCTATTCGACTCTACCGTTCTTCCTGCCCTAACATACGCCTCAGAGACCTGGGCTATACGAAAGCAGGATGAACACGCGATCAGCGTCGCGCAGCGTGGAATCGAGAGGACGATGCTCGGAGTGACACGACTCACGCAAGTGAGAGAAGGCCTCCGGAGTTCCGAGCTTCGCTGACGTTCGAAGATCAGAGACGCTGTCGCATGGGCCAAGTCGTCGAAAATTAGGTGGGCCGGCCACGTAATGCGATTCGCAGACACCCGCTGGACGAGAGCCGTCACAGACTGGATTCCGCGGGATGTCAAAAGAACACCAGGACGCCCACCAACACGTTGGTCGGACTTCTTCGTGAAAGCCCTGAACGACCGATATGACGCTCTTCGTGTCCCTCGAGCGAGGAGGATCCATTGGACCACTCTGGCACGCGACAGGGACGAATGGAGACGCTGCTGGCGCCCGCTCGAGCAAGTCGATGATCAACGGGACGACAGGTGATACAGGTGATACTGTTCAATGAACGATAGAAACTTTGTCTTTCTGCAGATTCAACCACTTTCTTTTCAAAATAATTATTGTGTAACGCCGGGGTGTTTCACCCGTGAGATGGATGCCTAGGGGTGTGGCCTAAACCGGACAGGAAATCGATTTATTTGCCTTCTATGGCACCAGCAGGGGTCGGTCCGTCCGCCTCTACTGTGCCCGCGCTCCGTTTCGTACCGGCCGCTCGCCAGGTACCACCGAGTCAAGAATACTCCGAGCCGACCGCTCGCGACCTTGACACCAGACCAAAATCCAAGACCAGCCGCTGGCGACCTCGACATCAGTGCAGACTGAGCCCGGCGCGCGGGGAAGGCCGGCTCCTAAGTGACACGCGCCGCCCCGCCTCCTCTGAATGGCCGGCGCTGGGCACTGGCGAGGCGGACGGCGATCGATCGATCCCGCTGCTGGGAAAACACAGATACACTGCAATACTGAACAGAAATACTAACAGAACACTACACAGTGCAACACAATCAACCTACAAATACACAAATACACTACAAAGAGCACTTCTGCGAGGCCTCGCGCCTCGCCCATCCTTCCCAATTGTACTAGTTCAGCTTTTTGGTTAAAATCTCTGAAAACTTTTTAAATGTTCCCAGTCTGATGACAGATTACCTCCAGACGCAGTGTTCAATAGACAGGACCGATAATTCTTTGTAGGTAATCAGGCAAGGCAGCTCGTACGGCCATCACTTTGCCCCATGGAATGAATAGCTCGATAGCGCGATATAGGATATCTAGAAACGTATCAAACTTGCTGTCTACTGTCGGTGCTCTTTGAAAAGGTTCTATCCACATCACTGAGGCCAAATACTCACATATAAGCGTATAATCCTCATTGGAAAAAAGTCTTTGGAAAACTGTGATAGGTTTCTCCGGGCTCGTAAAGATTTTAAACGAAACACTCAAATGATCACTATTGCCTACAGGTGGAAAAATGGTCAACTCTCTCACATGCTCATCACTATTGGTGAGAATGAGGTCCGGAATGTTTTTTCCTTTTGTCGGAATTTTAACGTGTTGCGTGAAGTCATGACATCTCACGAAATCAACAAAGGCTAGGTGTGCCGAGCTGGTGACGTTGTTGGTATTTCTGCGTAATTCTGGCATATTAATGTCGCCTGCAATGAGGACCTGTCTATCACAAGCAGAAAGATCACACAGCGCTTTAACTAATTGTTCCGTGAGGAATAGCGTACAAGAAGGTGAGCGATAGACTGTTATAATCCTCAAAATACCAAAAATCCCAAAAACATCTATTGCAAAAATTTCGTATCCATCTTGCACACTTTCAGAAAAAATCTTATCAAAGTGAGACCATTTCTCAGTAGAACCACTGCTCCACCACCTTCTCTCATTAATTGGTCACATCGCACTATGACGTACTCAGAGCTAATGCCCCCAAGTACCGAAGAAGGTTCAAAATTTTTACCTAAAATGTACACTCAACATTTTAGGTAAAAATTTGACCTTTTGCCCTTTTTTACACCTTTTTAGGCACAGCTTTATCTAAAATCACATGCAATGATAAATATGGCTAAAATGATTAAATATGAGACCATGAAGAGAGTATGAAGGCAAAGAACAACTTCAGATTAATAATGAAGGCCTATCCTTAGAAATACTTTCTGTTATATGCATAAGTATGCCAAATGTATGTGAGGAGTAACCGAGTACCTGGGTTAGTTAGCCGTGATCAGCAGCACTGTTGTGTAACCCAAAGTCGGAAGGTCTTTTGTTGTGATCAAAACTATCACGCCAGGTGAGAATCCAACCCGCGCTCCCAGCTACGGGCAGGATTTCAGCTCACTACGCTATCAGCGCTGTTAAATCCTGCGCCACATCCGAGATATCCTTGCTGCAAATGGATTATTGGCAATTTCCCATGATAAGGTGATGTCACGAGTGGTCAAACAGCATCGTTGCTGTTATCCTGTCTGCAACCCGAGGGTACAGGCATAAGTTCCACATGATGCGAAAATATTGGTCGCAACAAAACATTCTGTAGCAGTATGTACTTTCTTTAGGCTCTATACTACCTGCTTTAGGCTTAAAACATATGCGTAGGATATTGTTTTGAATAATGTTTATTTCCACATCTTTTCTCGTTTCCAACAGAGGAAATCTCCCAATATACGGAAGCTTCTGACAACTACCGGGAGCCTTCCACTGTGCTCGACACATTACTGACTATGAACACTTTTGGTGACCGCGCACCGGCGAAAAACGTCTATATGCATCTAATATGTTGTCACCCGGATGCTGGTCGTGACTATGAACGAATCGCGTTGTAATGGGAACCATTTTGAGCGGAGCTTTCCCTTGGATCCGCGCTATAACAGGAGCGGCGTTGTATCCTATGCATCTTAAACGGAGTTGGTTTATATTGGCGTAAAGGTAAGCTGGCCGGTTGCCGAGAAAACCTACGTTATATCGTGAGTCGCGTCTTATCCATAGGCGTAATAACAAGAGGGCACAAAAGAAACCTCTCATTTTAGTCATTGTATTAAAACTTATTATTAAATTTTTAGTGCAGTGGTAGTGGTGTAATCCGTCCCTTTGCGTCTTTGCTTTCTAAAGACATCTACCACTATATAATTGAGTTAGCGATCGATGACGTTTGAGTGATCTAACATAAGTGAGATACGCCGCATCATCCACAACGCGGGCAAAATTTGCTATTGAACGTGTGATGTTTCTGCAGCAGGGAAATCGCAGCCCTTTACTGCTTAACACGGCAGCACCTACGTACACTTCTGAGCGTCCAGATTCAGAAGCCGACTTCGTGCCATTAGCATGAGAAAACCACTAAAGGGGCAATGGTAGAAGGAAGACTTTGAGGGTGGAGAACCGACAGCGATCATGAGGCAGCGACCAGGAGGAGCATCGGGATGGTCGATAGGGGGAACAATGAAGCAGGCCAGGAGGTGACACCAAGAAGGGTTTAGATAATAAGGAGGGAAGTTATGGAGTTACCAATGGGGGGGGCAGTAAGTACGATCAGCAAAGGCATCCATTCATTACCAATAAGGGAGACCGGATTTAGAAGATATGACACCGATGTGGCGCAATGGGCGTTCGCTCGCCGTCGCCGGCATAGCCTCTTCAGGCTCGACACAGCGGCGACTGCGCGCGCTTCTGAGCTTCTGGATCCAAAACACGACCGTCCTGCGTCGCGGAACAAGCGTCCTGATTCTTAATACATGTCACCGACGTCTGCCGTGTGCATGGGAGGACCACTAAGGTGGTGGTGGAGAAGGGCGGTAAGGGAGACCTCTAGGGTGGACAAGGAGAGCGACCAGGAAGGAAAGGAACAACCTGGAGGAGGGACCAGGACGAGGAAACCAGCAAAAAGAGACCAGTAGGGGCTCAATAGTGGATTCGAAGAACTGGGTGAGGAGTTGCCACCGGTAATGTGGGGGACTAGAGAGGGGGATTGAAGACCAATAAGGGGGGATCAGCAATTAGATCCAGTAAGAAGAAACGATTAAGGAGGAACCTGACTTTGGAAGACATGTCAACGATATCTGGAAACGCTAGCTGGTGGGCATGAGAACGGTTGCGGAGGCGCAACCTGAAGGACGTCAATGGCCGGTCCGGAGAGAATGTCTATGATGAAGGTACCGAGTTGGTGAACGGCTTGATGCCGATAAAGTGCACACCAGGTTCTAGATGTTAGCGAATTTTATGTTTTACAAAAACTACTTTCTAAGTCGCGCGAAGCGCATAAGTGCGAGACACGTCGTTAGGCGTGTCGGAGCCCTTCTATATAATAACACGCATGTACCTTACTTGCTATTCAGCAATAAATTCTGGTGAATCAAGGAGGTCCGCTTTCAAAGATATAGAATACGATCAGGACTTAGCTGAACACTATAGATGACAGCATTCAACCTGTGACTCACGCTTATCAAAAACTGGGATACTTCGAATTCGTATCCAATAGGGAATTTCTTTGGGGAAGATCGCAAAACGTTTTCACGCGATGCTATAGAGCGATAAGGGAATGTAGCTGACACCAAAACAGCCTTTCTTCTGCGATCTCTCCCGATGCATCGCTGCCGTCGCTGCTGTCCTCAACGTTGTCGACGTTGTGGCCGACGCTGTCGGAGACAGCTTGTCGGCGACGTGTCGCAGCGTCGCCGACGCGTCGCCGAAGTATAATATAGGCCTTAGGCGCCTTTTATACTTGCGCCGCAGCGCGGCGCGGCTTGATGGTCGGCATGGCTATCGATTTTTCGCGCCGCATCGCTTTTATACTCCGCCGCCGCAAAACACCACACTTGACGGAATTTTGGGTTACGGTATTCGGCGAATCGCGCCGCTGAGAGGAAGGGCGCGGCGCGGCGCGATCAGCCGCGGCAGATTCGGCGTGGGGTGGGAGATTTCACCTCTTCGACCAAACTTCTCCTATTGACAAGGAGGGGGGGGGGGGGTTTAGGGTGCTGGTCACGAATCTGATATCGTTTTTTGAAGTTAAGGGCGATTACGGTAGGTTCGGTTGATTAGGGAGTCAGGGGGAAATCGGTGACTATGACCTTAGCCCGTACCTTCTGTAACCTAGGAACAGAATAGAGATCTGTAAACATTTACGAAGCTTCATATGTCACGCTAAAGATATGCTTAGTGCATAGTGACCCTAGAATGGCCATATGAGAAAGAATTTTGAGTAATTCTTGACGATGGGTACGTTCCAGCAGTTTTAGTTTTGGACCCGCACATGTGGCAAAATAAGGAGTGGTTTAGTGCCGTTTGCATTGCAGGGAATTCGACTCAATACCACACTCACCAGTTTCAACCGTAGGTTGAGCGAACGACTTCGACTCCAGGCTTAAGAGAGGATTCGTCGCTCCCCACAGGAATCTCACGACAAACATTGACAAGATGCGTTGCGATGATCAGCCAAAAAATCCTTTCTGTATTGGTCCCTCAATGACTAGTGGACCGTTTCCGGAGCACGGGCCGTAGTGCGCAGATGCTCGTGGCCGCGCGTCGCTGACGCTCTCTTTTCTAACTGCAATCGCGCAGCGGCGCGTCAAAATCGGGGTGCGGCGCGACTGGCCGCTCCCCAAATTGACGCGCCGCGCCGCGGCGGGAGTATAAGGCGCCTTTTATACTTGCGCCGCCCCGCGGCGCGGCGTGATGGTCGGCATGGCTATCGATTTTTCGCGCCGCGAGGCGGCGCCGCAACGCTTTTATACTCCGCCGCCGCAAAACACCACACTTGACGGAATTTTGGGTTACGGTATTCGGCGAATCGCGCCGCTGAGGGGAAGGGCGCGGCGCGGCGCGATCAGCAGCGACAGACTCGGTGGGGTGTGGGGATTTCACCGTTTCGACCAAACTTCTCCTATTGGGAAGGAGAAGGGGGTATTTAGGGTGCTGATCACGAGTCTGACATCGTTTTTTGAAGTTACAGACGATTACTAGGTTTGTATGATTAGGGAGTTTGGGCGAAATCGGTGACCATGACCTTAGCCCGTACCTTCTTTAACCTAGGAAGAGAACGGAGATCTGTAGACATTCAGGAAGCTTCATATACCACGTCAAAGATATGCTTAGTGCATAGTGACCCCAGAATGGCCATATGAGAAAGAATTTTGAGTGATTCTCGACGGTGGGTACGTTCCAGCAGTTTTACTTCTGGACCCGCACATATCGCAAAATAAAGAGTGGTTTAAAGCCGTTTGCATTGCAGGGGATTCGACTTAATACCACACTCACCAGTTTCAACCGTAGGTTGAGCGAACGACTTCGACTCCAGGCTTAAGAGAGGATTCGTCGCTCCCCATAGGAATCCCACGACAAACATTGACAAGATGCATTGCGCTGATCAGCCAGACGAATCCTTTCTGTTTTGCTCCCTTAATGACTCATGGACCGTTTCCGGAGCACGGACCGTAGTGCGCAGAAGCTCGTGGCCGCGCGTCGCTGACGCTCCCCTTTCTAACTGCAATCGCGCAGCGGCGCGTCAAATTTGGGGCGCGGCGCGACTGGCCGCACCGCTCCCCAAATTGACGCGCCGCGCCGCGGCGGGAGTATAAAAGGCGCCTTACGAAATTTCCTTCCTCGTTTGTGTTAAAGACGATATCAGACATTCCGCATTTCTGTTCCTTCTACTTCAGGTTACCAGATGAAGAAAGTTCCAAAATTTACAGTTACAGGTTAATTCCACGGCCATTCTTTTGCGGGTACAAAGAACAACGAGGACAAACCTCTATTACGGCCTTTTCTTTGTGCTGCAAGAACCGTCGTTCTACCTTCGCAGAGACTATGCTTGATTGCTGTGCGGTCTGGACGATGTTTTTTTGCTTATTTTTACCTTTTTATACCAAAATATAGAGAATGTGGGAGATATGATTAGAAAATCGTGAAAGATTAACAACTAATATGCACAACCGGTATTCTTATTCAGAAGTTGTCCTTGACTCTCTATTCTCTATACCTTTCTAGAATGGCCTAGCTATGCTTTCCTTAAGGGAATAGACGCCTTCATATCCAGCTCGCGGTTGTGCTACGCTGACACTTTTCCTCCTTTCAGAGCTGAGACTTCGCCTTATTTGCAGAACTGTTCTTCTTGCTGTTTTTTCTAACTACGCGCTGCCAGTGCTAGGACGTTAGGAACACTGCTGAATCGTTCGATCGCGCTGCAGCACTATGTGTGTAGCAGGGCAAGCTTTGCATTTGCTTTAGTTTACTGTGCTCTTTACATCATGTTCTGATAAGAACGTGCGTGTGAAAGAATTCGCTGCTCTTAAAGAAATACGCAGGAATAATGGAGTAGCAGCAGAATTCTGAGGCATTCTTGATGCACTTTTTAAGTAATGGCGAAAATTAGTTATTACGGCTTCCGTTTTTGTCAACAAAAAATTCTGCGCATCTCTGGTGACTACGTCACCGCTCATTCACAACCTTTCTGGTAGAAAGAGTTCGATTTCTTGTTCTGTCCTCCATCGTCACCCGAAAGAACAGACGAACAAGTTGGAAGCCCTTGACAGTGTATGGCATCCAAACACTCATCATCATCGAATCAATCGAACCAACTTTGTCTCATGGCAATCATTAGAGACGTTTGGCCTGGTGTAGCATTTATCAACCGGTTCTTTTTCTGCAAATCTTTTGCTAAACTGTTGCTAGAAAAGAACGTCCCGAAACTATGTTTTTCAATTATAAAAACTACCGATACTAATAAGCATATCAAGTTTTCCTAACGAAGATTTTTACAATGCTGCCCAGCAACAGACACAGTGGGATGCACGGAGTAAAAATTTCTCAAATACCGCCTTTTCTCTTTCTACAGTCTCGCAGGTTATACCGATTCTATACCATTTTCATCTACTCTCTTACTCTGTTGTTATTGCTCGTGAGACCTATCATATTCGCCCTCATTTGGGTTCACCCTTTCTGTCCACTATGATTAGCTTCTTGTTCCGAGCTCACCTTCCTTTGATGGAAAGGTAACCTTCCGTGTCATAGCTTGATCTCCTCTGTTCTGCTAGTCACTGTCTTCTGCTTGCCTTCGTTGCGCTTGCTATCTTGAACACAGCCCGCTTAATAGGAGTTAACACCTCCTTCTTTCCAGATCGATGCCATGCATACGGTGAAGTTCAATCGGACGGCGATTCTGACCATCTGCGGAGCCGCGTTCATCTTGCTCTGTGTGTTCTCCTACTTGCCGTCATCTTCCGAGAATCCACATCCAGTACGGGCGATTAGACCATATCGTGGACAACCTGAGGTGAGAAGCAGCGCTAACAGGGGAGCTGTTCGCCACACAAGAAGCGCCAGTTCCAAAAACGTCAAGTGTTGAACGTATGCAACGTATTGACCTTAATTAAGGCTTTCGATCGAACACCAACCGCCGATGCAAACGAGGAGCGTAATCGAAGGCCGAGGCAAAACCGAAGTAATGACGAACATAACGATGAAGGCGCTTTGATTGGCGAGAACGGTAGGACTGCTGCCACATTAGAAAGCAGAAAATGAAGGAAACCATGCAACAGGGTTTCTGGTTGAAGCACGCTTTTAGAAGTCATACGAGGAATCAGCTACTCCCTGCAGTCTTCGCTAGAACTTCAGATCCCTGAGTACACAATAGAAGTTATTTCTTACCTGTATGTGGGGTCGTCATCATGTCCTTGTTTTGACCACCTAACGGCTGTTATAAGTAAGCGCTTCCTTGACGGCATCGTTAAGAAGTGGTATTCTACTTTTTCTATTTTCAATAAGAATATTTTTTATTTACCTGGTACCCTCAAGAAAGGTGTGCTCAGCAAGAAACTTAGTAGAAGAATACCAATTTTTGTATACTTTGCAGCAGTTGATTATGAAAGTGAGACCTTGAACTTCATTCTCGTTGCGAAACTGTGAAGACTGGATGCTGAGCACGATCATAGAGCGGCCACTTCGCCCATATCTGCAGCAGCTTAAGCCGTGCGCAGAGCTCACTTCGCAGATTCGACAATGCTCTGGGTTGGAATGCGTTCAGCCAGGAAGACCTCCTTGTTTTTATCGACCTCGCCGTCAAAACTAATGAGGCAACTTCCCACCACCAGTTCATAAAGGATATCCTGAATCCTTTGGCAACGAAACACTTTGAGCTTCTCCTGCAGATTCAGCGAAACCGACGATCGAGGAGAGCGAGGAGCTGTTCACTGATTTTGGGGACAAGACTTTTGACTCTAAACTCCCCTGATTTCAATGTTATGGAACTCTGGGCATGTCGGTTCTGTAGCAGAAAATCCTGGTAAAATTTAGCACCCAAGCTGAAAACTGTGCTGACCGTGCCTGGGACAAAATTACCGCAAATCTGCGCATGGGCCGTCGACAACAGAGGCGCACATTTAAGGTTAACGATATAACCAATTTAATTTAATTGCAACGAACTTTAACGGCGTTTTTCGTAAAAACTGGCTTAACGACTCGACGGCAATTTCAAAGAACTTTTCTCACTTTTCTCACTTTTCCTCTTAGTCTTTATTAATATTGCAAGCCTCCTCACCACACTAGGACTGCTTCTGAAAATCTAGTTTAGCCCGACCCTGACGCGAAGGATAGCACAGAAACCATTGTGTTATACTCCAATCTTCTTTTGTATTGCTCTTCGAACAGGATTTCAGTATGTTTCTCTTTTCAAAAATGTCTAACTGTATTCTCAAGACAACGCAGAGAGCACAGAAACCGTGTTGTGCGGCTGTCTTGCGATCATGTACAATCTCGCTGCGAGCACCAGCCCACGAAGTAGCATATTCCTGGAGGATAATTCCGAACCTGTTCTTCTTCGACACTCTGAAGATAATTACTTGCTGACCTGCTGAAATTGGAGCATGAAAAGTTTTTCCTGATTTTTGTTTCATTTGAATAATAGTTCGCAGCGTATTGTATTTTTAACGAATTTTCACAAATTGTATTTTTAACGAAATTTCACAAAAATTCCCATTTAAAAAATCGTTAAAAGTTAACGTGCGCAGCTTTGTGTGCTCCCCTGGTCGACAAGTTTAAGTACTTCTTAAATGTGCACGGAAAAAAGGATTTGAAAACAATGAGATAATTTTGATCAACTGTTGCAACTACTCTGTTAACGTACGTTTTCTTTTTCTACCAATTTTATTTCGTTGCGAAACTGCTCTTATACCATCAGTTATAAGATCGTATGGTAGTAGCAGGTAAGGGCATTTTAAATGCACAATGCATACGCATGGCTAACACTTTAATTTTTGCCTCACGCTTTATCGTAATAATTTCTTTCGGTAAAAAGATAACAAGTTTCAAGGATACTATATAAATACTTGATTTTTCGATGAAGTTTCCCTCACACCTGCTTGGAGAAGAGCTTTTTCTAATCCATGGGATGAATACGACTCAACACTAGCGTTTAGCGATGACCGTTTCCGTTTCCACCTTCCGGTCCTAAAAAGCGGAACTCGAAACGTGGAACGGCAGGGCTAAACGGCAGAAAACTGGAATGTAGAGCACGGAAAAAGAAATTCTGGATGAAAACAAACAGCAAGCTCTGTCGGACTATGCAAAGGAAATTGAAGAAAATTTATACTGCCTGAGGAGTTACATAAGTCACGCTCATGGAATCAGCCACAACATGAGAAAGCCAAACGAAGTTCTTTACAGCTACAGCGTTTAAGGTTTCGCCTGAAGTGTAGTTGGTAAAGGAGGCTCAATCGAGCTTCCTCCACTGACGATTCTTTATCAAGGATGGACGTCGCTCTCCCATGCTGGTGAGGAACATGGTCCTGTTCAAAAAGCTTTGCTAATAGTGCTAGTCTCCCTAAGTAATATACTTAAGGCCCAAGTGAGTCTCCTAGAAATTGTCCGCTTCCTTTCCATTGTGAGGCTATGTGGGTGGATGAAGACCTTCTTGGTCATCCTGGCTGTATCCGTTCTCTACAAATAGAATTAGATACACATCTGTACGTAATACATATGTCTCATAGTTCTTCAACACCATAACATTCAATCGTAACCAAATGACATTAACAACGAAGACATTGACAACTAACAACAACATTAAACATGTTCTGTTTCGTCTCTACCTCTACAAAAGGTGTCTAAAATTAGTTACCTCGAGGCTATTCAGTGAAGAAAGTAAATGATTAACTTAGTTGTTAGTACAGTACAGGGTAATATATTATTGTATTTTTACTCACGTACCAACCACTAGCTTTTACAATTAAAAATAAACACAATGAATACAAAAATGTTTTTAAAATTTATTTTTATTGTTCTATTATTTTTTTATAATTTATTTATTATTTTATTTTATTTTGTGAACAACTTTCCCACTTCTTTTAAAAAATACAAAACCCCGTGCACTTTGTAAAACCCACCTCTCCATGCGGAAGGTAGCAATAAAATGAGAACAACTATGTTTGAGTTAAAGCATATCACTATCATTACCATTATCAGTCACAATATAATGTTTCACACTCCAACCCTCTTTCATTTGGAGTTATGTTCGTAATTGATCTATAGGCTAAGTGTTGTTATTTCTGTATTTTACACCTTGTATTATAATTAAGTTAATTAGGAATGAAATGTGAAACACCATAGCGATCGTAGGTTTATAATGAATATTTGTTTCTATTCAAAAATTTTAAAACATATATATACTGCAGAGTTAATTTTGATAAGCCTAGTTACCAAAATGACAAGGTTTCCAACAAAATCGTTAGAAACTGTGCAACGTCTAATTAATCTTAGTATTTCTGAATAAGATTCTTTAATCCTTATAGATATATTTGAGTTGAAATGTAGGAGTCTAACAACACAAAATCTAAAATTATCTGTTTTATTGTATAATTTTGTTACTATCTTATTGTTAATTATTTTGATATTCAGATCGATATAATTGCAATTGTAGTCTGCCTAAGTCGTTGTTTTAAACTGAGGAGAATTTTCGAATGTTCGCTAAGTAATTCTTGTATGTATTTATTATTTTTATTATGAATTATGAGAATATCATCCACGTATCTAAATGGGAGTATGTTTACGTATCGATTTTGTGATTTTTTTTACTAATTTTTTGCAAAGTTTCAAATATTGATAACGTAAGATCAGCAAGTAATGAACTACAATTGCTTATTTGAGGTGCCCCTTCAATTTGTTCATAAATAATGCCTGCAAAAATGGTAAAACTAGTTTTGAGTAAATACTCAGTGAAAAACATTAAATCTTCCGCTGTTAATCATCATCATTTTCATTATCGTCAGTCCCGCTTGGTGGCGGGTTCCGCTCTTCTGGCGTGGTGACGCCAATTCTTCCGATCAAATGCTTGATCAGGATGCATACCAGCTATCTTCAAGTCCAGATGCGACGTGTCCAGCCAACGTTGCTTGGGGCGTCTTCTGGGCCGCTTTCCAGGGACCTCAAGGTTCAGGCCAATCTCCTTACGGACGGTGTCATCGTCAGCGCAAAGGACATGGCCGTACCATCGAAGACGAGCTTCGCGCAGCTTCTCGGCTTCAGGGCGACAGCAAACCTCTGTCGTCATATAGTATCACTGCGAACGCAGTTCAAACGCGTAATTCCAGCTGTCTACCGTAGCATTTCCGTTTCTATTACACTAAGTCGGCTTTCAATTTCCTTCTTCACGGTCCACTACACAGCACCCTACGTCGCTACTGGGCGGACGACTGTTCTATGACCATCGATTTGAGATGCTCAGGTATTGTCCTGTCGCAAAGCACCCCATTCAGCGAGCGCCATTTGGACCAGGCTGCACTCACGCGTGCGTTCACCTCCAGCTTACTTTAGGCTGCCATCGGACTTGACTGTTGATCCAAGAATCCATATATATATATATATATATATATATATATATATATATAGTCAAATGCATAGGTTTCTCTTTGTCGCGATGCCTCTCTAGCAGAAGGCCAACGGCGTGAATGGCAACAACGGTCCCACAACCAGAGACGAAACCACACTGATTAGTGGAAAGCTGGATGACATCCCAGATACGTCCATCGACAATTCGCTGAAAGATTTGCATGGTGTGCGAAGGATGGCGAATTGGAAGGCAACTAGAGCAGTCCGCAGGACTGCCTTTCTTCTTCCAAATCGGGATGGTTGTGCTTTGTTGCCAGCACTCAGGCACTTTCTTCTCTGCAAAAACCTGATTGAAAAACTCTGTCACTCAGTCAGCACGGCGCCAGCCGACTTCGACTTCCACAGGTCGGCCGGCAGGTCATCGGGACCGGTGGCTTTGCCTGACTTTATCTTCCTCAGGGCTGCTTCGGTTTCGCTCATTGTAATCTTCTGAACGGGACGGTATACAGGAGATGCAAGGAATAGCTGGATGGGCAAACTCAACATTCGAGATTTCCTCGAAGAGTCGTGCCATCGCTTCACAGCCCTCTTAAGGCCCCCTCTGCGGCAACGCTGCGGCCCTATCCTTAACCCTAGGGCAAGGACGCAGAGCTCGCCGGCGGCGGCGTCTCTGCTCTATCCTTAACCATAGCGGCGAGTGGCGTTGCCGCAGAGGTGTGTGGGGGTCTTTACGATCCATCAAAAGATGGCCGTTCTCGTCATTAATGCCAAAGAACTTCTCGATGTCCGCTGCTTGGCGACAACGAGCTTTGGCGAGACGGTAAAGATAACCTTCACCATCGCGCATCTCCAGTTTTTCGCTCACATCAGAGTTGTGTGCGGCTTTAGCAGCGGCCACTGCGTTCTTTGCCGCTTTCTTCGTTTCTCGATAATTCCGCCAATTATGAACTGTTTCACCAATAAGCACGTGATAGAGCCGTTTCTTTTCTCGAACCTTTTCTTTGACATCGTCAGTATACAACCATGCCTGCTTATCGACCCAGCGCTTTCCAGGTTTCGTTGTGCCGAGTTCGAGGCGTGCAGCCCGAATTATCGCTTCGGTAGCTTCTTTCCAAGTTTCGCCGACAGTTGTTGCTGTCGGCAGCCGAATAAGAGGAATAATAAGAGCTGCATCTTTTTCATTCAATCGCCACCACTTGACCCTTGCTGGACCGCATCGCTCGACCTGAATCGGCTTCGGGGGGTAGGCTTAAGGCCTTCGCACACTTTCGCCGCCACGCGGCAGCCCTATCTTTAAGCATGGGGCAGAGACGCAGAATCGCCTCGCGAGGCAAATCGATATCTATGGCAATCGTGGTGCCGCGCCGCGTGGTGGCGAAAGTGTGCGAAGGCCTTTAAGAGTGCAGATCAGCGGGCGGTGTTACGTGGCAACCGTCTCGGCACGATCTTCGTGTCTGTGACAAGGCCTTGGTCGCGACGCCTAACAAGGACATAATCCATTTGCGTTTTGGCGTTTTCGCTATAAAAGAGATGAGGTGGAAGTCATGCTTTCAAAATTTGGTGTCCACGATGGTGAGGTCGTGCGAGTCTTCATACTCAAGTATGCGCTGGCCATCGGCGTTTCGTGACCCATAGCCAAACTCACCATGACAGTTGTAAGCGTGTATCGCTGCTCCGACCATTAAGGTCACCAGCCACAACAGTCATATCTTGTGACGGCATTTCCGCTGTCTTCTCATGAGGCTGGGACCAGAACGTCCTTGGTTTGCTCGAAGCAACCTGTCTGCGGCATACGCGGAAAAGAAATGTTGCTCTTCTACGGCGACAACAATCTTCATCAAGCGGTCACCGAAACGTTCTACGCTTGCTATCGTGTCACGGAAACGTTCGGAGACGATTATACCTACATCACTGGTGGTCCTGGGGCTTCCACATAGAGCGGCCTTAAAGCCTCGTTGTATGTTCCTTGACTTGCATCAGGACAACCTCGTCTTCTGGCACCGCCTAGAAAACTATCTTTCTTCGCTCCAGTGCTTCTACCAATTCACACGAGCGGTCCGTCAACGTACCCACATTCAACGTTCCTACGCGGATCTTTCCCACGTTACGAGACTTTCGAATCAGGGGTGTGCGTTTAACGATTAACGATTTACCGATTTACCGGATTTACCGGCATTTTTCGTTAGAACTTTTTAACAAAATTTAACAAGAAGAATTTACCGTTAAATTGCATTAACGACATTTTACACTCCAAATTTTGAAATTTTGATTTGAAATCTTTCAAATCTTTTTCTTCTTTTTCTTTTTCTTTTATCTTTTTCTTATCTTGAAAATGCACTTTGCACGATTTTTTGGAATAGTATTCGCAGTATCGTTTCGATAGCGAGGAAACCCTCTACTTAATTGGATCAGTGGAAATAGGCACTCAATATCGTCCTCGTATTTCGAGAATTGTTGTTTTTCTTGCTACCGTCCAATTTATTTGTCCGCGCCTCCTGTTTTTCTCTGCTGTAGTTTCGCGTTTTGGACTTCCTTGGCCATTTTTGGTGTTTGGTTGCTACATATTAGTTCTTCATACTTAACAACCAGTCAATTTTTTCACAGTTTTTTGTGATACTTGCTTCAAAAGTGATTTTGAAAAGGCATAGGAAACGCTACGAAAACGTTTCGAAACACAAATGATACGTAACAACAGGGATAGGAACCGAAACAGTGGATGGAAAAGGCTCTTTCTTCCTTCTTCGCAAGTTTTCTGAAGATGGGACCGGTTTTCGTGCAGAATCAGGCGATGATTTTAGGGGATTACATCAAGGCAACATTGGACACAGCCTGGTAGATAGAGCGTGGCTGCTGGTACTGACATTGCTCCGTTTTTGTTAAATTTCATGCCATGCATGTCAACGATTTTGCTCAACCTTTTCTTCTTTTCGAGGGCTCTCGTGGCAGCTTTCTTTTGGAGAAGCATAATGAGTATGCACATGAAATAATGAACAAATTTACATGAAAGGAATAAAATTAAATAAAAAGAGAAAGATATGACCACTCTTCGTCAAGTATGATATATGAGGTTTTATAAAAACTGATACTTTAAGTGGTTATTCCATTAGGATTTTTTTTCAGTTTTTCGAAAAAGGTATATCCTTGGCAGGCTTGGCTGTAGCAAGTCCGCTTGTGTCCGCGGATTCCTTCGCCTAATTTGCTAACTTACTATAATATTTCTTCAATACCAAATGTGCTCTACAAAAATTTGATGAAATTGAGAAAGTCAAAGCACTTCGAACCTCAAGAAAATGTGCTGTACCGTATGGCACCAGGTACTTCAATAGGACAATCAGATGCTCAATTTCTGTCGTAAAAGAGTGATGGATAGTGGCGAATTCTATTTGGAGAAGGAAGGAAAAGGAGAAGGTAGAACACTGCCAATATAGGGCGAGAAACTCTCATAGATACGCGTGTTCAATATGCATTTACTTCAGGAGGCAGAGGAGAAAAGACTTAACAACTGAAAAGCGTTACTGGGCAAAGTCAAAAATACGCAATGCAATTGAATTCGATTCGATTAAAATTTGGACAAGGGTCCGTGGCCGTTTATTTGATTCTCTGCTGTCGTCGGCAGTAAGAACAGAATCTTTTGGGACAAAAGGACCATTTTCTAAAACAGGCGCATCTATGGACATCGTAAATATCTTCCAACAACGAACTGTTCCAAAGAATTCGGGATCTATCCTAGTCGGACGGGGCATACACTGTTTTTGCGTCTCTATTCCCCACGTAGCGGTTCTACGAGAGTTTCAGCTGCTGCCCCATAATGCGAGGGTTTTTGTTTAATTTCAGTGGATATGATTGTGTGGCATAGGGTGACCTAGGGAATTAGCACTTTGGTGTTGCCCCCCCCCCCCCCGACTAGGATAGATCCATAATTCGTTGTAGACACGTCATACTGTCATGTATGTGGAGTCGAAAAAATCAATAAAGTAAAAGATCTGGCTTTTTACACACCAAAATACAGCCAAACTAACTGCAGCTGAAGGAAATTTTATTTAACGAATTTACCGAATTTACCGATTATAACGCAAAAATTTTTGGTTAAAAAGTGGTTGTTAAAAATTTACCGAAAAGATCTTTATTTAGCGGCCTGACGTTTCGACTTCTTGTCGTCTTCAGAGCCCTAAATGTAGAGCATAGGTTTGTGTTTGAACTCTACTCCAACAAGCGCCTTAGCCACACTAGCATTTTCGACCCCTCCTAGAACCACTACAGAGAGCCCCAAATGAAGGAGACGAACTCACGCATGAGATCCACCGCAGGGCTGATGTTCGCCCACGTATGTGACCAGTAGAGGCGAATGAGGCACACTGCACAAATGTCGCCGACCGGTCTCCTACAGTTCACAATGAGACACAAGCGGCAGGAAGTCACTGGTAAGAGAGAGGCACTCATTTCGGCTGTTCATTAATGGATTTCTTTTAGAAATTCAAAACGCTTCGAATATTTTCCTTGCTGAGGTATCTTCCTCAATAGCCAAAATGCTACACTTCACCTCATAGTCGTTAAGAAATCCATTAACGAACAACCGAAATGAGTGCCTCTCTTTTACCAGTGACTTTCTGCCGTTTGTGTCTCATTGTGAACTGTAGGAGACCGGTCGGCGACATTTGTGCAGTGTCCCTCATTCGCCTCTACTGGTCACATACGTGGGCGAACATCAGCCCTGCGGTGGATCTCATGCGTGAGTTCGTCTCCTTCATTTGGGGCTCTCTGTAGTGGTTCTAGGAGGGGGTCGGAAATGCTAGTGTGGCTAAGGCGCTTGGTGGAGTAGAGCTCAAACACAAACCTCCACTGCTCCACTTTTAGGCCTCTGAAGACGACGGAAAGTCGAAACGACAGGCCGCTAAATAAAGATCCACCTATAAACCTCGAGTGGCACAACATACTGACAAACATAACTTATCATGCTGAGGTTTCAAGAAGAGAGAAGTTGGGGCTTACCGAAAAGAATTTAACGCACACCCGTGTTTCGGACTAGCTCAGTTGCCCCCATGCCGTCCTCGCACCAGGGACCTTCGCATACTTTCCACACTCGCCGCGCTTTGCGAGTGCGCGTCGGCTCCTGCGGACGCTGTAGTATTATCTCGAGATCTCGTCGTCAACCATGTGATGTGACATGGGTCTTCGTAGGCCGGCACAAGGGCCTGTCGCCTGCAATCGAGTGTCCGTGTTCGTCTTAGCTTGCAGAGCTAACAGTTTCCAGTGGCACCACGTGGAGGAACGGACATCGCCACCTTCCGCTGTATAATACCTATATTTATTTATAGTATTATTATTGTTTTAACAAATATTATCATGTCCATTGTATGCAGTATATTTTACCCGTTCTACTGAAGCATATTTTGATTAAACTTCTATGTTTTTTAATACTATGTTATGAGGAAGACTATTAAACATGTTAGTAAAGTCTGTTTTTAGCAGACTCTACTAATATGTTTACTACTCCTCTTGATAGCATCTATGTAAGTCTATGGAAGTTTTTTCTTCGCTTAATAGATCACGCATCCAGCGGTCTTCAGCCCACCATAGCTGCACGTGTTGATCACATAGCACACAAAACACTCTTCGCAACCCTGGCACCTGAGGTGTTTCTGCAACGTCCACACTGAAACGAAATTGAGAGCCCCCGACACTTTCTTTGGCCTGAAAGGACAACTCCTGGCATTATCTCTACACCTCCATTACGCAAATTCTGATCGTTTTTCTTCGCTCAGCATACTGTGAACCTGAACTTTGAATTCATAGGGAACTAATAGAGAGAAAGTGCATGCGCTGTGTGGTTTCCTTCGCAATATTTTCGTTACTCTTGGAGCATCCTTGTCCTGTTTGCCTCTTCTTTAAGCGCTAAATGCTAGTACAACGAAAAGCTCAGTGTCCGTACAGCGTTAAATTATTATAAAGACTATCAGCAAAGACGAATATCACATGAAGCCTTGCTAGTCTGCTTGCGGTAAACTGCGTAATTTTATTTATTTATTTATTTATTTATGGCGTGGAACAAAGTCTAGCATCAATGATGTTAAAAAGGGAACGAACAAAAAAAATTTCTAGCACAAAACATAACAATTAACAATCACTGTTAAACGACCATGAGTAGTAGCATATCTTCGAGCACTTCACGGAATTCAACATGTAGTAGACCTTCTACACACGTGCACAGACAGTCTCGCCAAATCATCGTACTTGCCAAGCAGCAAGTTGAATTCTTTGAGAACCCTGTAGGTTAGAAAATCTGACCTAATCCGTGACTTAGCAATCGACACTCGAAGCTTAAGCTTTCCTCTTACAGATTTTGTCAGCATCCCTTCAAAGAAATCATCCGGATTGATTGATAACTTCCTGGACAGGATTTTATACATCATGACAATATCAGCAGTTTTCCTTCTGTTCTTCAATGATGGAAGACCAAAGAACTCAGACCGTTGGGAACTACTTGGAATCGAGCTGTAATCCACTGAAAAACATCTTATCATGAGCTTCCTCGTGAAGCTATTTTGTACGCTTTCCAAAAGATCGATATCCCTATTTCTAGATGGATTGAATACTGTAGTTCCAGTTTCAACGATAGGTCGAACATAGCTTTTGAAAGCCCGTATGTAGATCTCGGGAATACAGGATTTCAAAGCCCTGAACAGGTTATAGATACGGAAACTTGCCTTCTTCACCAAAAGTTGGCAGTGCTTTGAAAAAGACAAATCACTCGTTATAATATAACCCAAGTCACGAGCCTCATCCACCTTTTTCAGAGCCTGACCATTAATTCGATACGTCGGTGTTTGGGTATGACAATTGGATCCAATCATTAGAAAGTGCCTCTTTTCAGCTGCAAGTGGCAACTCCCATCTTTCTGCCCAAGAACTAATGAAATCTATTGCCGTCTGGAGGGACATTGAATCCTGTGCACCATCTATTCTTCTGTAGATTTTTACATCATCAGCATACATTTTACAAGTGACTCCCAGATTAGTTATGCAATTAGGGAGTTCATAGGTATATAACAAGAATAGGATTGGTGATAAAACACCTCCTTGAGGAACACCACTTAAAGCTGAGAAGACATCGGAAAACTGGTCCTTAACCTTAACCTGATAAGTTCTTCCTGTTAGAAATTCTCGGATCCAGTTTACAATTGTGGGGTGAACACCAACTGTCTCCAACTTGGCCATTAATTTTTTGACTGATACTTTGTCAAAGGCCTTTGAAAAGTCAAAATACACAACATCTGTGCGTCTCTTCTCTTCAACAGCTCTTGACCAGTCATTCAAGGAGGTAAGGACGGCTGTTTCTACAGATCTGCCCTTGAGAAAACCGTATTGGTTGTCAGATATTACACCATGAGCCTCAAGATGACTCAGGATGTGCTTCTTAAGTATTTTTTCGAACGTTCTTGCAAAGATTGAGGTGATGCTTATTGGCCGGTAGTTCCTGGGATCATTTAGCGGGGCCTTCTTAAGGATGGGAGTCACAAAAGCATGCTTCCGTCTAGCAGGCACTTCCGCTCTGGTGTAGCTCAAATTGAATATGTGCTGCAGTGGGTAAGCAATGTAAAGAGCAACATTTTTTATGAAGCTTAGAGGAATGTAATCCGGAGATAATGACGAAGTTTTCGGCCATTTAGCCAGCACCTCAATTATATCGTCTCTGTGAAACCATGGTGCGGAACTCATGCGCGGAAAGCGCGGCAGATCTGCAATATCATTCAATACAGAACTATTTCCACCAAAATGATTTTTAGTATATACTTTCTGAAAAACTCTTCCCAACAAGTCCGCTTTATCTTTATCTGTAGATACCGTTTCACCACATTCGTCGACCAGGCTGGGAACTACATTATCTCCCCCAGTCCGAGACCGAATAAGCCTATAATAGGCTATCTTGTCTACAGAAGTGGTGATTTTCCTTTCTACGTAGACGTTGTAGTGATGCAAAGCCTTACTAAGTTTTGTGGACCAAAACTCGTATGAAGACCAGTCTTCAGGTTTAAAACTCGTTTTCGGTTAAACATGCCTTTTTCCAGTAGCGAAATCGGCGGAAAATCATTCTTTTAAAATGGATAGGGTAATTTTCCCCGTCGTCATTTAGCTGTCTCATAGGTACATACAATTCAATAGTGTGATGGAGAATTGCGAGTAGGGTTTCATAGAGTTGATCTACGGTGCCTCCTGAGTTCATTATACCGATCCAGTCAATATCCATTAGGTACTTACCAATTTGGGAATAATCAGCCTTGTTGAAGTCTCGTACCCATGTAACCTCCTTAACCTTAGGCTTAAAGTCTAACTCATACGTTATTGTAGCGTGATCGCTAGTACCGATAGGAGGTCCTACTTGCACATTGCTGATGAAACCTTGCTGGTTGCATAAAATTAAATCCAGAACTGAATTACGCCTTGTGGGCGAGTATACTAACTGCTGAAAACCGTGGGTTTCAAAAACCTGAGAAAAGTTCCTAGCCGCATGACTGCTTTGGTAAGACTTAAGATCAGGAAGATTGAAATCTCCCATCAAAACCGTGGTGAGCCCTGTGGCATAGTTGATGCGACCCTGAGGCATTGCAATCAGGGGTTCTGTATACGCATATGATACGGAACTCAGCAAGGTATTCTTTGATGTCACATACTAGGATTTCGTAGTAGTTTGTTATAGATTCCTGAAACACTACGTTAAGCGAAAAAGTCTTCTTCAGCAGAAGTAGTATTCCGCCTCTTTTTTTCCCAATCCGATCACATCTTATTCCTGTATACTGGTTGCGGACAAAGCCCAAAAGAGGTCTAAGCTCATTTTCGCTGCTCAGCCATGTTTCAGTCAATACGACAAAGTCGTATTTGTAGACGCATAAATTCATAACTAAAGCGCTGCAGTTCTTTACAAGCGACCTCACGTTTGTTAGTAGGCCATAGCAGTTAATCCGGCGACCATTCAGCAGTTTCCCGTAGGGGCACTGTTGAACGACGTCGAAACAACGCGACTGGCGACTGGGGTAGTGGAGAGGGTTGGGGAAGGACAGGCCTCACGAGCTTGGGTTTCTCGCATGGCGCTGTTATCCCCCAGTTCACCACTAGCCACATGGCGTTGCTCCCTCCTGCGCATTCTCTCCTCCCACGTTAGTGAAGGGCGCAGATAAACACCCTTGTGAGAGGGGAGAAACGCAGGCGTGGAGCACGCCTTATCGCCAGCCGCTGAAACTTGCTGGCCGGAAGTACGACCTTAATGAGCCGAGGCCTGTCCTGCTCGCGCCTACCCATACGATAGACCGAAACGGGGGTGCACTCTACAGCAAGACAGTCAAGAAGGTCTGAAACATATGCAAAGTCGTGAGACATAATTCTTGGAGTGAGGAAGTGTACTGCTGTAGGGAGTCTAAATGTTGTGTCATTGGCCGTCTTCTGCCACTTCTGTCACTTCCAACTGCATCCTGTAATTCTAATATTCTGGTAAACTTGCGACCTGCTCCAGGAGCATGGTCCCGGAGTAATCAACAAGTACGTGTGTGACGTTTAGAAAACATTTGCAGTTTTAGGTAAGAGAAAGGCGAAGGTGGCTGAGATGATGCTCCACGCGTGGACCGGCTACAAGAATTATTCGTGGGGTGCCAACGAGGTAGGGCCGTAGGGCGCACTGTTCCTCGTCCACGTCGCAAAGCGAGCTCTTCAGCTACGACCGCTGTCCAAGTCATCGAACACGCAGTCGATCTTCGGCGGGCGATCCATGCCGGCGACTATTGTGGACGCTGCCGACACTCTATGGATTATGGGACTGACGAAGGAGTATGAAGAGGTATGGGAGAGTGCGATGGTTGATCGAAATGTGTTAGGCTTGAGTTGACGCTCTTGCCTTCAACCTGTTTCCAGGCGCGTGATTACATCAAGGAGAACTTCGACATGAGCCAAGCAACGGGCACCCTGTCCGTATTTGAGACGACAATTCGCTTCCTCGGCGGACTGCTTTCGCTCTATGCCCTCACCGGGGAATCCTTCTACATGTGAGGTTTTCAAAAGTAGCTGACAACAATCAGATGCAGGCATTCACAGCCCTCGGTCAATTATACATATAACGAAATAACGAACTCCCTGCGGGGCGAGAAACCTACTTTACCCAAAGGCGATATTGTGGAAGCATTTTGAATGCGTACTTGGACAAAAAGGTGCATTGCGGAGGACAGCTGAAAACAAGCGACTGTTTTTCCTTCTTAGGTACCTCCAATTTGAATTCGCCAGCACATGTGACTGCCTCGGTGGCTGTCACACTCTCCTAAACTCCTTTTTTTGGAACACCCTTGCCCTGGCACGAGCCTAGGGCTACTGTCCTCCAAGTCGCTGCTGTATTGTGACCTCCCGAACATTTTCAAAGTTTACCCAAATGTGTACTCGATGGGTTTGGCGTTTGGTTGACCCACTCACTATACAAAGCGCACCGGAGGTCTCCATCTGTTCTCCAAATTTCTTTTGAGTATCGCCCACTTGCTCCTCTTACATAATACATTTAATAAGAAACGGGAATAGATGGTGGCACTCATCAACCGAGCAGAATCTCTGCCTATTTCTAGCAATCTGGGGCACACTGCCGCGAATCGAGTTCGACACAAATAACTGTTCCTTCTTCACCACACATGCTTTTCGCTAACCTACGTACTTAAGTCTCACTTTCACGACTCCTATTTTTGTTTTTACATCAGAGTTTTAGTCCAAAAATAATGAGGATGATTTCATTAAATTGAGGACATTTTGAATTCGACACGAAAGTTTCAAAAATCAGCTACATATCTCCCTTTCCTGCGACATACATACGTATATGTATATATAAGTATATATATATATATATACGTATATGTATGTATTAGGTTGGCAACTAATTTCGTGGACTCTCAAGAATCTTCAGCAAAAGTCTTTATTAACAAATAACTAATGACAATCTTTAATTCAAATAAGATCCCTCGGAACGCAGAAGTGCTTACCATATATCAGGTAGCTGGTCTATCCCACGGCCACAGAATTATTGTGCTTTTAAGGCCAAGAATCTTTGGAGGTGCTTTTTGACCCGGTCCACATTATTAAATCGTCTTCCAACGAAGAAGTACTGCACCGAACTGAAAATGTGGCATTCATTCGGCGCAAGGTCTGGGCTGTAAGGTGGATGAGTTTGACGCTCCCAGTCAAGGTCTTCTATTTTTGGGGCGTCCGGTTCGCTACGTTCCCTCCGTTTGGTGGTGTCAAGAAGGTATTAACTTCTGGGAGCTCGTCAAGAACGGTTCCAGCATTAATGCCGTAATCTACTCTTCTCAACCTGGCCGTACACAGGCTGAACTCTGCTGGAATCGGTTCAGACAGATTTTCAGGAGCGGAATTATCTATCAGCAAGATAACACGTCACGAATCGGCAGCTTCAAAAAATCGAAGACCTTAGCTGGGAGCGTCTAACTCACCCACCTTACAGCACAGGCTGTGTGCCAAATAACTAGCACCTTCATAGCTCGCTGCAGCACTTCTTGGTTGGAGGACGACTTATTAATTTGGACCATGTCAAAGTGAACCTTCAAGGATTCCTGGCTTCAAAAGCACAAGAATTCTACAGCTGTGGGATGGGCCGGGTAGCTGATAAATGGGAAGCAGTCCCGCGTGCCAACAGATCTTACTTTGTTTGAAAACTGTCATTTGTTATTTGTTTATGAACACTTTTGTTGAAGGCGCTTGAGAGTGCACGAAATTAGTTGCCAACCTAATACATATTCATGGTTCGAATTTCCCGTCCAGGTCAGCAAAGCCTTCCATCATCCAGGATTCGGTGAATTATCATTTTTCTGTGAAAGATAAAACAATCGATCGGCTGGTCACTGCAAGTTTATTGTGTAGGCAAAATACGTATTCAAAGTGCCATCACAAAATCCCAGAAAATATAATGCATGGCGCGTCCCACAACAACATTGGCTTACGACGACCCTTAGTCTTTTATTCTGAAGCTATTTGTATTACCATGCTTATGCACCTGGATTCAGTGGAAAGGCGCGACTTGTCGCCGAGGCCCTTCTACCGGCTTTCAATACTCCAACGGGTATTCCGAAGAGCAGTCTCGATGTGTCTTCTAGGCACGCGTCCAACTATGGATGGGCCGACGGCGGGTAAGAGAACCATTCAATGATGCTCACCTACTCTTTGCGATTGTATTTACTTCACTTCATGCTCACAAAAGTCTGATCGACTAGTCCAGCCGCATACATTTTCTACAAAGCTTAGTCTGTCTTTTTAGGTCATCCATTCTGGCTGAGATCGGAAGCCTTCATCTGGAGTTCACCTACCTCAGTCATGTGACCAAGTCACCCCTGTTCGTGAAAAAAGTGAAGAAGATTCGAGATGCGCTTGATCGTGTAGAGAAGCCGAAGGGTCTCTACTCGAACTACATCAGCCCCGATTCCGGAAAATGGACCAGATCCAATCATGTGTGAGTGAGTTTCTTCATTTCAGAGTGTTTTCGGTGCTTTAATGCTTTCCAAAATCTAGAATGAGTATAAGTGGATACGGGTCGACAACAAATCAATCTCTGTTTGTATTCGCCAAGCATTTTTCTTCTACGGGATATTATAAAGGCAATATTGGCAATATACAAATGCATATTCGGCTGACACAGGAACCTGTGGTGGTCAGCCGATAAACAAGTCGGTGTCCTATTTTTCTCACACTCATCAGTTCACTGACCCCGGGGTATGGAAGGCTTCTTGACCGGGCCGGAAAAATGTATTGCAATTTTTCCCAGTTGTGTTTTCGCAGCTAGGGGTGTTCAAGAGTTTCTCTGTAACTAACGATTAAGCAATGAATTTTGGCGCATCTCATAATCGCATCTTCTCAGTGTAGCTAATCGAATCGAAACCAATTTTTTCAACTTTTTTATTTTCTTTGCTTCTGTACCACATAGATTGCTTCAGCTGCTTCCAAACTCAAAAAATATATGACTAGCTTTCGTTTTTGTAACCAGCTGTGCCTTCTACCCTTTTGATCTTGTCGAGACAGTGTGTCACGGATTGAAGCATGACCTTTTAATTTCCCTTCTTCGAGGTAGGGATCACATGAACATAATTTCAGGTCCCTAGGTGCCTTGGGCGATTCGTTCTACGAGTATCTAATCAAGTCGTGGCTTCAGTCAGGCAAGATCGACGAACAGGCTCGGAGAATGTATTGGAACGCCAGCGAAGCAATACAGAACAAGTCAGTTCAACGGGTTTCACTAAGAGGTCGCCATTTGATCTGATGCCGATGTGATAGGCATGAACGCTGAAGTATCGGGTGCCACGTTCCAGTCTGATCTTCAAGTCCAAATCCGGGCTCACCTACGTTGCCGAGCTGAGAAACGGTCTACCAGATCACAAGATGGGACACCTGGCGTGCTTCTCAGTGGGAATGTTCGCACTTCAAGCCGTCAATGAGGAGACAGAAGATAAGCGAGTAAGTTTCGGAAGAGCGTTTTGCAACTCGCGGACAAAACTCCCTCGAAGCGATTCAGGAAGTGGGAAAGCAACTGTTGTATACCTGTCTGGTATCCAATGCTGCTAGTGTCTCCTTCCTGCGACCCGTTTGCTCTAAGAGCCACTTTATCCGAGAGAAGAGTAGAGAAGATTTATTAAGCGGTAAAATAAGGCGAACAATATCCACAACTGGGGAGTCGTGGACCCGACCTTAAGCATGCCAAGGCCTCCTGCTGCCGGCCTTTTATGCAGTCCGCTTCCCGCCCCGCCGGCTCGCGACCTACTTACTACTTAGCGGGAGACCACTTGCTGGGTGGTCATCGGCGCCCAACTTGCCGAACACGGACTCAGCCATCAGGTCAAACGTCTGGGTCACTACCACAACACCTCCCCAGTAGGAAAATAATTTAAACTGTTAAATACTTATGCTACTACCAAAAACCTGAATTACAAACAGAATTTAGGCAAATACACTCAACAACAGAAATCTGGTAGGAGCTCCATATTGTTGGACTGGTCTTCTGATTCTCGTTGATCGGCGCAGAGGAGGTGGCGCTTGAGGAGAGAGTGGCGTTGGCGATCCGTAGCATGGTTGCATTGCTGTTGACGGATTGAGGAAGAGGTTCACCGCGACCTTGATCGTTTTGTAGCTCGAGGACATTCAAAAGTGTCTTCAGTGCTGACTCGTCTTTAAGACTGTCATCTCCATCAAGGTGTGTACGCATTTTATTCGCATGCTTCGGAATCACTTTCCCATTTACCTCAACTTCATATTAACGGCTCCAACACGCCGCTTCACCACGCCTTTCGTCCAGACAAAATGTGATGCTTTCCACTGCTGTACGAATACCTTGGCACCAATTTTGAACTTCCGCGAAACCGTTCCATGCTTTCTATTGAACTGTTCTTCTATTGTCTGTCGCCTTTGTCTTGCAGGAAGATCTTCTGGTTCCTCCATCAGCGGTATCAACAAGCTTAGCCGCGTCCGAGTTTTCCTCCCCTAGAACACTTCTGCGGGAGTCTTCTCGTTCAATGCCGAATTTGGCGTGGTCCTATACGCCTCTAGCGCTACGTTTAACGTTTCCTCCGTAGGCCTCTCCTTCCCTCTAAGCTTTTTGGTACCTCGTTTCAGAGTATCAACTAAGCGCTCCGCCTGACCATTTTATTGTGGATGATAAGGGGCAGTTCTAATTTGCGCAATTACCCCCTTCGCACATATTTTAAACTGATCTGACACGAATTGTGTTACATTGTCCCACACAATGGTTTACGGTAGTCCATATCGCGCAAACAGACTCTTCAAAACTTTCACGGTTTCTATCGCCGAGATGTTTCTCATCCCTACCATCTCTGGCCACTTACTGAACGTATCGACTACTACCATGTAGTGATATCCATGCATTGGTCCAGCGAAGTCGACATGTATTCGTTTCCATACCCGAGTTGGGGTTGGCCAAGTCTCTAAAGGCACTTTGATAGGGGATTTCGCATCCTCCTGGCACCTTGAGCACTTTTTTACCATGTCTTCGCAATCCCTGTCAACGCTTGGCCAATACACATAGCTTCTTGCTAACTTCTTCATCCTCCCAATCCCAGGATGTCTTATGTGTAGCTCTTTCAAGACTTTCGCTTGTAGTTCCCGAGGAATTACAACTCTTTCTAGAGTCATCAGGCGCTTCCCTACAACTGAACGTGTCTCCATTCGGTTGTAAAACTGAACCAGCTCGGAATTCTCCCTTTGGACTATCTTCCTGTTTTCACACATGACTTGACCGTTTTTGAGTACTGGATCCCATTACGTACAAGTCTCTACGTGCTCATGAGTGAAAGGCAGCTTCCTGATGCAATCCTTCAACAACAGAGACACATCGCTTTCCACAGCAGCGATGACAATGTCTTCTTGTTCATAACGATGCGTTTGCATCAATCTTGACAAGGCATCTGCTTGACCGCTTCACTGTGTTCACATACTCTATGTCAAAATCATATCCAAGCAAAGTTTACTCTATGTCAAAATCATATCCATCTCATAAGTCGATTCGCTATGTAAACCGGAACTCATTTCTTGTCACCGAAGATGGCTAATAACGACTTGTGGTCTGTCAAAAGCAGAAATTTCCTGCCGAACACATACTTGTGGAACTTCTTGATAGCGAATGCAAGCGCAAGCGCTTCCTTTTCGATCTGCGATTAGTTCTTTTAAGCGCTTGTCAGTGATCGAGATACGTGTGCGATAGGCTTCTCAGAACCATCGGAGTACCTATGCGAAATGACGCCTCCGATGCCATATTTACATGCATGCGCCGCAACGACAATCTTCTGCATATGATCGTAGTGAGCGAGATTCAATTCACTAAACAGTGCTATCTTCAGGTCACAAAACGCTTTCTGGTGCCTCGGTGTCCACTCCCACTTGACATCCTTCTTCAAAAAAACATCTAGCGGTCCCCGTAATTCTTTTATCGTTGGCATGAATACGGAATAATACGTAACCATGCCAAGGAATGCTCTCAATTGGCTGACATTCTTCGGTTCCACCATGTTCCTGATAGCTTCGACCTTATCCGGGTTTGGCCTACTACCGCTTCTGTCTATGCTGAAACCAAGATATCGTATCTCTGGTTTGAAGAACGCACACTTCTCCAGGCGTACTTTGAATCCGTAATCTGCAATTCTTCCGAACAACGCAAGCAAGTTTTCCTTGTGTTCCTGCTACACACGCAAGGATATCGTCCAAATAAGTTGTTACTCCTCTCAGACCTGATACCATCTTATTCATTATCTGCTGGAAAGTTTCAGGCGCAGTCTTTATCCCAAACGGCAAACGATTATACTGAAACAATCCTCTATGCGTGTTGATCACCACCACCGTCTTCGCATCTTCAGACAACCCCATCTGCAAATAGGTATCTGACAGATTTATCTGCGAGAACACCGTATCTCCATTCAACGACGCAAAGATATCTCTGGCGTTGGCAAAGGATAATCGAAAGACTGCAATGCCTTGTTAAGACCCGTTGAGAAGTCTGCGCAAACTCTCGACTTCCCATTCTGCTTCTTTACGCATACTATTAGTGCAACCCATTCACTGTGGCCTACCGAGGCTATCACACCCATTTCCAGAAGTCTATCGAGTTCATTGTCGACGGACTCTACTACAGCATGCGGTACTGGTCTGCAACCTCGAAAAACTGGACGAGCATTCTGCAAAAGCTGAAGTTCAGCCTTCTCTTTGGTGCAGAGTCCAAGACCCTCTTAAAAAACACGAGGAAATGTCTTCTTCAATTCCTCTCCCAAATCGAGTCCTTCACTTTCATTTGCGCTACCATCATCTTCACATGGTACATCATCTCCTCATTTTTCTGGATCCACTCTAGTTCCATAAGGGAGTTGAAGGGCGTTACTACGCGTACCCTTTCGCTCTACGGCCCTTCATCTTGAATTCACACCACAATTTCCCATCTATCTTCATGGAGCTTCCACTGGCGTTTTCCACAACGACATTTGTCCTCTCAAGCCTTGGAGTTCCCAACTGCCTCCAAACATCTTCATTTAGCAGGGTTATGTTCGAGCCAGTGTCGAGCAAGAACTTCACTCAATGGGTGTTCACCACTGCTCCACATACATGCGTGTCAAATTCACATCAGCAGCGGCATTCGCTATTTTGATCACTCTAACGAGCCTTTTTGGAGCCCTGCTTAGTTCTGTTATTACTGCCCTTACTGCGATGCCTTCCATCTGTAGCACTCTTGCAATCACCATTTCCTAGGAAAAATGCATCGCAGAATTTCTCCTTATACCAAGTCTTCTTACACTTCTTGCAAAACTAGGGCTTCAACTTACATTGTCTCGCATAATGCTGTTCTTCACAATTCCAGCGAACCACCGTTCTTCACAATTCCAGCAAACCACTCTTTTCAACCTTGTCAGCTTCCCTTGCAACTTTCATTTTGCCAGAAATAGTGTAACTGTCCCTCTTCAGACTCAAAAGTTCCTTGGGCAACACATGGAGCGACACTTTCCTTCCTTCATTGTACTCTACGTCTAGCACTGAAATGAGCCGTTGACTTATTTCAGTCCACTTCTGAGATTTCAGACCGAAAATCCATAGTAAACATTTGCTTTCATCAGAATCCAGCTCATGGATTTTCGCCTTCTCGCAGAATTTGTTCACTCTACCAGTGTAGGTGAAATAGTCCTTGGAGTCACTCTTCTCCAACTTCGGACATTGGTATCTCGTGGTGAACTCCGATGTTTTGAAATCAAACAGCTGCTTCAGTGTAAGCACTGCTTCATCAAAACCAATCTGAGACACCTCACGTCGCAGTACATGCCTCTGGTACTTCTCAAATGTGGTTGAGTCTAACTTTTTACAAAGCAATCTGACTCTGGCACTCTCTGATAGTTGCCTTGCATCGTCAACCAGCACCTTCTTGTACCTAGAATACCACCTGGTACCTCCGGATCGAATACGAATCTCCCGATTCGATTGCTCAATGCAGACATCACGCTGGGAACGGATACTTCTTCAGGTTCCGTCCTTACTCTACTCGTCCCTGCCATTTGACTCATAAAAATGGCAAGCATATCCATTTGCTGCTTCTCAGCTATCTTTCTCTGCTCCTCCATGAGCTCTTTAAACATTGTCATCACCAGCTGAGGGTCCATGGCTTTCTCCTTTAACTCCAACCACCGGACCTTTGTATCCACCCGGTTTCTTTCCAGCTAGCCTTCTACAGGCTAAACGGGCTCTCTCTCTCTCTCTTCCAGAACATCAATCACTGTTGTTCGCAACAAGGCACGTGGAGCTCTTCCTCCTTGAGCCCGAAACAATGTCGCACCTTCCTTAGCGACAAGCGGCTTCCTACTCCTGATCGCCACTGATCACCTGTCTGGTATACAGTTCTGCTAGGGTCTCCCTGCGACCCGTCTACTCCAAGAGCCACTTGATCCGAGAAAAGAGTAGAGAAGATTTATTAAGCGGAAAAATAAGGAAAATAAGGAACAACAATATCCACAACTGGGAAGTCGTGGACCCGTCCTTAAGCATGCCAAGGCCTCCTGCTACCGGCCTTTTATGCAGTCCGCTTCTCGCCTCGCC
Source organism: Heligmosomoides polygyrus bakeri (assembly GCA_947359475.1). NCBI lineage: Eukaryota > Metazoa > Nematoda > Chromadorea > Rhabditida > Heligmosomidae > Heligmosomoides > Heligmosomoides polygyrus. The sequence continues at coordinate 61,422,798 of OX375868.1, forward strand.
TACTCGCAACTTACTTACTACTTAGCGGGAGACCACTTCCTGGGTGGTTATCGGCTCGCAACTTGCCGACCACGAACTCAGCCATCAGGTCTGGGTCACTGCCACAACAGGAACTATACCGCATTTGGGAAAGGAGATATTCATGGGGTTTCAGTAAAACTGAAGCTCCAACTTAACCAAGGACCTTACCTTAGGAGCACACTCCAAACAGGGATTGGTAATCACGGAGTATTTTGGTGATATTGACCTTTTTATTCTTATTAGCACAACCTAGAATCCTATGAAGAGGTCACGTAGATTTTAATGGGTGAATGTCCTATCACATAATGTACATATCGTCCATTGACGGAGCAGCTGAAGAATTTCGAATGAATCATTTTCGGATATCCGATTCGGATATCCCGATACGAAGCATCCATTTATCCGGCCACCGCGAAATTGCCCTTATCCGAATCATCCAGAAATCCGGGATCCTCAAAATCGCCCTTATCCGAATCATCCAAAAATTCGGTGCCTGCAAAATCGCCCTTATCTGAATCATCCAAAAATCCGGGGTCCCCGAAATTGCCATTATCCGAATCATCCAATTATCCGGACCCTGAATGATTCGGATAAAATCGAATAAATTCGGATAACTCGTTCAGTTTCCTCGCTACATTTTGAAATCGCGCACCTCGGATAAAAGCACATTCAAAACTAATTTCACGGGCGGGCACGCTGCTGAGTTATACGTTTTCGCGCCCCATTGTGAAATATTAGGGTGGGCCAAAAGTAATGAGACAAATTCAACAAATTGCTTTATCGCTTTATAACTCAATTACAACTCAACGGTGCTGAGGATTATATTCGCCATTAAGGTCAGTGACCTTGCTGCCATCGATCAGCCAACTTCCTGGTCGCGTCGTACCGGAACTGCTTAGGCCTGGTGCTGATCCACTGCTTGTTATGGTTGTCGAGGTCTGCTTGGGTCCTTGTGTCCCTTCCGACCATGAGGTCCTATAGGCTCAAGAAGTTGTGGTAGTCGCATGGAGAGATGTCCGGCGAATACGGGGGATGAGGCATGTGAACGTAGCCCATCTGAGCAAGCTTATCGGTGGTCACTTTTGCCCGATGGGGAGTTCGTTCACCATGCCCTTGGAGTCCATCGTTGTGCTTTTGGAAAAGAGATTCCAGTAACCATGGGCGCAAACTCAAAAGCTCAGAAGGTGCTTCTCGCCGTGAACAACCCGCCGAACGAAGGTCGATAACAGGTCACCAGGCCTCACCCAGACTCGCTGCTTGGCAGGGTTAAGGTAGAAGACGCACTTCTCATCATGCTGACTATTGAGTCCAGGCTGCTCGGGGTTGGGAATTAGGCGAGATTTGCGCGACACAGGTCGACTTGTCAGACTGGGGTTTCGGCATGGACAGACTGGGGTTTTGCGCAGCGCGACAGGAGGTACACCCGCCTCCTGCTAGGTGGCGTGGCGTCAGGAGGTACAGCCGCTGTTCTGCGAACCGGAGACTTTCGTGTTATGTGTCAAAGGTTTTGTAAGGCAGCCGTTAGACTCTCGGTGAAGCCTAGGGGGTTGGGGTGGGTGAGCAAGGGGGATGAGAGGAAGATCGCACGCCCCAGCAGGGGCGGGTGCACCTCCAGACCGTCCCCCGGGGTTTCGGAATGCTTCTGGAAAGGGTGAAAGTGGTCACTTCTCAGGTGGCCTTCAGTAAGTAGCAAACAAACATACAAATACGGGAAGCGCGAAACCGGTCTCCGGTCACGACATATATGGGCACGACATGGAGAGTCTCATTACTTTTGCCTCCCACCTAATAGTGTCGTAATGACGTTGAATACATTTGGCACGCTGCTGAGCGTTACGTCGATCTTGGCATATTTTCCTTCAAATACCATGTCGCGCTGCAGGGGAGCGCAATGACGGGGACTGAGGGAGAGAATGGATTACGCACGCCCTCTGATCGGCACTTCGCTATTTCACATTATATTGCATTCGGCGCGAATTGGCTTGAGGGGGTCACCATGTAGAACAGCCCCATACCGCACTTTGTGCTGCTTGAAATTAAAAATGTATTCAACACTTGTCCGTCTACCTTTTGATGAAGTGTGTTAGACCATTTCTCATGTAATTCGACATTCATGTGCCTTCTTGTGAAGGAGGAAAAGCACTGAATACATGGTGACCGTCCACCCAATTTGCGTCATTTGGCATTTTGGAAAGCCCGGATCTTATAATAATTCATCTTGGAATCAGGGATGTAAGGAAATTTTTTAAAGAAAAGCGGAAGACGGAATACTGAACGGAAGAGCTCGAAAATGGGGGAAACCGGAATACGAAACACCGAAATGACTCAAAACTCATTACTTCGTCTACTTTCTCATAAATATACATATATCCAATGGTAGTAATAACTGAGTTGCCGTTAACAACTTTAGAAGAGCAAGGCAGCATGCGACTCTTTTTTCAGTAACATATAATAATAATAAATCTTGTATTCGTATTATTACCATGATTTATTTTCAAACATTACTAGTGTAACAAATCAAAGTTTGTGCAAAATCTCTCTGTAAATAGGAAGAAATTATTTTAAACGCAATGAACCCAGCTGACGAGTAATATGCCAGAGATTTCGCCACTCATAGCACTTGACCGGTCTTATTGAATGTCCCAGGTCTATCCCAATAGGGAGGGCAGAGTTAAGGTTACAGTTGCGTTCAGTACCCACGACACGACACCTACACATGGATACCATAGTATGAATTTTCAGTAGCTGAAGCTCTGAAACAAGCTCAGATGAGGGGATTAGAGAGGCAAGACACCGCACGCCCTCCTCCGACTAGGAAAGATCCAATGTCCCCTATGAAGCGCACTGTTAGCAGCCTAAGGGTGCTTATAGAACACTGATCTAGATTTCGTGCTCCAGGGCAGACCTACGGTTACTGGGGAAAAAGATAAACTGCTCCGGATAAGGAATTTGATTCTCTATTCAAACACTCATGGAACCTTTGTGGACCTACGCTGCTCGATAGCACATTGTTTCATGAAAAGAAAAAAGAATCCAGTTTGGTTACTGTTTCGAAATCAGGATGCATCGCCGGTTTGAAAGCACCACAATCACAATCGCATAGTTAATCTCTTTCTTCAGCCTTTCGGTTATGTTCAAGAGGTTAATGAAGGCAGTGCAAAGCAACCAATGAGTGATTAGTCACCATTTCCATTTCATCTTCCGGCCCAAACGAGAGAGGAACACGGAACGGAACGGACGGATTAAAACGGACGGAAACCAAAATTCGGAACACTAAAACGAAAATTTCGCACATCCCTGTTTGGAATGATCCAGCTCTTTGATGTTTCCTTCCTTGACGAGAAGTGAGAGCGTTTCGATACATACACTGTTGTTGTTGTTAAAGGATGGGCTCCTCTTTTAAGAACAGTAGTATTCTGATAAACTGCATCTTGCGTTAATGAGTCGGATATCCGAAATCCGGGGTTCGTGAAATTGCCATCATCCGAATCATCCAAAAATCCGGGGTCCTCAAAATTGCCGTTATCCGAATCATCCGAAAATCCGGGGTCCTCAAAATCGCCCCTATCCGAATCATCCAAAAATTCGGGGTTAGCAAAATCGCTCTTATCCGAATCATCCAATTATCCGAAGATTTTCGACCGGATCCCATGTATACTACTCATTACGAACTTCACGTCAATTTTGTACACAATGTCATTTTTCGGTGATCTTGACTGCTTCATCTCGTATCTCATCTTCTGCTTTGTGAACTGAAGAGATGGTACTGAAAACGATACAGAAATGAATTCGGGCTATTCCATTTGCACTATTCTTCAACTTATAAATCGTCATCTTATGTTGTTCAGCTCATAGTGTCTGTCGGTATCGTAACAAGCTCCTCGTTTTTTGACAACGTTGCAAGGAATGCGTTCCAGCTTAACCCATCATCTTGGGTGGAGAGCCATGCCAACGGAAGCTCCTTGAATATTACAAACTGAGAGTTTCAGCTGGCACGAGCAGAGAGACTTAAGCTGCAGAACTGTTTTGTTACACTGCTTTTCGCAACTATTGTTTCCTCGCCCCGAATCGCGAGATTCGAAAATCGAAAACAAAACTTGCTTGTGAGAGGGCTGTCACTTAGCAATTTGAAAATTGAGTAAGCACTTGGTTTTTTCTTTATTATTCATGATATACTTTTAAGAACGAAAAGCAGTGGCAAATTAGCTAGAACAGCTCAGAAAGAGCAAGAAAAGGGTAAAGGGAGGTAGGAAAAACGCATAAAAACAACGACACGAGCAGTGTAAGGAAACACAAGAAGTTGAGTATAAAAAATTTGCATCTGTCTGTGGAAGTTCACAGCCGAACGACTTTTCCAGGAATCTGCTATGGAACTGGCTGAGGAACTTGGACGTACTTGTCACGAAAGCTACATTAGAACCGCAACTCATATTGGGCCAGAAATGTTCTACTTCAGTGGAAACGAAGATGCCACGAGCAGGTGAGTGGATCATCCTTCAATCGGGAGGGATGAGCTATTATCAAGATATTCACAAGGCATACACATTCCGTTGCAGGAACGGTGAGAACGGCTACATTCTACGACCAGAAGTGATCGAAGGTTTTTTCTACCTCTGGAGGCTGACCGGTAACGGGGTGAGTACCACACCACTCTTTTCCTCTTTCAATTGTTTGTTCTAGCATATATCGTGAGTTTCTCTCTCCATACGTCTGCCAGAATCTATAGCTCCGATTGTGGTCACTGTCACCCTTTCACAGCTTAACTTTCACATCAGGCGATTTACGCGAGTGGCTGCTTTGACAGCATTTCACCCAGGTACTTCGCCTAACTGCGGAGAATCGCATGGATTAAACGTTTAGCGTGCTGGTGGTGAAAGTGGGTTGTGCGGAATTCATAATCGGTATCATCAGTTGCATCCACTTTTGCTTCTATACGAGACGAGGTCAACGAGTTCAATCCAATGCTTCGTGAGAACTGGTCTACTGACAATATAACAGTAGAGCTCGTCATCTGGCAATGCTGCATGCTGTCACTGGAGACTTGATCGGCATGAATACTCTTGCCTCCAGTCTCCCACGTTTTCGCCACCCTCGTTCATTTTCTCTTCATTCTTTGATTTTGTCCCTCTTTCAGATGTACCGTGACTGGATCTGGGACGCCGTGCAAGCGATTGACAAGCACTGTAGAGTAGAGGCAGGGTTTTCGGGAATATACAACGTCTACGATCCCAGCAAGGTACGCTCCTAATGTGCCGAAACAAACGTTCTTTTTTATCAAGCTGGTTTCGCAGCCTAGACACTCTCAGCGGTTAATCATCTCTGACGATTCTTCACGGTATACCGCACATTCAAAAATGAACAGCAACAATGTTTGGTGCAGAGAAATAAAGGAAGAGGACAGAAGATTCTATAGTGCGCTGTTAGGAAATCGGCTGGTTTAAAAAGACTGTACGAGTGAGGATTTTGGAATGAAAAGACTCTGGTGGCCATTCATATTCTGAATTGGAACAAAATATTGAGGAGATGAAGCTTGCCGGATCAGCTTTTCCCGAAGACTGTTCAAGGCGAGCATGCTGAGTTTCAGGGCTACGACAACGTGCAGCAGTCGTTCTTCCTCGCTGAGACGCTGAAGTACGCCTACCTGTCCTTCGCCGATAATTCGGTAATTCCATTGGATCGATGGGTTTTCAACACTGAAGCGCACCCTTTACCAGTCATGGATCGGTAGAGAGCCTCCTAAAGACACTTCCTCTCGACTTCTGCTACTCCTCAACACCCCCTGCACCCTGCCGCACCCCTTCACCCGCTTAATTCTTCTATTTTTCGTATTCTTTATTGCGAACGCAGTGCTTTTCATCGGTAGCTTTGCTCGAGATGTCTAGGAAGAAACGATAGGTAGTTTTGAAACGTCCTTCGAGAGATTCTATGGAAGCTATACATTCATACCGGTCAGCTTCTCCTTGTCACTGTGTCAATATGTGCATTACATGTCTGATGACGATACACTAGCCTTCGTGAGCTGTCGGTGAGCTCCTTTCATCATTCCTTCACTGTTCGACAGATTCTACGCTACGGGTTGAAGGCCATCGTTTCTCGAGCTCCCGAATTACCCCAGCTTTGTCCCGCTGTGATATGACATTGTTCAACTGTACGTTATCTCCACTGTTATTGTTTGGAAGAGTAAAACATTGTGCAGACATTCCATCAGAAATCACTAAAAGGTATAGCATGGTACGACACTGTAGCTGCTGTGCAATCAAGTCGCACTTCTGCTACTATGGGCAAAAGTAAATACTCTGGCAAACCTAGAGGCACATTTCGCACTCTTCGCGATGTCATAATGTTGCAGACTCCAAAATGCATTTTTAAAACAGGAAAATGAAGGCCAACTGAATCATCATTCTGTCCTTTAAGTTCGATGCCTGAACCTTTTGATCAAGACCACGGCAAAGCACAATCGCCAGCAAATTCAAAAAACGCTTGTTTGTCTGTTTAAGCCGAAAGCTGCAGTTATACGGTTTAAATCTTCGCTAGCATCCTGTACATACGGTGTGCAGACGGTGCGGGTTCGAGTCCCGCCTTCCACAACAACAAAACATCCTTTCAAGAAAACATCGGTTGTATGTTTCTAAGAAAACGTAATTCATTTGAAAAGTCTCCCTAAAAGTTAGACTCCTGCGACTCCATTTTCGCTAAAGTTGTGTAGAAAACTACACATGAATCAACAAAAAATGCTTTATTATTCACAGTGCGCAATTATAGTGCCAATCGCAAGTAGTTCCCAGTAATAAACTTTTCTCAAACGTTCCAAATTTTTTGTTAGAACCATGGGATTTGTTATGCAGAAAAACCCCGGTACACACATTCCGAAGGAATTTCGACAGCTGATGCTTTCGAACTCTTGCGACAAAACATATTGGCCGTATCATAGTTATGGGTCCACTTGAGAAACCTGATAGAAGTGAAAGACATCGAAAAAGGTCCTTCCGTCATCATTATGGTGGATGTTCTCATGCAGTAAGTGTGATTCCTTTTGATCAAGAGCAGACTCTAGTGATCGCCTGGCATGAAATTGGGTGAGGCTTCATGGGAGTTGTCGAGACCTTTATTCCATATGGTTACATCCCCATTTCAAACATCATATTTGTGGTCAGTACCACTGGCAATTTCTCAGGGCGTAGTTTTTCAAATTTTTTTCTCGAACTCTGGAATCGGGAAAGTATTTTCGAATTCTCATGGAAAGTTGAGACTGATCGTCTAAAATCTATATTCACGATTTGGAGAACAGCTCCGTCGTCGGGGAGTCGAACCAGAAACCCTGGCCAACCACCACATCATTCCACCACTGCGCGACCGCTGCATGCCGGTGTTTACGGCCTATTTTATTAGCAGAGCGCCATCGGGGCAAAGTGAAAATGACCTGTTACTCCGCTCCTAGATGCCCACTACAGTTGTGGAACAAATACGTTAGAATCAGGATTCTGCATCCCAAAATACGCATCTCGGAGTGCCACTTTGGCTCGGTATCCATCCCTTTTGAGCACAGTTGCCATTCGAGAACGAGAAACAATGGAGCTCAGGCGCTCTAAGCCGTAAGACTACGTAGGACTGCGATTTCAGCGACACCAGCGGAACGAAAACCTAACCTGACTGGATTCCACACGTGTCAAAAGGACAAAACCTTTGTCGGACGTCTTGGCTCAAGTCCTCAGTGAGAGATGTGTGATGCTTCTTGTACATTTCGAACAAGAAGAGCACTCAGTGGGCAGTCACGCATGTGACAGGGACGAATGCAGGCGTTCGGAGCACTCGCTCGATTAGTGAACGTTTCCTAAATCGAAACGAGCTAAAATTTTGTTTTAGAGCGCAGTAAGGCTTTAAAAGACGAGATCGCGAGAAGCACTCGAAGAACTTGCTGTGTGTTGTTTTTTGTTTGATTGATAGCATAAATGCTGCTTACATGAAGCATCAAAGTGAGGATATATGTGTTAAGAATCGCAGCATATTGGACGAGGGCACGGCACAATCTCTCCTTTTAGTACTAAAAAATGACCGCTCTTTAGAACAAGGTTTACGCTCTCATTTTTGCTCAAAAATGAGAATTTCATAAAATTTCAAACAATGTGTTCACTTTCTGGGTAGGTGGTTTAAAACATCGAAGAAAGTTATACTGAAATTTTCTTTAAACAAAAAATATCCTAACCGCTCTGGAGAGTTCCTATATTAAGGCGGAAGGTCTGGAAGATGTTTAGTTGATTTCAAAAGCATTAAGCTTGCTTAGAAGAGTGTCTAATTTGACGTGAAAGGGCCCCAATTTGATTTGAAGTGTCCAGTTTGACGTGAAAATGGATCAAATGTTTAGATGGAACCAGGATTCGCCATTTGAAGCCGAGGCGTAAGCAAACAACGGGATGCTCGAAGGTTAAAAGAGACCTAAACACGGCGTTGGCTGCGAAGCAAGTGCAGGAAGTGATGAAGAGGAGGAAGGCGCGGGCTTCATCGCTCTTGAGGCGCATTCACACCGCTGCCGCGTACTAGCCAGCCGGTTAGAGCTCGCCGCCAAAGCACCGCCGCTGACCCAATGCCCTTTTAGGGGCGGACGATCAAGAAGCGCTAACTGCGCCGCCGATAGAGGGCAGCACGTCGTGAGAGTTCACTCGCCTCCGGCGACTTCCTTGAAGGTCACTCGGAACACTATATAAAAAAGACGGAGCAGAAGGCCATGATGAGGCGAGATGATCTTCACCGCTCACGAGCAACCACTGCCATACGCAATTCCTATGGAAGAGGTGAGAGCGCCACACGCATCATCACGCTTTGCTCTTCCCTCGCCTTTCTTTCTTATAGCCGCATAAATTTATCATCTCTCTTAGAACTGCCATCCTCAGCCTGTACAACGCATCAACGGCAAGTCTTTGAAGTCGCATGAGCTAAAATTGGAATGGATCCCTTGTACTACGGTAGGTTTCAATTCCAACACGAATGTATTCCTTTATTTTACGATTTGTTGGCATGGTTCCCTTTGAAAATGTTTTACGTATTCTAGCTGCAGCGTTATTTATACGATTACTGACATAGAGGGTTTCCCATTTCGATATTATTCCTTACGGCTTCTTGTACTGAAAAGGGGCAGATACAGCATCGAACTCCTCTTGTGTGTGGATCGTCCATTTATTTTAAATAAATAATATATGGTGAAATTCCCAAAACACGTAGATGCAGCTTGTGGCGGAGCATAATGAAAATGAACAACTTTAAATGCCTTTGTTCTATGAGGGCTGAAAGGCTAAAGCGACGAAATTTTGCCGTTTACTCCTTTCACCCCTATTGTTCGATTAGCTGAAGTAGAGTAATTCTAATGACGACATGACGAATAATGTTAAGAGTACTGTCCAGGGAGAACTGAAAATCGCTTGACCCATCTGAGGTTGGTCTAGAGGATATGGATTTTAAATGAAGAATTTCAAGCACATCCTGATTCAGGGACATGTTACTGTCTACGCCGTCGTCGCCATTATAATGCTCCTCTATAATAGTGCATGCTTCATTCATAACTTTGGAAGAATGCCACTGGAGAAGCAGAGCGTCTTCGACGAAATTCTTGGTGAGACCTTTCACGATTGAAATAATTTGAGAATGTTCGCCGTCATTAAGCAATTTCTCTTTTCCTTCACTGGAAGGCTCTTCGAAGGTGTTCGCTCAGTTGAAATTACAGAATAGACATAACATAACAGGAAGTCACGTCCTGGAAGTAAAATCATGACGCTTTCAGGCGAAGAAGCGCTGATCTACTCGGTCTTTCTGCAGTGGTTCATGGTGTTCTCCATTTTCTTGTCTGGAATTATTCTGGATCGCTGTGTACCCCAACCTCTTCACATTTTTCTCTCGGTTAGTTTTCATACAACAACACAAGTGAGATGAAACAGTGACGGTCCGATTTCTCCAGTCATTGTTTCGGTCAAAAATTAAAAATTACACTAGCAGTTTTTAGATTCTGGCGACAAACGCAAACGCTGTCCTATTCGCTATCAATGTTAGGAAGGTTGCGGACGATGTGATACCAGTTGGTACGTCAACTTGACCTGTTACTCTTCTGTTGTGTGAATACCTGCAGGTATTTGCGCCGGTGATCTTCGACTGCTGACCTTTGCCTTTGAATGCAACGCTAGTTAACGCTTGCCCTTGATCACTCACATCTTAGTGAACAGGACATCCAGATTAGAATGCAAGCAGTCGTTTCAACGACTAAACGATGTTTCCCCTTCTCAGTTCATTCATTCCTGTGCCTGTTCCATCACTAGAGGTAAAAGTGACCTTACTGAGGACGCAACGCCTATGCAAAACTTTGGCAGTTTCATTTTGTCATTTTATCTGCTGCATTTCGAAGGTGTTTTGAACGGCTTAAGTTTGCATAACATCAACTCTAAAGTGGTTCATCCTTAAGTCATCTAGTTGGCTCTTCTGTGTGTGAACACCTGCAGGTATTTGTGCCGATGACCAGCTCGTCCACTGACGCATGTATTCCCCGCAACCTTGGAAGTGACAGGAGAGTTACTGTCTATTGCAGAGTCCCAGTACTTCTTCTTCGTTACCGCGCTCTTCGTAATCTCAATAGTCCTATGTGTCGCCTATCTCGTTGCGCTAGGTTACTACAGGAAAGAGAAGAGGTACGTTTCTGCGGAAGAGCAGACAAAACAGCTTTTGTTTGGAGATTGAACTGTGAATTCAGATACTATCGCGCTGTGACGCTGTCAGCCACCGCTCTCCAGCAAAGGACGCAGTGTCTAGCTGAACTGGAGGCTGAGAAATACTACATTCACTGGCCAAACGGAATCATAAATCCGGCTTCGTTCTCTCCCACTGCTTCGTGACCATCATGCTGTTACAGTTCCTCGTTTATGTGCTGTTTCCTATTTTGATCATATGTTTGAACTACGGTGACATGTCTGTATATAGTCGAATAAACATTCTTATAACATAAACGCTAACGAACATAATAAGAGGTTAATACAAACGCGAAGGTAGTTGAAGGTTCACTCATGGTGATGAAAGGATTTTGACACTTAGATAGCTGATAAGTGGTAATGTTGTTCAAAAACCAACTAGATAGTGAGGTTGGGCAGCAAATAAACAAGCTGGGACTAATGGTAATAGGAAAGGTTCCATTTTAAAAGCAGAAAACTTAGAGCTGCCAAACCTCGGCATTTTTAACAATTTCACTGGTGTTTTTGGTACATGTCGCGGAGGTGAGCAGCTGCGTAGGCTGCGAGAACTGCAGTGGGGTGCGACGAACGCGCCGCATTGCAGTTCCCGCACCCTACGCAGCTTCCACCGTAACCGCGGCAGCCAATCACGAAGCGATCAAACTGCATGGCACCGCGGGTTGGCAGTGATCAGGTGCACCGGCATGCCACCTGAACTATCGATGTACCGGAAGGGTAAGAGTTAGTTGGCGTCCCCAAACGCAACCGTAGCCCCTTCAGGCACTTATCTCGGCAAGGGAAGGAAGAACGGGTTGTAGGCAATTTTGGCACTTGTACCTTAGATGGAACGCGTGGTGAAACTTCTTCGTGTGCCGCGTTTCAACCCCCACCCAACCTAACACCTGACTTTCCTCATTGATCTACATGTGCTCTGCCTGTGAGGCTGAGCACTGGCCTAGCCACGGAAAGAGAGGTGTTCGGTTGGTGCTCTCACCATTGTCCCGCCCCCGCACCACTGCTCACCTTCGTGGCTTCTGATGTGCTTTTTTTAAAGCGAAGCGATTAGTTTAAGAGGACTTGATAAGGCCCTCTGGTGAGGGCTCGATAAGGCCCTCTAGTTTGGTAGAGTCTGAAAATTTTAGCTTTGATTTGCGTCCAGGCCAACCAAGCCTCCATTACAGAGAGCTTGGTGAATTTCTACCAAATTTATCAGAGCCCGAATCTTCCTACAAAAAGTTACTCGATCTGATGACCTAGAGATAACTGATTGCAGGAGCAATTTTCTCCACTTATTCTTGAGAAACGTGTTGCCCTTTTTGCTCGGGTTTATAACTGCATTGAGGTAACTGACTAAATCCTTTCGAAAGGATGTCGCCTTAATACATGCACAAATGTAGCATTCTCCAACACCCCGCAGTATTCCTGCTCAAGTAAGACTCTTCATAAATCTAGGCATATGTTGATTGACTGTGATGCAGCAAATGCAGGGTCTCTTTCGGGCCGATCACCAATGCTGTTATAAGGTTTATTGCGGTTTGGGCTTCTTCAGAACCTGGAAAAGTCAGAAATGTTCACAATACTACCCACCAAATACCCTTTTATCACACAGAATACTAATCATAATGTAAATAGAAGAAGGAGCCGATACCATAGTTACAGATGAGTGACCGAGCATTATTGCAAATATTTCCGACTCTTCCAGGCTCTGAAGAAGGCGAAGGCGCAGAAACCTAAACCAAAATAAACCGTACAGCAATCTTGGTCAGCAGCTTGAAGACGAGTCACATCTGTCTGAGTGAACTTAACAAGATTTGTAGAAAACCGTGCATGGAGATTAAAATGCACTGCATCATATTCGAAGTCTGCAGTCTAGAGGAAATAGTTCGGCGCCGGAAGGAATAGTTTGGTCAAATCTTCTTGCCTACGCCGGGCAGTAATTAACAAAGTCCAAAGGAATAAAAGACCCTCTGCTCTATACGTAACGCTTACGTACTACCAACTCGAAGGACGATGCGGAAGCAGTCCTCCTGCGGATCGCGCCAGCTGCACCAAAGCTCGGTAACCTTGATGTGAACTTTCTGAGTTCCAGTGTTATTCAGACGATGGGTATTGCAGGGAATCGTGAACGTAAGTATTCCAATAAGGTCCCCAGCCCGGATAAAGAACAATCAAAGCTCTACATATAGAGCAGAGGGATCGTGTACCCTCAAAGATGGAGCAAATCCTTCGAAAATCGTATAGCGCAGATAACAGCCAAAGCCATCATTTCTAGTTCTACCGGTTGTTTCGGAACGCACTAAAGTGGAATTTAGAAAGTTATTTTTTCGGTGTAAACATTGAGCCACACTGTTCCGTGTGTCATTTTGTCCATATGAATGTCAGTGTGAAGGCTAGTTACACAGAATCTTGCAATATTGCAATTAAACAATGTGCACCGTTTTTTGCGCGAGATATTGCTGAAACCCTGCTTGAGCAGCACTTTAGAAAGGATGTGTACGAAATTTGAGCGGGACTGCTTTTACGAGGTGGCCAAAAGTATTTCCTTGTTTTCTGACCGAAGAACACATTTTTGACTGAAACAGTCTGTAAAGTAGCCGACAGTGAATCATATGCAACAAGTCAGAATCAGAGGCCAGCAGCCATTGCAAGTGCTTGAAAATAATTTTGCGAAAAATCGACCAGAAATCGAACCCCACTGCCCCGTGTGAAGACCTGCTTATTGAAAACTAATTTCTATCTGACTCGAAAGCGCTTTTCCTCTAGTTCCTAAAAAGCTACTGGTTGTTCCAAATTTCAAAAAACTTACCGCGATATAAATATTCATACAAAATCACTTCAATTTTTTTCGCTTAAATATTGAAGGCCCCGCCCCGTATGAAGACCTCTTTTTAGAAAACCGATTTTTACACTGTGAAAAGCTCTTTTCTTCTAGTTCTCCATTGCCGAGGTGTAATCATTTTTGTGAACTTCCAATTTTGTCGTTCCAATGAAGCCGGTGCCATATCGACCACGGGTCGATCCAATCCGTTCGTGTCAGAAAACCGTGATTTTTACACTGTGCATGAGCCAAGAAGTGAAATTTTTGTGGCAGAGTTTTAACTGTGTAGATTATCTCCTTCAAGGTAGAAAATTATTTTTTCATGAAAAGTGAGAAATCGGAATACGATTCGCCCTAATCATATCGAAGATCGCTGCGAAGAATCTTAGTTTTCATATTGCATATTGATTACACCTTAAACATTAACATGGCACAATTTTTACTCTCTGATGTCCTTCCTTCAGAAAAATTTTTTTGCCCCGTGAAGTCCATCCTTCAGTTTCGATCGATGATATCGGAGAACGCAATGGCCGCACGTAACTTACCATATTTCGGAGATTTTCTGCAGTCTCTGAAAAATTCGTAGCTATGAAAACTATAAGAAGTGTGGATTCTACGCTCTAAAAAGCAGGCTGTAAAAACAACAGCAGCTTTCATGTGACCTGTGGTGTCGATATTTTTAGGCAAATGGAACAAATCGGGACGTCTATTCATACAAAAGATCGTTTCAGAAAAGCAGGTTTTATTACCGTGTGTCAAACTGTGACTTAAAATTTTTTATAAAATCCACTTTCTGATGAATTCTGTGACAAGTCCATCCCCGGTTGCCATTCCGTCATCGATTCGAAGAGCGCTTCTAAAAACCTTGTAGTGAAAGCACTCAAGTCTTCTTCTTCTTCTTCTTCTTCTTCAGCGTTTGTCCCGCTTCGAGGCGGGGTCCGCTATTCTGGTGTGGTGACGCCACTTTACACGATCAAATGCTTGATCGGGATGGATACCAGCAACCTTTAGGTCCACATGCAACGTATCAAGCCATCGCTGCTTCGGCCGCCCTTTAGGCCGTTTTCCGGGCACATCTATGTTAAGGCCAATCTTCCTAACAGTGTCACCACTAGCTCGAAGAACGTGGCCATACCACCGAAGGCGAGCTTCACGTAACTTGTCAGCAATTGGAGCGACACCAAACCTCTGGCGTATTTCATCGTTGCGAATATGGTCCAGACGCGTAACACCAGCCGTCCATCGCAGCATTTTCGTTTCCATTATGCTGAGGCGAGTCTCAACCTCCTTGGTTGCAGGCCAGCACTCAGCTCCATACATCGCTACTGGTCGGACGATGGTTCTATAGATCTTCGATTTAAGGCGTTCCGGTATCTTCCTGTCGCATAAAACGCCTGTCATCGAGCGCCATTTGGACCACGCTGCGCTCACGCGCGAGTTCACCTCGAACGTCAGACTACCATCAGACGCAATTGCAGATCCAAGGTACTTGAAATTTGTCGTTCGTACTAGCGCAGTGCCATTGATCTCAATGGACCCGGCTTCGTTTACGTCTGTCGTCAAGTACTCAGATTTTTTGACGTTTAGCTTGAGCCCGAACATCACCAAGCGATCGTACCACGCTTGCGCTTGTCGCTCAAGTTCGCTCTTCTCTTCGCTTGCAAGCATTACGTCATCTGCATACAGCAGCGTCCAGGGGGCAGGCTTCTGAAGGTCTCTCGAAATGGCATCCATTACGACAATGAATAGGAGCGGGGAAAGCGCAGAGCCCTGGTGAACACCAACGGAGATAGGAAACTCCGCCGATGTGCCGGCTGGCGCTCGCACACTACTCTTTGGACCAGAGTAAAGTATGCGCACCCACTCAATAAGCTCTTCGGGAACACCGTGTTGTCGTAAGGCGTACCATATAACCTCACGCGGTACACGATCAAATGCTTTCTCTAAGTCGAGAAAAGCTATGTGCAGCGGTTTCTGCTTTTCGCGATGTCTCTCTACCAGAAGACGAGCAGCATGTATGGCATCGATGGTGCCACTGCCCGCTACGAAGCCACATTGATTGGTGGAAAGTTGGACGATATCGCGAATACGTCCATCTACAATTCGCTCGAAGATTTTCATGCTGTGCGAGAGCAAGCGAATTGGACGGTAATTCGTGCAGTCCGCAGGACTGCCCTTCTTCTTTCATATCGGGATCGTCGTGCTTTCCTGCCAACTACCAGGTACCTTCTTTTCCGTAACAACCTGGTTGAAAAACTTCGTTAGCCACTCAGCAGGACTCCAGCACCTCAACTTCCATAGGTCGGCTGCTATATCATCGGGGCCCGTTGCTTTGCCTGGCTTCATCTTCTTCAAAGCCGCTTCCGTCTCCTCCACAGTGATTTTCTGCACAGGACCATGCGTAGGAGGGACGCAAGGGATGGGCGGATGGGCAAACTCTTCTGTCGAAATTCTCTCGAAGTAGTCATGCCATCGTTTCATAGCCCTCTTGCGGTTCGTCAGTAGATGGCCATTCTCATCGTTGATGCCCAAGAATTTCTCGATGTCCTCGGCCTGACGATGGCGTGCCTTGGCAAGTCGATAAAGATGTCGTTCACCATCGCGCATCTCGAGTTTATCGCTGAGATCATCATAATGGACGGCTTTTGCAACGGCTACGGCCTTCTTTGCCGCTTTCTTCGCCTCCTGGTACATACGCCATTTGTCTGCAGTCTTGTCGCGCAGGAACGCGTGATATAATTTTTTCTTCTCTCGGACTTTTTCTCTTACGTCGTTAGTCCACAGCCACGCCAGCTTCTCGATCTTGCGGCGTCCAGGCTTAGTCATGCCTAATTCAGAGCATGCAACTTGTAAAATCGTATCGGTTGCATCTTTCCATGTTTCGTCGACGGTTGTCACCGTCGGCAACCGAATACGAGAAACAAAAGCTGCAGCGTTTTCCTTCAATCGCCACCACTTGATTCTCGGTGGACCGCATCGCTCGACATGCCTCAGCCTCGGAGGGGCGAACTTAAGAGTGCATATCAGCGGACGGTGCTGTGTGGCGACAGTCTCGTACGGCACCACCTTCGCATCTGTAACCAGCTTTCGATCGCGATGCTTCACAAGGATGAAGTCGATCTGTGTCTTGGTGCTCCCGCTATAGAACGACACCAGATGGGAGTCACGCTTTCGAAATATGGTGTTCGCGATGATGAGGTTATGCGAGTCCGCATACTCAAGGATTCGCTCACCATCAGCGTTACGTGCTCCATATCCGAAACCGCCGTGACAGCTGCGACCATCTTTCGCAGTCCCCACATGACCGTTGAGGTCACCTGCGATAACGACAGCGTCTTCTGACGGTACCTCTGCTGTCCTTTCATCAAGCAGGGTCCAAAACTCATCCTTGGCTCTCTCAGAGCAGCCTGCCTGCGGAGCGTATGCAGAGAAGAAATGATACATACGCTGTTCAGCAGCGACTACGACCTTCATCAAGCGGTCATTAAAACGTTCCACGCTTATAATCGCGTCTCGGAAACGTTCGGAGACGATTACACCAACTCCGCTGGTGGTCCTGGGACTGCCGCACAGAATGGCCTTGAAGCCTCGGCCTATGTCCCTCGACTTACAACAGGACCACCTCGTCTCCTGTACCGCACATAAGTCGATTCGTCTTCGCTCCAGTGCTTCTGCCAACTCGCACGAGCGGCCCGTCAACGTACCCACATTCAGTGTAGCTACGCGGGTCTTGCCTACGTTACGGGACTTTCGGACTAGCTCAGTTTCCCCCCGATGCCGTCCTCGCATCAGGGACCCTCGCATACTTCTCACACTCGCCGGGCTCTGCGAGTGCGCGTCGGCTCCCGCGGACGCCGTAGCATTATCTCGATACTCACTTAACGTCATCAACCATGTGATGTGACATGGGATCTCCATAGGCCGGCCTGTCACTAGGGCCTGTCGCCTGTACTCGAATGTCCGTGATTAGCTTAGCTCGCAGAGGCGAACAGTTTCCAGTGGCACCACGTGGAGGAACGGACATCGCCACCAGAAAGCACTCAAGTCATTATTAGTAATTACTTTGAAATTTTACAGACTGCAGCTTTGGACGTAGACATCGCTCGTTCAAGCAGAAAACTGCCCTGTCCATAACATCCTGGAAAAATTCTGAAAAAAATTGGAGACTCCACTCATTGACTCCAATGATGCCGGCAGATCATTATTTTAACACATAAAACAATCATCATTTAAAAAACTTTCATATTCAATTCGATGGCTTCAGGAAACGAACGTGAGTCTCCACGTTGTTGCAGACACTCCCGAAAAAAAGCGACTTATTAAGAAATACAAACAACGCCCAAAAGGCTGAAAATGCGAGAGAATCTTCCGCCAATACCGAAGGACTGCGCCGTCACAGTAGTGCGACCCCAGCCCGCGAACTTGAAGCTTGAGTCCCGTCCTCGTCCTCGACTGCCTCACTCGCGTATTGCTGCCCCGCTGGGGCGTTCAAAAATTGCGTATGACACCCGTGTTTCAGGGGCCATCGCGGGCAATTGGGAAAAGTTTTCAACCAGCAATAAACGCACCTCGGCAGAGCCTCATTGGTCACGTTATCGCCACTGCGCAAAGCTGCCCGGTCACCCCGCCCGCCGGCCGCCCCCGGCGCCGCCCCGTATCCCACGCGGGCGCCGGGCGGCCGCGGCGCACCCGCGTCGCTCTGCTTTCGAATTTCCGGGCGCTCGGCCGCGTAGCCGGTCGGGCCCCCTCGTCGCTCTCAGTTCTTGTTCATTTATTCGTTGCTGGTCTGCTCCGCAGCTCCCGCTGGGCCGAAGAGCCTTATGAGCGGCTTCGAAAGACCGCTGTTCGCTCCAGTTTGCGCCGTCTTGCGAAGTTGGATGCATGCTGACCTGTTCCCCGATCTGCTTTGCTTTTTCCGAGACTGTGTAAGAGTTGAGTCGAATGCGTCAATGACTAATGTGGTCTAATCTGTATCTTTAGTCCTGCATTTCCCTGAATCGCGTTCTATTGAGCTGGTTCGTGATCGAGGAGTGAAGTTATTTAGTCAGGCTAACGTTGTCTCCTTGTTCTATTTGTAATTCTTTGCAATACAGTTTTTTATTCTTCCTACGCTGAGAAGCTACCAGACAGGCTTTTCCTAACTTGGGCGTCATCTTTCATGCTTCTTTCTCACTAGTAGCAATCTTATGCGGAGAACTCTTCAAAACAGATGTCATGTTGCTTGAAAGGTACTAAGCGGGCTGGTGCTCGCTCCATTATGAGACCATGGTCGTGGAACACTCAGATAAACACGGTTTCTGTGTTGTCCTCAGAAAAGGAACTCCGGGGTGTGGCTGTTCTAACTTACCCGTCTTAAGAGAGGTCTCCTAAAAGCAGGAGCGCCCGGGGAATCGGTGGACTGGGGCGCGCGATCGTCATTGGGGCGCGAGTGCTGGACAGACTGGCGCTGGCCATTGCTTCCCATAGTTTCCACAGTAAAACGCTATTCTTGCGCTGGAACACCAACTCTGCTTCTGTGAATCACCTTGGTACCCAGAAACAACTATCAGCAAATCTACAAGGCACTGATTGAGCAGATGTGCAGTGAAGAACGACCTGACGCAGACACGGACATGCACAGATTTCGGGTTGGAGACAACCGACGAAACCCTGAAACACATTGTCACACCTCTGAGCAGTGCACTCTGAGAAGGATGAGAACTTCGTTTGTCTGACTGGGCTAGTTCACTCTTTTTCGTGACCACAGGTGAAGAAGATTCTTTCCACGGAGCACGCCTTTCTTCAAACATGTTTGGCTGCGGGACATTATGTACGAATGGTCGCCGCGGACGCGGCGAATAGCGCGGCAACCGCGGCAGAAGACGTCGCAATTGGGTGGCTTCAGCGGCCAGTGATATTTAGACCTCCATCGAAGCTTGCACACCAAGTGTTAGAAAGTGTGTACAAAGTCAGTTTCACTGCGATAGTGTGTCATATTATCAGCTTTTCCTGAAGAAGCATCATATAAAATTGAGCCTTAGAACGTTGTTTAGTTTTATAACTCGAACTCAATTTCTGAACCAGAGCATGTTTTCCCGCAACACCTGCAACAGCAGAAAGGGATATCAACAACTCAAACCTAACGTCTGCAGCAGGTCATGAGCCACAACTCACACGACCGCAGCGGAGCTCATCGCTCACGCGGCAGTCGCCGTCGCGGGCGCGGTGACCATTCGTACATAAAGACCGCCCCTCAACATGTTTCATATGGGGAAAGCGGGCTCTAATGAATGGGTAAGCATTTCAAACTACGACAAAAAACGTGGGCACATATCTCGGGATGTTCGGACACCTTAGGAGAATGTTTTACATGTCAAAAAGGGTATTGACGATTTGAGGTGATTGATGATGGATGATTCCACATTCACTCTGCAATACTCCGGTCCTTTTGTGAAAATAAACTGTGGCGTCTCGTTGACAATGCGTGTACATAAATAACAATTCGCTCACTGTATTCGTTATTGTTGTACAGTGACCTGTTAATTCTTTGTTGCTATTTAAAAACCGGCACACTTTATTTAGTCCCGTGGAAGTGCCATCTAATTGTGCCTTGCTTGAATCCATTACACGCTTCTCGCTTCTCGTGAAGCAGCACGGAAAGTTCGTCTTATTAGTTGTAAATGGTAAAGTCGATGTGTTAGAATTAATAATATCTACACCATTTTCACGTCGAATTGGACACCTTTCAAATCAAATTGGACACTGTTTTATGCTAGCCTAAGACTTTTGAAATCAAAGCGAGCTCTTTCAAGTCGAAATGAAGTTCTTCTGCATTGAACTAAGGAAGGTTAGAATATTTTTTGTTGGAGGAAAATTTTAATATGATTTCTTTGAACTTTTAATCCACTTACCCAGTAAGTGAACACTTTGTTTAAAATTTTGTAAAATTCTCATTTTTTGTGGAAAAAATAGAGGATTATAGCTCGTATTAAAGAATAGGAGGGCGGCAATTCTTCTGTGCCAAAAAAAAGAGATTGCGCAATGCCCTCGCCCAAGACGTGATTTTTATTCGATTGATAGCAAAATTTCGGTTTGCATGGGGTTTCACACTCACAAACGATGCAACATAAGCAATTGTAAAAACGAATATATTCCCACTTTGCGGCTTCATGTAAGCAGCATTTACCCTACCAATCAAATAAACATCGCTACGGGCTTTTCGAGCGCATGGTGCGACCAAACTTTAATGCACTAAATGAATGCTACATTGTTGCGCTTCAGAACAAAATTTAATTTATTATTTTTCTCAGGGCGCGTGTAGCGCAGTCGGAGGAGGCGCGACTGTCGCGTGCACCCGATACCAGGTTCCTGATTTGGATTTCCCGCCCAGGCCAACCAAGCCTTCCATCCCTCCGGGGTCGGTGAATTGGTACCAGACTTGTCTGGGAAGGATAAAGCGCTGACTTGTTCATCGGCTGGCCACCGCAAGTCATTGTATGGCCAAATACGCATTCATGTCGCCTCCACGACATTCCGTAGAAGTAAAATGCGCTGGCGCATCCCAGAAGGGATTGAGTAATGCCGTCCTTTATCATTTATTTCTCTCAAAAATGAAAATCCGAAATCTGTGCATGTCGGTGTCTGCATCAGGTCGTTCATCACTGCACATCTGCTCAATCAGTGCCTTGTATATGTGCTGATAGTTGTTTCTGGATATCATGGTGTTTCATGGAAGCAGAGTTGGTGTTCCAGGGCAAGAATAGCGTTTTACTGTGGAAACTATGGGAAGTAATGGCCAGCGTCAGTCTGTCCAACACTCGCGCCCCAATGAGGATCGCGCGCCTCAGTCCACCGATTCCACGGGCGCTCCTGCTTTTAGGAGACCTCGTCTTAAGATATCTTGCCGGTGTACAGCGGGCACCAACCCGCTTAGTACCGCTTTAGATAAGGATGTATGAAAAGTATGGAAGCTAACGTCTTCCGGTATCGTAAACTTGCTAAATGAGGACGAGGAGAAAGTGTTTGCCATGCCGGATAACTTCTCTCTTATTCTCATTTGGCATTTCCATCATCTCAATCATCGGACGTTTTGTTAATGATGAAAAACCGTAACTGCTAAAATGAACTAAATAACCGAATTTAATAAACAGCTGATTCTGATGGTCTTGAATTGCTGAAGAAACTAGGGCACTAGTTAGAAGTTCCGACTACACCGACAAGACTTCGGTCGAAAAAATTTTTTCGCTGAAACTTTGTAGGGGGTTATTTGGGGTGCTGATCACGAATCTGTCATCCGTTTTCGAAATTGCGGCCGATTACGGTAGGTTACGGTAGCTAAAGGTAACTAAGGCTGCTGAGGTCATAACCATCGATTCTGCCAAAACTTCGCCTAAGGGTTATTTGGGGTGCTGATAACGAATCTGACATCCGTTTTTCGTTTTACGCCGGAGTTTGGGCGAAATCGGTGACCATTACCTTAGTCACCCGTACCTTCCGTAGCCTACCGTTCTCCAGCGTAAAACAAAAAACCGATGCCAGATTCGTGATCAGCACCCCAAATAACCCCCTATATAAGGCTTTAGCGAAATCGGTGACCCTGTCTGGACCACCCTGTTAAAGGTAAGGGTGGTCTCCGACCGAATCGTGAAAAACGGATGACAGATTCGTGATCAGCACCCCGAATCCCCCTAGACAAAGTTTCAGCGAAAAATTTTTTGACCAAAGTCTTGTCGGGGAGTCGGAACTTTCAACTAGTGCCGAAACAAGAAATTGGGGATAGTAGCGTTCTCTGTTTGGAAGCTAATGCCATATGAGTGTTTGATAAACCCACAACCGGAAAAAACCCGTCTGAGTTAATCATCGTAGTTTCGGAGTGAAATTCAGGGAAATCGTTACAGGACTGAGTTGCCTATCCCTCTGCTAATCAGCCGCTGCAGCTAGTGATATTTGCTTGCATGCTTCTTCGGCGCAAATAGGATCGGGGGGGGGGGGAGGCTTCTGATGGGCAGAAAATCCCATAGAGCGTAGCGTCGCTGATGTCCTTCATCCCTGGCTCCAACGTAAAAAGCCTGTAGTAAGGGCGTTCCATGGTTAATAAAAACCATGTTTGAATGGCGCGGCTGTGGGCGTTGCAACCCGGACAACTCGGACGGGTTTTTTTCCGGTTGTAAGTGTATCGGCGAGTTGCCATATGAAGACAAGGAAAAAAGGTCTGCCTGGTCAAATAGCTTTATTCGTGATAGAGTACACGTTTTAGAGTAGTTCTTCTTTCTTCAAAGCTCTTCCCTTTCAGGAACTATCTTCTTACCCACCACAACGAAGTCATGGCTACGTAAGTTATTTTCATGTTTTCGTTCAGTTTCATATTTCCCGCGTTAACTTTTGAACCACATATGGGTCATTTGTATAAATGGCGCAAAGCGGCTCGGATGGGGATCACCATGTAGACAGCTCTATATAGCGCCTAGGCAGTTCTGTGTTGTCCGAAGTTAAACATTTTACACAGCACCGATGTGTGTTACCCCAGTGATGAACTGAGCCAGGCCACTTCTGATGTGATTGCGCATTCGTGTGCCTTCCTTCCAACGCCGCTTACTGAAGGGTGAGCTAGCTCCCCGAGCCGCATGGCGCCGTAAAACCAAAGTCAGTACCTACAAGCTCTGTACAAAATGTGGGATTAGGTCAATTTATGAAATGGGGGACGGCTTTTAGTAGAGCAGCCGCAAGTGGAGCTACGGAACCATGGAGCGCAGAAGTTTCGTGCTATTTGGAAGTGGTTTCGAATAGAACGTTTTGCCCAGCAGGGGCGGGTGTACCTCCTGACCGTCCCCCTGTGGGTGCACTCCTAGGCGCGGGGTTCATTCTTATGAAAATGAACTTTTCTTGCTTTTTCATACTACCGTCCACTATCTAGCACAATCCTAGTGTTGGAGTCTGTATACCGGAGATATTCAACGTTTTGTTTTCAACCAGAGACAGATGCCTACTCCCGCACACTCGTTTCACTTGTGTCGCATAAGATTAGCTGTTGGGGACCGACGTTGTGTATCAGTTCTGGAACCGTGCCGTCTTTTATAAGCGTGTGTCATGTCCTGTATGCGGCTAAATGGCTAAATGTTGAAAAAGGAGATACGTGTTAGTATGGTGTGTTAAGTGAATACGTATCTTTGGCTCGGCTAAAAATGAAAATATAATGACCAGGACCATTTTTAGGTTTTTAAGTGTGGCGAGGATTTCAAATAGTTAGGTCCAGAGTAAGGTATCCATCCAATAAGCTCGTTGACGAAGAAACCAAGTACAAAAACGTCATTAATAAAGGGTAGAGTTAGGGAAGTTGAGAGTTCATTGCATAAAGAGCTCTCTTCTAACCACGCTTCGGAATATTACCGCCCTGTACAGAGAAAAATCGTCCTGGCGTTTGTGACGCTGTCCAGCTGTAATCAAGGTGAAATGTGTAGCTGGATCTTGGAAGGTGTTTTCGATTTGCGTGCGCTGTTGGCTTTGGGCTGTGCGTTGTGCTTTTGAAAGCTCGCGACGAACACCGTCGAGTCCACGACCCCACTCCCAGGTCGGCTCTGACCTGAATTGCGAACTATAACAAACTTGGTGGTGACGCTGAAAAAGTGCAAAGGTCACGTTGTCCAATCCTTTCGCCATGCATTCTTCGGGATATTGTGGAGGCAATCTGAACAAGTTTTGGCCTAGACGAAGGTGTTCCCGGATCTTAAGACTCAGAGTGATCAGAGGGATAAAACAGACTTATTCATCGAACTGCGCTGGCAGGTCGATGAATAGGTCTGTTTTATCCCTCTGATCACTCTGAGTCTGAAGATCCGGAAAGTAAGTTGTGCTACCACGCGCCCCTGATGATGCAATAGTGTACGGAAGTATCTCAAGTTTCGGGAAATGAAGCTTGTTATTGAAATAGATACCTAGAACCCTTCAAATGGCGACGGATGTTCACATTTTTAATTACACCACGCACTGTGATCAAAAATGACTAGTTTTCTGGTTGAGTGAAACTAAAAGTCTCGAACTAGCTGCAGCAGTAAGAAAAAGAGTGTTGTGCGCAAAACACAAACATAAGCCGTAGATTTCTCTGGTTCCGACTACAAAAGACACTGTCACAGTCACAGCTCAATCATCATAGGGACAGAATGACCTGAGGGATATCATGCGTGGTCAGTTAGACGTCTGAACTGTTGTAGATGTTTCCTTATCCAGGAACGGATACCAGCACGCAATCCCTGGAGCTCTTGCCTCACTGGTGATTCTGTTGTATGTATTTGTGCTTAGTGGCACGTTCAAAGAGCTGAGGAAATCGTTGAGCAGTTTTCAGATTGCGCCGCAAAACGTAGGTGCTCCACTGACCTTCACGGTAACAATGAAGGAAGCCGAAATTCAGCACTATGTTGCACCTACTAGCTTATTAATACTATGCTCTTGTAAATTGTATAATTAAGCCTTAAATGATATCGATTCCTAGCAAAGGCCTTCAGTATAAGTTGTGGTCTACTATGTCGCGTTTATACTTCAGAAGAGTATCAGCCTGTGCGCCTTGAAAATTGTTGTTCGGAAGGTGTTATCAGCAGCATCATTTGAAACAAAAATTGCAGTGTCTTTATGCTATAAGAAGGGAAATTAGGACCCGGTGAAGGGACACAAGTTGGTGAGGACCTAACTCTGATGAAGCCTGTTAGAGCATCTAGCGTTTTGTCCATATAGGGATCGGTGGTGTTGAGAAGCGAACACTTCGTACATAAAATGGTGCTCTATTCTCGTCTCCTTCGGTGCCGTATAGTGGCCACATCCATCTGTTCTGATTTCAGTTCAATATCGAAACCTATGGCGGTCTTCGTTACGCTTAAACATTGGTTCTGTTCTGATGCATTTCACTCTTTCAATGTTTTTTGTCAAGAGCACTTAACTTTAGCATTAGCATTAACCCAGCTATTCTTATTGAATATGTAGTAGGATACTTCTGCAGCAACGCCGCGGCCCTATCCTTAACCATAGGGCAGGGACGCAGAGCTCGCCGTCCGCGAAGTCCCTGAAGTATCCTTAACAATAGCAGCGAGCGGCGTTGCCGCAGAAGTGTGTGGGGCCTTTAGCGTTTTGATGGCGTTCCGTCGGACCCACCTCGTTCACGGTTAACATGTCTAAAATTTTTCCGAGTGTTTTCGCTTAAACTGTCAAAAGCCGTGTATCGCTTTATGGTCACATGTCCATTTTTCCTGGAAGCTTACGGGGTTTTACCGCTTACTTTCTCTCTGCGGCAACAAGCTGTTGTCGTTGCCAGATTTTTGCTCGGTAGATGTAGCGCAGTCGTAGAAGGCGCCCACTGTCGACAGCCCGCGAATCGAGAATCCTTATTCAGGTTCCGGCCAGGCGAACCAAGTTTCCCAACTCTTTGGAGATGGTGAGCCGATATCAGACTTGTCTGATAAGAGTGAAGCAGTGGATTGTACAAGAGTTGGCCACCGCATTTAGTTGTTTAGGAGGCCAAATGCGGGTTGAAATTGCGGCGCAAATAGGCTCGGGGGTCACCTCCTAAAAAATGTCACCTACGCAAAAACAAAGCGACAAAACACACTGGTAGTAAAGAATAGGTACAAACAATGGTATAGCTCTGTTCTGTGCTCTCCTTCGTTGACGCGGAGGAGAGCACAGATTTGGGCAGGGGAAGGGACTCCAAGGTGTGGCTCGAGTGACGCGCCCGTGTTAAAATTGCCTAGATCCTGGAGTTTCCTCCCTTGCCCAAATCGGAAGCACATAAAACACGGATATGTAATCGAAACAAGGAGATAAGACTGTATTTACATTCGCTCTATGTAGCTACCCGCCGCGGCAGGCCATGTTAACCCCCCGACCCTATTTGCGCCGAAATTGCCTATACGACGTCTGGTAGAAGAGGTATTAAACAGGGATTGACTAACGCCGTCTTTTATCCTTTCATCCTTTAGGTTTATTACCATTGAGGCCGTTAGGCATATGCAGTGCAGTGGCAGGTGCTGAGCGAGGTAGTGTAGCGTTGGTCGACTGTGGTTGAACTCATGCCTAGACTGACAAGCCCTTTCTGGCCTCTCCGACCTAACTGGTGGCAAATCCGTCTTGAAGGATGTAGCACAGACTTCTTCGTCGGTTGGCCCCAAACACAAGCAGACTTATTCTAGCTGTCAGGGATATGTTTATGCACATCCGCTTTGCAGGCAGTCTTTCAAAAAATTCTGTTTCTAGCAGTTGCGTTTGTGAAAGGAATCCAATTCTAACAGAGAAGATATTAAAGGGATTAAGTTAGTTTGAAAAGGAAATACTCCAGTGCCACTTCTTATTTTGGTCCTTCTTGCTATTGCATATTTGGATTTGCTGCATAATGAAACCTCTACCTTTAGTATGGTAAAACCGCGCGCTGAAATGACTCAGGAGGAGTTGGCAGCGAAAGAGCAAGAGGAGTTTAATGTAGGACCTCTATCGATTCTCAATAACTCCGTGAAGAACAACGCACAGGTAGGATTCGCCTCGTCATTCATCTGCCAATCCACGTTTATCCGATTTTTAGGTTCTTATCAACTGCAGGAACAATAAGAAACTTCTAGGGAGAGTTAAGGCTTTTGACAGGTTCGTTCATGCTTTGACCTTGATCCGCTTGATGTTAAGTGCGTGTTCTGCCATTTTGCGCATCTTGATTAATCTTGTGCCTGCCTCCTGTTTATATTGAAAGATCCACCAAGTGTGTGTACACAGTAGCTTATGTTCCCAAGGGAGTTCTGCTCTTTAGGCATTGCAATATGGTTCTCGAGAACGTGAAGGAGATGTGGACGGAACAACCGAAGACTGGCAAAGGAAAAAAGAAGGTAAGGAGACACTACTGGTCATAGTGATCATGGCTCTTCCTATTTTCGGTGTAATTGAATATTCTCGGATACGTTGGCTTGCGTCTGGCTTTTAATAGCGTCCCTGTGCTGGAAATTGCTTTTCCTTCACGCCAATCATAGCGTTTTGATCTTTCTTAGGTCAAGTTGAAGTAGTTCCCACTAAGATCTGTGTTGCACTTCGGCGACAGTGTAACGCGGGCAGCTATGCACTACGTAGCACCCGCTCAACACTGCCGCCGACGTCGCCGACAACAGCGTCGCCAACGTATAACGTAGGCCTAATAGAGGTTCTACTTTGCATAAGAGGCTGCGGCAGAGTATGTCCGAAGCTGATTTGTTCACCGCGCGGTTGCTTAAAAGTGAAGTAGTGGCGATAGTGAGAAGAGCAACGCAGTTTCACAGAGTAAATTTTAGGGCGTATACGCTTTCAGTTCAGAGATGCCATTTCTTAAGCCAAAACAGACGTTTTCAATTACTTGAGAGAGTAAAAGTAAGGCTTAGATCGCAAAAGAATTACCTCAGAATCTCGGATGCATATGTCATGCAAACGACGAAACCACTTTCGGTGTCCCGACAGCCGTCTGAGATAGAAGCAGACCCTAAATGGCCATGCTAGGGGTCCACTAGGTTGTTGGATTGGGGTTGGTGAACGCCTGCACCGTCCGCACATTTTGTCTAGGAAGGCATTAATCTGTCTGTCACTGTTCCCGAGCTTTTAGAGACCGGCTTCGTTTCGACACTACTGTCGTATTGTTTTAGGCAAAGGCGGTGCCGAAGGATCGCTTCATCTCAAAGATGTTCCTTCGCGGTGACTCCGTTATCCTGGTTCTCAAGAATCCGCTCGCACCCTCTGAATAATCTCCACTTTTGAATGGTTCAAACGATCTTCATTCTTGAATACGCTATCAGCTCTGGTGAACCTTTGTCCAATATGTTGATCCAACAATTGTCATGTTACTGTTTTTTACGGTTCTGTTGGTTGTTTTGCGAATGTGCTAATGAAGAATGGAAAATAACCAGTGTCATCAACGTGTGAAGGTTCTACTGTAGGCTCCATAGCGTATTTGGTGTGGTTATGGTCGTGAAGAGGCTTCCTTGCGTAGTCATTGCTGGACCGATACTGCTTATCAGTGATAGCCATGAGTGTTCATACGAGGCCCTCGATGCTAACTTGGACGCTGTTCGGTTCCTATGAATGTCTCGCAGTGTCTCGAGTTCGACCTTGAATTCACCCCATTTCACTGGCAGCGATGCATGGTCGTGAAGTGGTCTTAGACTGAGCACGTAATCAAATCATGAGCAGGAAAACACGTATTGATCCAACCGGGCCATCCAACTCTTCGTCGTCCTGTCACTTGTGAAGACGCCGTGGTTCGACATCTGGAAGACGGGTACTCTCTCACTCTCTTATCGCACACTGGTTCACGAGTTTAGCGGTTACTCTTGTGC
The DNA here is from genome assembly GCA_947359475.1 of Heligmosomoides polygyrus bakeri. NCBI lineage: Eukaryota > Metazoa > Nematoda > Chromadorea > Rhabditida > Heligmosomidae > Heligmosomoides > Heligmosomoides polygyrus. Next base: position 61,451,642 of record OX375868.1, read on the forward strand.
ACTTGATGTCCTTCGTCGTCCAGCAATTTCGATAAGAAACGCTCGTTGATGTATTCCATCGAGAGCCGCGGTTGACATGCGGCTGTCCTCGACGTGCAGAGGCGACCGCTCTGCTTCCTATTCGTGTGACATCGATTTCTTAACATTAGTGCGAACTTATGCTAGCTGTTGACTTACAAGTGTAAAAGCTCAGGTAGGTCAGTAGTACAGTTCACGAATGCGAACCTCTTGCTGTGTTGCAAGGCCCCGCACTGGCGTTGGGGTTCTTGCTTCATCTCTGCTTGTGAATGGGATTGTTGGTTAGTCGTTTGTTCGTGCTAGATGATTGGGAATGAGAAGAGCGAGCGGTACCTTCTGCTGCTGACATCGGATGGGATGCCCGTCTTCGTGACAAAGTTTAAGGATATACTTAGAGTGAGTTTGTCGCGGTCTACTGCGTTGACAATTCATCACCTGCTCAGAAGTAGAAGGCTTGACATGAAATTGGAACCGATAAGACGAAGCTCGACGGAAGGGCGGTCGCACGCCTTGCTTCCAGGGCTGTGGTTCTCTCCGTTACACTGCCCATGGACACCTTTATCGACTCTGTCTCTATCTCTCCGTTCTTGCCCTCGTCAGCTGTCGCTCTTTTCATATCACTCGTTTTGGTTGCAAATGATTCTCACTGTAGGTTGGCAAATGGTAAGTGTGGAGCATCATTCCGCCTTGATATCCCACCTGCTACGAACTGTAGACGCCACATCGAGATTGGTGTCTTACTGTTGTCCGTCAGTTTTGCTGTGTCGGCCTGCACAAAAGTGTGCCGACACGTTTCACAAGACCTACCCAGCTGTTCAGGAGAAACTTAAGATGTATTACTGTGCATCAAATATAGTCCACTAGAACCCTCTATAGCTCACGCAAAAATTTATTGAGCTCCCTCGTTAGGAGTGCGCCCTTCGATCTCAAGGTAGATGCATCGAAAAATTGATTTTATCCTGGTCTTTCTCAGACTTGTTTTGGTACTAAGTGGGCTGGTGCTTGCTTTCGGATTGCACATGGTCGTGGAACACTCACATAAACCGGTTTCTCTGCTTTCCTCCAAAGCAGAGCAGATCACAGAGCTAGGCAAGGGAAAGAATTCCGTGGTCTGTCTGATCTAACTTATCCGTTTTAAGATATCTTGCCGCTGTATTGCGGGCACCAAGCTGCTTAGTACCCTTCTGTTTTATGATAGGATGTGGGTCGAGAATGCGATCGTCGGTAATCTATGTACTGTTCGGTTCAGGAAGTCTATTGTGTTAATCTAGTGTGTTCGCGGTACTGTTCTAAGACTGTCTACTACCGTTGTTTCGTTCACGTGTTCTCATCATAGCTCCCCAGAGATTATCACAGTGTGGAAGGTCGCATTATTCTTCGACTAGGTCTAACTCTACTCACGCCGCCCTGTTATTGCATAGCAATAAGATGCGAGAATGTGAATAGATTTCGAACAAGTCGGAGAACCCTATCACTACCCTCTTCATGAGGCATAACGAAGTAACATTCTGGTGGTACATTCTGTTGAATACTCGAGACAGCCATCCTACCAGATTGTCCAGTCGCGGCGGCATTGGACAGTTTTCAGCATAGCTGTTCTCTCAAGACCCTTCAAGCTTTCGCATTACCTTTAGTGCCTTCAAGCCCGCAATCCTACGCTCTTCGTCCTCACGATGAGATTCGTCGTGCAGTATGGGAAGTTGTACCACTTTGTTCCCCATCTGTGTTGAGATCTGGAGCCGGATTCATCAAAGTTACTGCAGTAACTTTAATGGAGAATTGTAAGCGAAAGCTCAGATAACGCGGCTTATCGCTCACCATATCGCTTGATAGGCCACGTTATCTGAGCCTTCGCTTACAATTCTCCGTTAAAGTTACTGCAGTAACTTTGATGAATCCGGCCCCAGATGTCGATAGACTCACCGTAATATTAAGCGCCTTGGTGATCCCTAGGTCACTCAAAGAGGTGGAATAGTGTGCGGTGCTCGGTTCCCCCATATTCTTCGGATCATCTAGTACCTCCAGCATTTCCAAGTTGCTTAAGGCCTTTATACTTCTGCAAATTCTTCATCCTTTATGCTAGCCTTACCCCCCCCCCCCCTCTACTTTCGAGTATCAGGGCCGAAATGACTGAGCGGTTAGCCACCTAGAAACGATCATAGATCCTCGTTCCCGCTCTGCATGCCTCGCAAACCCTGAAAATGACAGCCGTTCTAGCCTTCCAAGGGACTATCTCAACGGTAGGTCGGAACGACGCAAGGGTTGTATGTGGGCAAAATCGCCTCTCCTTGGGAAGTAGGGAAGTAACGAGCTGCAGGTATCTCGACCCAATACAATTTCCGCAGAGTTAAGGACGACAGAATTTGGACGGTGTAAGCCCTCTGCCTTCACGTGGAGGGCGGGCTCAAATCAGTTGGAAACCGCGTGACGGATACGCAGTGGTGGTGCAGTGGGTTGGGGAGACGGGGGGTTTGTGGTTCGATTCCCTTGTGATTTCCCCATTTTTGCACTTCCTAAATTAGATTAGCCACACCAAATCAACTTAGGTCGTCCCTACTCTGCATTGGTTTCGGGATATTTGCATTTTGTTGTTTCCCAGAGAAAGGCAATCTGCACATATTCTAACATTTGGGCCGTTGCATACCTACCGTTGCGATAGTTTCCTGGTTAGGCCTTGGACATGAACGAATTCCGTCAAACGTCACTTACGGTCGCCGATGCGTAGCGAGACTCCTTTCTTCTTCATAAACGTTAGATGAAATCTTCTTGAACATTATTGAAGGGTTTTCTCTAAGAAGTAGTCTTGGCGTAATCTTGTTATGAACAGCAACGATTTGCATGAGAATTTTTGATCGCCTAGGATATGCTGGGCGCACAATTGCCACTGTCGTGCTCACTGTCATATTGTGCGTCCACATATAAACTAACATTTATGAAGCTGCAGCTCTTTCATAGCGCTTTCGCTAGTACACGATAATGCAGAACCGCGCTATGTTTTCCTCTCCCTGTCCAAGTAACTGCTGCGTTTTCGAGTTGTGGCAGTTATTTAAACAATTTTTGATACTTCAGGGATGAGTACAGATGAGCCTTTATCACTGCCTTGACATCTTCTTTCTGCACCTTATCGTGGCGGGTCCTCATGTTGTATCTCTCTTCTTATTTCAGCTACGTGCAGAAGCCTCTCTTGCGTCTTGCCCGTAGTCCAGCACTCGCTTCCGCAGAGGGGGAGCACGTCTAATCATCAGCTCGGCTTGCCCTTGATAATGTTTTGTCTTCTACTTTCTTCTTTGTATTCAGCAGAAGACCATTATGCACAATAGCTATGTGTGCGTATTGAAATTGACTTTGCAATGAACTGCTCTTGTGCTATAGCAGCTTCGCAGGCAGCTACAGCATGAAGAGCAGGTCATCGCTGCCTATGGTTAGTGTCTACGTGTCCATCCCTCCCTAACACAGCTGTTGATGGCGTTCGATGTCGTTTGAAGGTTGAATGGCGTGCGCCTTCGGTGTTGTGCTCCTCGCGTCGATGGCCACACCTTCCATTTGCATTACTTGCTCTCTACATCCAGCGTTCGGTGATCTCGCTCGGCAGCCCCATTTGCTATCACCTCCGACACCACAGGAAAACAAGGTTTCGTTCGTCTAAGCAAGCGTCCCTGAAATTCAATGGTGACGCTCATAAAACCATGACATCTGCGGATAGCTTAGCCACATCTCCCATATTGTGCTTGTGAGAAGTAGGAAGACATCACGCACAGCTGAATCTCGGCTCCTGTCATTATTGGGAAGGAAATCACGCCTCCGGCGCGGAGACTCTTCGCTCAAGTTGGCTCTCGTCGGCGTATTTTCTTGAGTTGTATTCACGGTTTGAATTGAGCGATGAGGCTAACCATAATGCGTGCGAGCGTTCCGAGGTAGATTTGCTCAGTGCGTAAGAAATCATTTGTGAAAAGGGTCGTTTTAGATATGCCTATGGTCAAGGTTGCCACGAATATACCAGACAAGGATGTGCCTGCCAATTTTGAGGTCAGTTTCTGGATGCATTATACTCGATTACATTTTTGCTCTCGCCTACAGCGGCTGTTATAGGAGATCGAAGAATTCAGAAGGCTGTTCAGTTGCGAGCAAAACAGTCGAGATATCATGAATTTTCCACTCGATCAAATAGCGCTAATGATCTAAGGCGTCGCATTGCTGCCGGAAAGCGGAAGGTGCGGGTTCAAGTCCCGCCTGGCGCAAAAGTTTTGATCGCAACCTAATTGCCTCTATACCTGCTTTCTATTGCTATTTCTGTGGAAGCCAGATGTCGATATAAATCGATAGAGGAGGGTAGTAATGTATGTTTACGTTTTTTTGAGTCTTCGTCCTCAGAGTTTTCCCAGTCAATGAAATGTAAATCCGATTTTGCTTATAGTTCCAGTTAGCCGTGTTGGCCAACAGTTGAGAGAGGTTTTCTTCTGGTTTCTTATCTACCAGGAAGTATTAGGACCTCTTCCTTCATAGCTTAGGTACTTTTTGGCTGACGCTGACAAAGAGCAATTTTTGTAGGAACGACTTACCGACGTCTTGGCGGAGTCTATGAGCAAACCGCGCAGTAGGATCGCTATAGAAGTCTTTGCTGGCGCTCGTATTCTCCATGGCGGAGTTAGGAATCCTGTCGCTATAATAAAGGTAGGTAGTGGTCGTACTAATATTCGAAAATCGTTTAATCGTGCTTAGTGCACCGGTTCTTCAAAAATCATGTTTGCCACTACCTCATGATCGCTTTGATTCTTCCTCTCGTTTTCCATCCAGGCTGATTCACTTCTATTCTCGGTGTTGTTTCTATGCACTCTGTGCATCTCATTTTCAGTTTGGCTCTTCATTAAGTTTTACGTAAAGTGATTTGATATTTTTCCCTATTCTTCATCACTAGATGACTTCCACATCCCTCCTTACGTAGTTGTCCTCCGATTTCCTAGTTTTTGTACTCCAGCGAATCTCCTTAGGTTCCCTTTGTTTCTAGACAACATCCAGCTACGGCGAGGGATTGCTTCTGCTTTTGAGAGGAACGTTAACCCAATCTTGTAATTTGCTTTGGACATTTTTGTTTTGTTAGTTAACTTGTAGGGATGAAGAGCATGGCCGAGGTACCTCATGTTTTCTTCGCCTCCAAGGTATTTAGGCATATTGGCGACATCCTCCTTGCAACTGGAGATGTCATGAGTACAGTACTTTGCCTTGACTACTGGACTTTTACTGCTTGAGATTAATATCATGGGCAGCAAGGGTTCTTTCCGGTAAGAGTCTGCAAGGAGTGGTCGTGTAATGTACCCTTCTCATGTAGAAATGTCGTTATGTTGGGCAGTTCTATATGTGCATTATGTTTCGATTCTAAGTGTGGTTGGTTGCTGAGTAGGATTCTGGCGTTGTGAATGGAGCCTCCCATGGCGGAAGTAATTGGATGGTTGCTATTCAGTGGTTCCATCGACGCTCAATTAGCTACTGGGATTCCCACTGTCTCCTCGGAGATCAATAGACAATTATTCCGCAGTAACGCAAACACAGAGTTTGAGAGCAAGTTTATTAGCAAGAAAACATGAGTAACTGAGGTGTTGAAGAGATGTTTGAGCCTTGCAGAGAGGTCCTGGTCGTTCGAAGCCGTCCCTTATATGCATATTTCTACCGCGCATGGCTATCTTAACATCGTTGGCGACCCTCCTGTTATTCTCGTGTCGCTGGTGTGCCTTCTCTTGTGCTCTCCTAGCGTTGAGAAGCTGGTGGGCGTAAAGGGGGCTTAAAAAGCTTATGCCTGGTTCAGAGCTGGTTATACGAATCCGCATGCTGGTTTCTTCGAAAGTCCGAGCAGAATGGTTTTTCATGAAGTCGTTGGTCCACGTAGGGAAACAAGCTTTGAAGAGCCTGTACCTTTTACACACTGTCTGTATTATGACCACATGCCTTCTGTTTTAAGAACTTTGCGCATTGTATCAGTGGTGTTAAACGCTCACCGTCATTGTGTTGAGTATCTTTGTCATTGCCTTTGGGTGAAAAACCGGTCAGTAATGAACAAGTCGCAAAAAGGTTACTTTGCGCATCACATATCTAGAAAAATCTACAGAAAAATCTCACCCAATCAGTTTACGAGGAATGAACCTGTGCGAACTGCGTACCATGAAGCGACGTCACTATAGCGACCCCACTATCCACTACGCGCTGAACCACTTGGCAAAGCTGCGTCCTGGGCATGCAAGTGACCTACAGAGGCACTAGAGAGTCCCGCCGTCGCGACTTCGCAGTAAACTTTGGGGGACCCCTACTCATTTGGTCTAACGACTTGGCAAAAAGGAAACGCATTTTTATAGTAAATGAAGGGCGAGATTCTTCCTATTTGTATGATTTGCCCTCCGTATTCAGACATACGCTTCGGCCCTGCGCTTGTAAGAGTCGAAGAAGCAGTGAGAACGTCCATCTCCGTGTCCACCTATCCGACTCCACTGTTTTCTCTGCTAACATACGCCTCAGAAACCTGGGCTCTACGAATGCAGAGTGAATGCGTAACCAGCGTCGCGACGAGAAGCGGTGAGCAATATGGTCCACCACCAGGGAAGCCCTCCGGAGCTACAAGCTTCGTCGACTTTTAAACCAGAGAAATTGTCGAAAATTAGGTGAGCCGCCCTGTAGTGTATTTCGCAGACACCCGCTCCTCTCATACTGGTTATTCCCTCAAAAAATCAATAACGTGTGCACTTTAACTCCTACATCCCCTAATTATACGAAAATGATTCGTAGTCAGATTAAGTAGGCCAGTGAATTCTTTATTCGAGTTGGAATATAGCAAAAAAATCGTTTTCCAAGCAACCACCTCACGTATTCTCAATAACAAGAAAAACGTGCTACAAACATGAACTTTCCAATTTATTCGAGGAAATTTATACGTTTGTACATAATATCTTTCAACAAATGCTTTGCCAACTGGTTCTAGGCAAGAATCATCCTGTTTACCTTGCAATAATTTGACCTGTCCAGTCTGTTATAACTCTTCTTGTTGTATTCTCCTACTTTTTGACCTCACCTTGGTATGAATGGCTCTCCATATTAGTTTTTATAAGCTACCATTCCCTGTCCTATTGATGATCCTCCGGGAATAGTAGTAGCTGGTCATTGTCCTTCTATACAGCGCTAATAGGTGAAACAAGATATTTCTTACCTTTAAGTCCTTCATTCCATTTCACATATCTATCAGTTTATTTTAACTTGTCGAATCCCGTGATTTAGCTTATTCCATTTTACGGGCGTTACATGGTCTGGTCCAATTGTTATGTTCTCTGTCTGGAAGTCTCGTATCGTATCTACTTCAGAAAGGGGAACTTATCCTGAAGCGAATATGTGATATGCGCTTCATAGTTTGCAGATAGAGTCAATCGGCTCCATGACGCCCGAGGACAACATTCGCCACACGCAGAAGGTCACTCAGCTATGTCAGCAAGCGCTCAACCTACCTAAGGAAAAGGTAATTCAAGCCATTTCTTGTTCCTTTGACCCTACTCAATTGATTCCGCATCTTACAATTTGCGATTTTCTGCATACATAGCCATTTGGGGTAGTGAGCATATTGTTATCTGCTATTTGTTCCAAAGTTCGCTGTCGCCTTTGGTTTGAAAGCAGAGAATTCGTGCTTTCCTTCACTTTGGATGCGCACTGGTTCTTCTGTAACTGAGATGTGTCGCTTCAAATCCTTTCTTTAGGTCGTCATTTCATTCTTCGATTTGAGCCCGACCAATGTTGGCTTTGGTGGGACTACGGTGGCGGCAGCGACCGTCTAGCGCTACGGAGCCGCTGCACTGTTGATGATATGAATTGAATATTTTCAGCGTATTCAACAATAAGTGCTTCCTTCACCTATTTGATTCGAGATAGTTGTGTATATGCAGCATTGTTTTGTGATGTAGGTCTTGTTTTTGTAGACAGTGATGTAATGAAATTTGTCGAATAAACGAGCCTGTTTTATCTAATTAAAGCAACACATTAAAATAAAATCAAGCGATAAAAGAAAACGAAATTGCCGAGGTTTTGAGATGAGAAAACTTGGACTGAGCAATATCTTTAGTTTTGTAAAGGCAACACGGTCCGATTTATCCGCTGTTCTATGCGGAGGGTGGCAGACTAGGTGAGGGCATCAAACGCCTCCACATCCAACTCTGAAAGGTAGTCAACCTGCTTGGTAATACAAACGTGCGAAGGTATCACGAAGGAGACGTTAATGCCCAAGAGATTTTGAGGGTGAGAATATTCACTACCCATATAGGTGAGTTGTTAAGTGAATACTTTGAAGAAGAGCAGAGGAAGAATGTTCTTGTGAAAGCCAGTTATCCGTGGAGGCTATCGTAGATGGTACCAACGATTATTCTTCAGTTCAGATTTCTTACCGTAGACACTCCCCGAAACCGCATTTAGGCACATAACAGATCGTTTCGAAACGCTGTTATGCACTCAGTCTCGCGTCCAGTGGGACTGCCCGGCTCACAAAAATATGTACTGTCGCCACGCATCCGTGCCTCTTGGGGCGTCGCATGGGTCATCAGCTATGGGAAGAGCTCTAACTGCTTCGTCTATGTTGTGATGGACACGTTTAATGTTACTATTGGGATGTTCCAGGAATAATGGCGAAATGTGGTAGTTTGCATTAAAGCACCTGTGGCATCGAAATAATCAAAATATTGACCACCTTGCGGATATCAAGTTAAAGGTTAATTACTCCTTACTTGAGAACTGGGAGCTCCCTTCCTGTGTACTAACATACAATTGGGTTATGTCTTTATTATAGAACAGGGTGAATACGGTAGCGGACACGGAGATGGGTAACGGGCTGACGAGGCCGGGCCGAGCCGCCGAGGTCGAGACTGACGAAGCCAGGCGTGGCTTCGTCTTCGTAGACGAGGTGCGGGTGTAACGCGACAGCTGGGTGTGACCCGACATCTCCATTCTTCGGTAAAGCTCGTCCTCGAGCTTAGGGACATCGCCATCGAGTTGACATACGAATCATATCCGAGAGAAAGCATATTCTGCATATTTACGGAAGAAGGAAAAATAGGAACTACAAAGTAGTTACGCTATCAGCTTCTACTGTATGATGGAAGTTGAGGATAGAAGGTGTCACAATGTGATGTTTTTGGTTGGATGCCTAACCAGGAGGAGCAGGCGGATCTGCACATTCATTGAGAATAAGCACGTCCTCGAGCTTGGAGATTAAGGGTGGAATGAGACGATGTTCAAGTATTTCGTCTGGGAAGACATTCACGTGTGAGGGGGAGTGTGAAAAATAGATGGGGAAAAAGATGTAGACGAGTTCTATGTCTTTCGTCATGGATAATGGTTACGTTGATGGGAAAATTATGGTATAGAACGTTACATTACAGTATGGTAGAGAAGTTTACGGTACTAGACTCAACATATTAATTGGCAGAAATTCACTGCTTATATTATATATCATGCGAAATTTTCTAGAGGAGACAAGTATGGCTTGACGTACAAAAATGTTGAAGAATAAGATTTTGATGATACAAAAATATGGGCAGTGACATGGTCAAATTGCCCGAATACAAAATTGTACATTTGTGAAATTTGTTTGAGTAACATTTCTACGAAGGCGCAAAAATACATGACATCATTGGCATTTTTATGTATCATATAGAGGACGGTTTGTCAAGTGTGAGCCTGAATCTTTCAAGCAAAATTCATTGTGCGGTTGACACGGGCGGAGCTTAGAAAAGAGGTGTGTTATTTTTTTTTTTTGATGACGCTTTCTAGAATTCTTTGAATCGCCCGTTCAAAGAACATTTCGCATGACTTTGCGCTAAGGCGGCAGTGAGGTGAAATTCAAACTTACCTACGTAAATTCGTGCTGATTAAGTTGTAGAAAATTCTTCATTGTCCATAGAACGTCCTGCTAAAGTATATTTTTCTTTCAATCGGCGAGATCGCCGTGGGGGTGGTTCTGAACTGTCCGATGCTTCAGTTGAGCTGTCTTCTATAGGAGCTGGTATAGGAGCTGAAGTATTGGCTGGTTCAGAACGCGGTGCATAAATTTTTAGACGGTTGATGTGAACTGTCTTTTGCTTTTGGCGGTTGACAAGTTCGTGAATCGTGATATTTGGTCGGTCAACTACTCGATCATGAAAGGACCTTTCCACTGGTTAGTAAGTTTTGGACGCATAGTATCGTCACGTAGGAGTACTAAATCTCCAGTGGAAAGTTCTGTAGGGAATACCTTATGCAGTTGGTCGTATCTTGATTTGTATAGCTCCGTCTTTGCTGCAATTTCGCCTCTCGCTGAGTCCAATAGTGAATTGGTCGGCGAATGCGTACACAGCAGATGCGAGTGTGTACGGCAAATTGGGGATGCTTTCACCCGTTCTTCCATGCATAAAGAAAAGTGGGCTATACCCTGTGTAACAGTATGGAGGCATGAAAGCTTCTACACTTGCTAATGTTACTTCTGAGTTTTTGAAGGTTTACGCAACTTTCTCTGAAAAAACTGCGGTAAACCAGCTCACTCAGCATTGACTTTCTCGGATTTTATCGAAAGTAGCCTAAAAGGATTATAACAAACCTATAAGCTCTGCAACGACAAATCGATTTCGATGGTTTATTTTAAAAAATTTAAACAAAATAAATTTTAGAAGATTTTTTGAATAAAATATTGAAACTTAGAGCTACTGGAAACGTAAATTTAACTTTTCGGTGTCTATAGTGTGTTATAGTCTTATTACTAACTTCTATAGGAATCCAATGGCTAGATCAGTATTTATGACAATTTGGAAGAAATCCTGTCATTAAAAAATTTTTTTGAAACGAATATATTCATGATCACTTTTACTAAAGACAAAAATGTTGCAATTTGAACGTTTTTTTGGCATCTACTCATTAGAAATTCATTTAAATTTGAGGATTTTTACATGTGACTTTGAAATTACTTAATTATAATCACTTGAACTAATAACAATTTTTTAAGTTTGAGAAGTTTGTGATGGTTATTTCCATCATTCATGTAGATTCTAAACGTTGGTTGGCTATAATCTGCTGTTAGGCTATTTAAGCTCAATGCGATTTGAAAAGTGAACTTTGTTCATATACCAATTCTATTATGCAGTTATTTTATCAAGGTCTTATGCGTGTTATTCGGCCAAGTTTGTCAAGGATGTAAATATTTTTTCTGAAATCGCAGATTTAAATTTCGTGCATTTAACTCTTGCTAGTTTATGGCGTTATTTGCTATTTATGAGCGCTGAATCTTCTTCAGTTTATTCGAAGGATGCATATGATGCAAGCTGAGTCTCAAATATTGTAGTGGCCGTAGTCACAAAAATTGTGTCCCGGACAGGATCCGAGCCTGCACAGTGAAATTTGCGGTCAGGAGACTTGCCAGTGCGCTAGTGAGGCATATTTTTCATATTTTTGTGTTTCAAATCACACAAGAAAGCAAAAAATTGTACCTGGGGTGAGATTCGAACCATGTGTAGATTTCCAGTCACGCGTGTTTGCACTGCATCATCCTGGATCCTACTCCAAACCTCAACAATTTTAGATCAGAATATAAATTATTCTTTGTTGTTGATTTGGTGGTTCCTGACATCTTATGGTCCAGCTTTTCTGCAAACTCTTCCTACCACAAACTTGAGCAGTTTCAAAATTAGTAAATTTCTCAAAAATTAGTAATTATAAACAAGAGTTCGGGATTTAAAATGATTTTAGTTCTTAAAAGTTTCGTAAAGCAGAAAATTAAGTGAAAATAGAAGAAAATAAGGAATTCGCAGCTAAAATCATGCTTTGGAAGCAGGGCGCCAAATAGTGGACGGATCGATTCTGCGTTAGATACTGTTACATAGTGCGTTGCTACAAGGCGCTGCATCGTTCGAATGGTAGCTGGCTCGAGTCCCTACCTAGGCAAAATATTTTAAAAGCTTTGCTCCGCCTCACGTGTATTTACAAATCAGTTTTAGACCATTTTTAAGGGTTGATGAAGAAAATTTGCTCAGTAAATTGAAGAAAAATGCAAGAATGTTGCAGATGTTAGTACGATTTATACTTGTCTTAAGTATCTTTTTAAACTAGTGAGAAAGTGGAGCGTGGTTTAGCTTCTCCTGAAAAGCATGTTGACTGTAAGCTTTTTTTCCAAAAATTGTGCATGGGGTAGGAAACGAACTTGCATCTGTAGTTCCCAAATGAAGAGTGGCTACACTGAACGTATTTTACAGAGACTATTTTATGTCTCCATGCTATGCCGTGCTTTTATTCTAACTTACGTTTGTTAAAAGAATTAATAAGTTTTTAGGAAAGATTTTGAAATAGTGAAGTGTGTGGAACAAATTTGATTTTTTTAAATTTAAAGTCTGATATCAAAACCTATTTCTAGTTAAAACAAAACACAAGAGGTATTTTCTATAGCTGGAAAGCTGTTCAAAATATGCACTGTAGGTAAGAGAAAAAATCGATTTTTGATTTTAGGACGTTTCTAGGCACCATAGCGAAGTGGAGTAAGGCGCCATGGGATAAATGCGCTTGCGAGTTATTCCGCATCCGGCAAATCATGGGTTATGATGGCTAATCGATGGTAGTACCTACGTAAGATCACTACGTGGTTCTACTGCAAGATGCCATCCTGATGTATTATTTTCTAAATTCCCTTTTTTTGGAGAGTTGAAACCTTTGAAACTTCAAAGTTTTTTGAAAACCTTTTTCCTCACATGCTTGTTTACCTCCAAGGAGCGTATTTCAGTCTATGTTACTGCAAACATTAAACAGTTTTATGTGCTGTACTCTATGGTATTTAATAAATAAAAATATTGGTTCCTGGACTGCCTTATCAGGATATTTTCCTAGGGCAAGAGGATATGCCGCGAAGTGTCTGCGTACATGATGAACGGCGGGCAACGGTGGTGTCATGTCGCCAGCGCTACAAGCGGATTATGTAGGAGACTTCTGAGGTCAAGAAGTACACGGTGGTGTCTCTGGTGTAATGTTTTTCATATTTCCCAGAGTAGCTACTACCAGGAATGCTGCGGCACATTGTAAGTTGGCTAGGCTGCAAATTAATGTGGTGGGTGCCGTGTAGTACGAAGTGTAAGACTCCACTATCGGGATTGACATGTTGTCATCTTGTGTGGCCAGATTAATCTGCCATCTTCTTGGTCAGTGTAAAGACAGTGTCTGTCCTAATAATTTATAATCTGATGGAGTTGGTAGGTCAGTTGGTCGGACAGTTGGTTGGACAGTTGGTCGGTCGCCTCTGCACGCTGTAATCTATGTGACGAGGAAACTTATGGGGTCGCGCTGTAGTAGTGCGACTACCAGGACCACCGATAGCACGACTGCTAGGATCACCGACCGGCACACCCTGTCGTTTTAGAAGAGCCGTCCCTGATTCCACCTGGCCTTGTAACATGCGTAATTACGCGGGTGGCAAGCCGCCAGCGCACTCTAATTAAACAGCAGGCGTCTGGTGCGCATAGGGTCCGCTAGACGGGTTCTGCTAACCAGGTGCGTCGGAACCTGTGCTATTGAAAGCTGGATAACTTTATGAACTCCTCGGAATAAGCTTCGATTGCAGGAAAGACTTACTGGATTGGAGTTCGATACCCTTTTTTCACCTTGTACACGGCGTATTTTTATTTATACATTTGTTTAGAGTCATGACTATATGACGAACGAGTCCTTATTTCACAGTCGGCGGAAATATGTGTAATGCAATGAAGCGAAAAACGTAGGCGCGATCCGTGAAGATAAAAATGAGTGAAAACCTAATATTATGGGAAGGACTGAGATTGCAGGCGGAGAAGCCCTAATCTCAGTCCGGTTGGTGAAGGAAAACTCCGGAGATGACGCTGTCATCCCTCTCAGGAGCGAACCTTTTTGGATAAGCTGATCCGTTTGTCTCCCTATAGTACCTTCGGGGGGGGGGAAGACCTCTTCCGGCTTCTCGGATTCTCGGATCTCGGCACGGCTAAGCAAAAACCATCAAAAATAATCCCGTGAATTGCATAAAAGGACCACATCAGGACGTAGCCTGATGTGGCCGAGAACTGAAACCTACACCTGCTCGTGCAAGCCATGTGGTCTGGTCGTTCTCTTGAACAGAGACGCCCAGACCTTTAACGTGCGCTTCATGTCAGGAGTCTGGCTGTCTGGGTGGAAAGCGAGCTTTGCCGCAATTACCAGGCCAGCCTCGTCAAGACAATCGATTCTCACCTAGGCTCCAAATAAAGAAGAATCACCAAAATAAAAATAACAATGAATTATGCGAAGTACCAAATGCATACTAATGTCCTTGAGTGTTTCTCTGTGTACAGATCTTTAGTACAATATCCATTTGTGGGACAAACGTATCTAACCCCTTCCTGTATGGGAATACCCCTAGCCGCCTCTGAAACGGGAGGCGTAGCCCACAGTTTACGGTCAAGATATTATTTACGCCAACCCAGGCTGATCTTGGAGCAAAGTCTTCCACGAGGCCTTTGCGAAAACTATATTGCTCACAGCTTAAGAAATGGATTTGTATGATGTTACGCGCGCTTTAGGTTTGAATTTAATATGCATATTAAATATATTTTCAAATACGATCTACACCGCGCGGGGCAATAGAAAGAGTCGATCGACAACGGAAGTCGCTCACCTGTAAGGGTCTGGCAGTCATCCGGGTCGACAGTATACCTTTGTCCTTGGGAAAAAATTTCGAATTTCGAATGATCGAATAATATTCGACTTCCAAAATTTCGAATTTCGAATGATCGAATAATATTCGATTTCCAAAATTTCGAATTTCGAATGATCAAATATTATTCGATTCTCAAAATTTCGAATTTTGAATAATCGAATTTCGAATTGTCGAATATTCGAATAATCAAATAAACACCTTACCTATTGTGGTCACCCAATGATTGACATTTACTTTTTTCATTGCCCACTGTTAACTGCGTTCAACAGAGCGGATATACAAAGCTTTCTGATTGTCACTACTCTTGTACCAGTTGGTTAATTGCGAAAAGAATCTGTAATTATCAACTGTGGTACGTCGATTTCTATCAATGGATCTCCTGTCCCGTGCCCGACATACCCCCGCTACTCTTACGTTAAATCAGGGCTAATGGAGCGGAGTGTGGCGAGTCCAGTGAGTGAAAAGCGATACTGAGGCTGAGTGCGACGAGCGAGGCGAGGGCAAGCTGATGACCGAGCCGAGACTGTGGAAGATGGTGTCCAGGCCCAGATGCCGTTGTTCAAGCGCCGCGAAGGCTGCTCCATCCATTTCCTTCACGAGAGCAAAAGACGGGGACAAAGGTATAATGGCAATGAAGCACAATTGCTTCCCTAGGAATTCGTGCCCCGAGAAGAGAGAAACACCCTGGATAGGCAGAGCTAGATTGTTATACATCTTGCTCTATAGGTTACTGTCTCCTTAGGTTATACCGAAGCTTCCATGTGGTAAAAGAAAGGCTAGCATGGACGAGGAAGTAACACAAAGACGATCTGGTGCAGAAGAGGCACATTGGAGGCTCCTGAGTGGCATTCAACCTGCGTTCTGGCTCCGTTGAAGAGCTTCGCGTCACTTATAAGCAAACGGACCCGATGTCGATGGTTGGAATCTAATCTGATAAGACACTATGACTTGGACAGTGTTATTAAATGTGGATGGCTCGCTTTCCTAGAAAACGGAGCAGGACTGGCTCTTGTACTCCATAGCCATTGCTCTGCCTCTCTTCTTTAACGTTTTTGCTGGCAGAAAGCAGGAGCTTCCCAGGCTCCAGAAAGTGCTACCTCCCTACCGCAGTTCCTTCCGGCTTTAATCGTTCCGTCGTTGTACTTTGGGTAGAAATACAAAACGGAGATTCTCCCGTAGTATACAGAGGACAAAAGAGTCATTGAAGAGCCATTACCCGATTCACATTCACGTGACTGGCCGCAGGACGTCGACGGCGTTCAAAGGAAGCAGGGACGCAGCGGAGGTCCTACCTCGCGTCCACTCACAAGGGAAGTGTCTAAAGCTTATGTCTGAACGGGAAGAACGAGTCATATAGGGAGAATTCCCACCCTCAGTTAGTATAAAAATGTGTTTATTTTAACCAAGGAAAAACCCAAGGAGTAGGGGGTCGTTGCAGTTATAAATGTAATGGGCGCCTCATGAGTTCGGCGGTCTTGTATGTCAGCGATGCCTCTGCCGCAAGTGGGTCGCAGCGCAGTGGATAGAGACGTTGCTTCATGCGAGGGAGATCGAGGGTTCAATTCTCCTGCTCTGCTGCACTTTTGCATTTCAACTGATTATTGAGATTTGATGGATTCTGACGTCTATACCATTTCAGAGTTTTTCTACTAATTTTTCCAGCTGCATGCTGTGATATTCAACATAATGATGTACAAACGTTCAACATCAGTGATACACAGGCACAATGTGCATGAAGAAGAAGCACTGGTCACAATACGGACGGCGTATAAAGGCTACTGGCTCCTCACAGTTTGTTTCCCTAGATGGACCGATGACCTCGGTAAAAACCATCCTGCTCGGATTTTCAAAGACCAGGACGTGACGTCGCAAGTGGTTTCAATGAAGAAACGGGGTCTGTGGATCCCGCAAACTGACGTTAACGGCCATCGATACACTCTTTCCCTCATCTTTGCCTGTCAACTGAAAATCAGGGAGCTGAAGGTTTTTAAACCTAACACCAACAATGTCCGCCGACGCTGGGGTGGTGATCTAACTACTTACGCTGAAGTGTGGCCCACCTTTAGGCAAGGAATTTTCGAGGAAATAAATCAAGCTGGCCGAACGGATGGCCAGCATACACAAGGACTTCGAAGCACGTCAACTTTAAATTGACGAAGACGAACAGCTGGAAGTGGTGGAAGAAGAAGATTGGGATCCGCAAGATGAACTGATAGACGTGGAGATGCAAGCAAGAATTGGACATATGAGAACGTCTTCGGGTGGAATGATTTCACTCTCACGTCATAGTGCACGACCCTCCTTTTGACCTGCAAAAAAGGGACAACATCCTGAAGGTATGTGTCGAAGCTGCGGGTAGCTAGAACGGATTTGTTATAATGACATTGAAGGTGGTGTCGCTGTAATACCTGTGAGGAGCCTGTAGCTTTTATACGCTGTCCGATTGTGACCAGTGCTCCTGTTTCATGCACTTTGGACCTGTGCATCACTGGCGTTGAACGTTTATTCATCGTTGAGTAGCTTTCTCATTGCCTTGTGGTTAGTAATAAACAAGTGGCAAGAAATTTACTCTCCGCGACGTACAACTGGAAAAATAGGCAAAAACATCTGAAAATGATAGATGTCAGAATCGTTCAACTCTCAACCAAACATATGAAATGCAAAAATGCAGCAGAGCGGGAGAATCGAACCCTCGACCTCCCACCCATGAAACAACGTCTCTATACACTGCTCTCCGAGCCACCTGATGGGCGTACAAGACCCACGAATTCTATTGTAACGGACTCCCTACTCCTCGTGTGTAACGACTTGGCAAAAATAAACTCATCTTTATATTAATTGAGGGGTGGGGATTCTCCCTATATGACTCGCTTTCCCCTTCCAGGCATACGCACCAGACCCTTCCCTTGTCAGATTGCATACACACAATTCGGCCAATTTGAATGATGCGCGAAACAAAACATCGTTCTTATCAAAAGCTCACAATTCCCTGGTTTTCGAAGAGGAGTGCCATAAACTTGTTTAGAGATTGATAAAGAATGTCCGATATTCGATTATTCAAAATTCGAAGCCTTCGAATATTCGAATAAACAAATAATTCGAATATTGGACTTTCTTCGAATAGTCGAATATTTGAATATTCGAAATTCGACTATTCGAAATTCGAAAAGGACAATGGTATAGTCGGCAGTCGTCAGATCGTCCGAAGTTGGGTCAAGGTTGGGAGAGGTGTTTATTAAATTACTGGCTAACTAAGTTGTTAGTAAGTAGGAAGAAAAACTTTTTGACTATTCTTACAAAGGAAATTTAATTTAAATAAAAAACTTCAAATTAATTGTGTATCACAAGAAATCTCCCCGGGACCTCCATATCAAGTTAAAGGTTAATTACTCCTTACTTGAGAACTGCGAGTTCCCTTCTTGTGTACTAACATACTATATACTACTATACAATACATACTAACATACTGGGTTATATCTTTATTATAGAACAGGGTGGATACGGTAGCGGACACGGAGACGGGTAACGGGCTGACGAAGCCGGGTCGAGCCGCCGAGGGCGAGACAAGGTCGAGACTGACGAAGCCAGGCGTGGCTTCATCTTCGTAGACGAGGTGGGGGTGTAACGCGACAGCTGGGTGTACCGACAGCTGTCTGTGACCCGACACGGAAAAGGTTAAACCTCGTCATAAATTACCACTAGATTGTCACCGTAGATATCTAGGTGGCTTATCTTCATTAGAGTGACGGCATTGTTTGCATTCTTTTCGGTATCCCGTTTGTTATGCAGGATATTGCTATTCGAAGTTTGGTGCAGTGACGAGGAGCTTGACTCCTTTTCAACTGATGCCAGTTGGGCCAGCTGTGCACTGCGAACGTCGGGATCGTGATCCACTGAAGTACTCTTTTCTTCCGTCCTTTCTCTTTTCTCTCCATGAAGTGACCGGCTCATCGATATTTGGCCGTCCAGTCCGTCTACTGGATCACAAAGATGAGACATCTTTCTCATGTCGGAACTGCTGAGTACGGCACGATGTTAGGTTTGCCGGTCGTACTTCAGTAGACATCGCTCTACCCCATTGAGAGGTCCGGAAGCCGCCGATGCAGCTCTTCATCTCCCATACAGTTCGCCTTTCATGCCCTTCTTCATACTCCTCGAACGTCCAAGGAGTCTCAGTGAGTTGAAAGCATTGAAGCAAGGGCGTTAAGTTCCTTCTCGGTCTCAGTAAACGCTCTTCGTGAACTGCATTTTTTACGATTGAGTCGTAATCCTATCCTTTTCTCTGCTTTTAGCTCAACAGGCATCGCTTCCACTTCGGCGATAGAATCCAAGAACAGTACGACGTCGTCAGCAAAGCGAAGATTTGAGAGGCAACCTTCATCCACACGTGCTCTTTTGGCCTGTCTTGTTAGATGAGCGCAGAAGGAATGGCGCTCGTTTCAGCGCTTCAAATGCCTTCTCGTAGACGACAGAAGGTAGGACCTAGAGGCAAAACGTGTTCCCAAAATTCTCAATGATCCTCGAGGCGGTCTAGATGTAGTGTCTGGAGCTGAATTCCACGCAGAATCCACTCTGCTCACGACGCGAATTTGAAGCGCACTTGAACGTCTGCTGCAGGAACCGAAGGTCATGTTCAAAAGCCATGATTCTGAAGCTCTGCAAGGAGTAGAATAGTGATTAGTGTTCGTGTAGAACATCAGTGTTATCAATTCCATTTTACGATAGGAAGATATGCACCTTCATGAAAGTGCCATCCTCGGTCAACAAAGCCTATTATAGTGAAGTATTTTTTCCGCGAAGGTTCCTGCTGCACCTATTCGGACTGGATTGTTCCAGACGATCCCGACGTTCGCAGTGCACAGCTGCCCCAACTGGCATCAGTTGAAAAGGAGTCAAGCTCCTCGTCACTGCACCAAACTTCGAATAGCAATATCCTGCATAACAAACAGGATACCGAAACGAATGCAAACAATGCCGCCACTCTAATGAAGATAAGCCACCTAGATATCTACCGGTGACAATCTAGTGGTAATTTATGACGAGGTTTAACCTTTTCCGTGTCGGGTCACAGACAGCTGTCGGTACACCCAGCTGTCGCGTTACACCCGCACCTCGTCTACGAAGACGAAGCCACGCCTGGCTTCGTCAGTCTCGACCTCGGCTCGCCCTCGGCGGCTCGGCCCGGCCTCGTCAGCCCGTTACCCGTCTCCTTGTCCGCTACCGTATCCACCCTGTTCTATAATAAAGATATAACCCAGTATGTTAGTATGTATAGTATAGTAGTATAGTAGTATGTTAGTACACAAGAAGGGAACTCCCAGTTCTCAAGTAAGGAGTAATTAACCTTTAACTTGATATGGAGGTCCCGGGGAGATTTCTTGTGATACACAATTAATTTAAAGTTTTTTATTTAAATTAAATTTCCTTTGTAAGAATAGTCAAAAAGTTTTTTCTTCTTACTTACTAACAACTTAGTTAGCCAGTAATTTAATTAACACCCCTCCCAACCTTGACCCCACTTTGGACGATCTGGCGACTGCCGACTATACCTTTGTCCTTTTCGAATTTATTTTGAATATTCGAATGTTCGACTATTCGAAAAGTCCAATATGCGAATTATTCGTTTATTCGAATATTCGAAAGCTTCGAATTTTGAATAGTCGAATATCGAATATTTTTTATCAATCTCTAAACAAGTTTATGGCACTCCTCTTCGAAAACCAGGGAATTGTGACCTTTTGACAAGAACGATGTTTTGTTTCGCGCATCATTCAAATTGGCCGAATTGTGTGTATGCAATCTGACAAGGGAAGGGTCTGGTGCGTATGCCTGGAAGGGGAGAGCGAGTCATATAGGGAGAATCCCCACCCCTCAATTACTATAAAAATGGGTTTAGGTCGGGGGTTCGATTCTCCCGCTCTGCTGCATTTTTGCATTTCATATGTTTGGTTGAGAGTTGAACGATTCTGACATCTATACATTTTCAGATGTTTTTGCCTATTTTTCCAGTTGTACGTCGTGGAGAGTAAATTTCTTGCCACTTGTTTATTACTAACCACAAGGCAATGAGAAAGCTACTCAACGATGAATAAACGTTCAACACCAGTGATGCACAGGTCCAAAGCGCATGAAACAGGAGCACTGGTCACAATCGGACAGCGTATAAAAGCTACAGGCTCCTCACAGGTATACCAGCGACACCACCTTCAATGTCATTATAACAAATCCGTTCTAGCTACCCGCAGCTTCGACACATACCTTCAGGATGTTGTCCCTTTTTTGCAGGTCAAAAGGAGGGTCGTGCACTATGACGTGAGAGTGAAATCATTACACCCGGATGGCAGTCTCTGTCTGAAAACAGGAATTGAGGACCACAAATTTATAGCTACGATTTCTGAACAACTTGCGAACGTTCTTGAGATCCATGAGTACCTCCTTGCTGGAAAGCAGACAACCAATGAGTATTACCGGTCGTCTAAGTCAAGTCACAGAGCATAAGTGCTGGCTCGGGTTTATCAACATCACGGCTCAGTACCAAACTACATCCGCATTCAATTTCGAGTTTTCGAGGTACCTCGAAGTATGTACATGTGCTGTCCATCTCTGAATTCAGTACGGCTGTCCCGATGTATTAAGTTTTCTAAGAAGCGTTTTTTGCACTATATGCGTATAGCAGCCGAATCTGTTGGCGGATCGTTATTTCCCCTACGGGGAAGTCCCCTTTTAATTTCTAATTTGCTCAAAAGCCTCCGCACACTTGTGCGCCAACGCGGCCGTCCTGTCTTTAACCATACAACAGAGATGAAGAGGATGCCGCCAAGGCGGCACACAGGTGGGAACATTGCCGCTGATGTGTCGCCTTGGCGGTAAGCGCAGTATCGCCAAAGCGGCAGAGACAGGGCATAAAGGCCCCCGCAGACTTCTGCGGCCAGCGGTGGGCGGCGGACGGCGAAATCGAGAGTCACGCCGGCCAGCGGTGCCACTCAGCGGCGACGGCGAGATACTGTAGTCTTTCTAGTCGGGACACCGCCGCGAAAGGGCAGAGCACAGGCAGACTCTCCCGGCGCCGCTGGGGTGGCGCCGTCTCGTATGATTCAAATCATTTCCGGCGCAGCTGCAGCTGGTATTTTTCGTGGTGAGACCTTCTCTTGCGTCCCATCCTCGTCCCACAAGAGAAGTTTTCGAAAGTTACCGTCTCATCCGCGTCCCGTCTGCGCGTCCGGTCTGGCTTCTTGTGAACTGAACTCAACTCTAGCGGTTTCGGGTGTCCGACTGATGAGCGGCTCGGAAGGCGGGGGGGGGGGGGGGAGGGTCACCTTGTATGGCAGGGTCACCTGTTGGGCGTCCTTCTTTACTCAGTATGACGTTAAATCAACTTAGGTCTCATCTTTCTCGTAGACAGATTGCAAGGTAGAGTTCAGACATCTATTGCAGTTGATCCTGTTGCACTGTCTAATCTTTTAGGTTGCATTTTTTTAACTTCATGTTTGTTCTGGACATTAGAGTCTACTGTTTTTACTAGGCACTGGTTTTGCTTTCCGTTATGTTACTTTCTAAACAACACGTGATGTAGTCATCGTCACGTCCTGAATAAAGAATAAAGGCCTATACATTCTGTTTTGCACGAAATTAACGATCCTACACAGAACTGCTATGTTTTACCCTAGGGGTGAACTGAGGTTGGCCATTTCCAATGTAGTTTGGCAATCATGTGTTTTCCTACCAAAACGGATAACCACTCAGTACCCCGAATATCAGCCGGTAACCTCAGATGTCCTCGGTGTAACACACGTGAATTCTCAGGATATCTACCACTATATAATTGAGTTAGCCTTCGATGACGTTTGAGTGGTCAAACCTGCGTGAGATATGCCTCCGCGCGGACAAAATGCGCCTTTCAACATGGGATGCTGCCGTAGCCGGCCTTTGCGGAAAGGAAGGAAGCGCGGCCTTTCTCACACAGCGGCCTTGGGCGTCCTGATTCCGAATACATGTCATCAACAAATTAGACCCAGTAAAAAGAAACGAGTGAGGGGGAACCTGGCGTCCGGAGTTGGAAGGCGTTTCAATGATATCCTGCAACACAAACCGTTGGACATGCGGAGGAGCAACCTGAGGGCAGTACTGCACAGCACAAGCCGATGGCGTTGCTGGACAATCCAGAGAGTGTTTAAGACTAATGCACGGAAAACAGCTATATGCCATTAAAGTACGCAGCAGAACCTAGATGTTAGCGAATTTTAAGTTGCACAAAAACTACGCAATTGCGAGCATTTGTTATTACTAAGGCAAGGGATCCATCTAGCCGGGAGTTAGTTTTCATGTCGAAGTGATAGCGATATCTCAGATAGATTTTGATCTGAACAGCGTGCATACTTTATGCACGAGGAAACCTCGATCGACGAGGTTCGCACGTGGGTCAACAACTGCCGGCTTGGCGCGTGCTTCGATGTTTTTGTCGCCTCGATGGCTCAGGAATTCACCGTCAGAGCGACATGACGTCGGTACCAGCTCCATTGAGTATTATTGTGCGACAACAGTTTAGTAGCAATTTCTTATGTCGTTCTCTAGTGCTATACCATTAATACTGTTAATAGTATGAAACACTCCAGCAAATTTATTGGTTTCCTGTGTCTAGTATACGTATATTTTCACTTCATAGTGGACATTTTTCGCTTTAAACCGGACATTTTTCATGTTAAACTAGACACTCACTTGATTTAAAATTGGACATGTGTAGAATTAATTTGGATATTTTGCTAATGAGTTGAGATGTCCATTATTTAACCTCAAGGAATTGTCTTTGATAGCTTCTAACGTGCTGGAAAACAATAAATTTGCTCATCCGCATTTTGCGTCTCAGCCGCGTCCGACTAGCGTCCCGCCCGCGTTCCACTAGCGTCCCGTCCGCGTCCGACTAGCGTCCCGTCCGCGATGTAGGAAATTCACGAGACGGTAATGGGACGCGGCTCGGACGCAACAAGTGTCTGAGTGGACGGCCTGTGTCAGCCTATGTCTTGATGTCTTGTGTATCACCGCTCACCCCGAGCGAAGCCTATTGATAAGCTCCCATATCGATCGCGCGAAGCGATGAGTCGATATGGGAGCCTATCATTGAGCTTCGCTCGAGGTGAGCGGTGGTATGACATAGGCCTTAGGGGCGTTCAGGGCGTCCGCGTAGCGACGAGAAGCCCACTGTCGGTGCGACGCGATCATCGCGTCGCTCCCTCATCTGAAAATCGCTGCGCTATGAACGCTATGATTACCAGCTGATCATAATAGTTAAGGGGTAAAAGTAGGAATCGGTTGGGTGGGGTAGTGTGAAGAGGAATGAAGAAGAGGAGATAAAGAGGATACCATCGACTGGATGTGAAGACGACTATAAAAGAACTGTGATCTGGTCAATAAACAGTTTCCGGTCTAGACGGGTTCTGACACGGCCACAATTGGAGATCAGAAGAATCGAACGGACGACGAAGAAGACGACAAGCCGTCGCACCAGCATGGAAGCTATCAACCACCCGCCCATAACAATTGGCTTGATGTTATAATTAGAAGCAGCACTGGTAGCCGGCATTGCTTTCTAACATGATGCTTTTGCTTTCATTGAAGCTTACGTCTCCCTAGTCTATAAGCGCCTAGCCGTTGGGTCCCAATAACTACCATTTTGCCACTATTATCTTTTTTCGAGATCTATCTCTGCGGCCACTGACGAGCGCACTTCTCTACACTTCTCAAAGACCCTCCTTTCATATTCATCATTTACTTACGGTGCAAGCGCAATGCGAATCCTGTTTCTCGACAGTTTTTGTGCCGACTCCTTTTCGCGACATTCGCCAGACGCTCCGCGGTTGTTATCCCTTCGAAGTACCACTTCTCCTCTACTTATAGCTGTAGTAGTTTCCTTCCATATTTGATTGAATGCGCTGTGAACGTGATTAGCATCTCGTCTTGCTTCTCGGGACACAATGTTCTGAGAATCATCCACGTTTTTTAATCGTATATTGGCCATTCTGAAGTTGCTCAGTGAGCGGAGATTTCTGAGGTTCAATAAAAGCTTCTCCTGTATACCCATGCTTCAAGCCACACCAAATCATGATATACGTGCCTTCGTTGAACGAACGTTGAGGCCCTAGCATGTGTGAAAACGCCTTATATTAATTTTGTTCACATCGTGATTGGGTCTCAACAGTAATTTTATGCTCGGCTATTGACGTCTTGGTATCTCCTGAAATTAGTGACTTCGGTAGGTGGTTATGTCCTTCGCTGTATTATGCAGGAGCTCATTCATAGCACTGCTTCGACCATTCGGTTTTCACGGCAGGTTCTTCTAGAGAACATGAACCAAATGCGACCAACACTGCACAGTTGGGGATCTCGCTGTTTCCGTCGTGTCGAACCGACCCATACTCCGAGTATGGGAGTGGTGTTTCCATGTCCAGAGTGTGTGGGTGTGCTTGTGTCTGCGTGGAGCGCATCCTTAGCACCCTTATCACACCTTACCAATACCACGCACTCGGTGGAGTGCATGAGAAGGCAATAAAGGACCACGCCAAGGGTTTCCGTATCAGGCATGACAACATCAGGTCCTGTCGTTCGCGATTTGTTATCCTTTAAAGGCAGCCTCTTCCGAGCCAGACCTCCAACCTCTTCCGCGGTCACGGAGACCAGACCATTGAAAAGTCTGGTCTCCGTGACCGCGGAAGAGGGTGGAGAGACGCCCAAACCTTCTACACGGAGCTGAACACGTTTCATAAGGAAAGCTGCACAAATGTTACAGTGTATAATCCTTGTCGACTCGAATCCCTCTGGTGCAGACGAGAGTGCAAATGGGCAACGATCAAAGTGGAGAACTGTCTGTGCTCATCATACTGACAGAAGCCATTCATGAGAACTCGCACGTCGACAAGTGATCCTTTAAAAGACAATCCTGGGAGGCCGCCGCTCGATTTTCCAAAGATTGTCTGGCCAGTATCGCTGTTGCTTTGAGATGCTGCGAAGAATCGGTCTTCCAAAATCATCAAAAACTTTTGTAAATGTTTCGCATTTGTAACGTAGAGCGTTGCAGAATTCTAAAGAATTTTATACGAATTTGAATCGCCACACTTCATTTGCCTACTGTGGCGAAGATACCGTCACAAACAGCACCGGTAAAGAATAGGATCCATTTCCGCCGTGTTGCTGGGAACACAGAGAGCTTGAAGAATTCTAAGAAGCAGGCGATTGTTTCAGGAACTATGGTGGATGGAGTTGACAGTACCCCTGAGTTGTGCGGAATCTGGAGAAGATTTGCCACTTGCGGGTGTGCTCACACGGCAGGAAGTTTATCGAAGCATCGCGATGACACAAGGTGCCCTTAGTTCACGGACTTGAGGAAGGAATTGAAGAAGGAATAGTCAAGATTCAAATGTCTGTCGCAGCCCTTGAATGGACTTTCCTATTCCGTACGTCAGGAAATTACGCTGTAGGTATGAGCAATAACTTTGACATCGTTATCCTACTGACATCTGGATCATAAGAAAGCACGAAGCTAGTTCGGGCAGGGATAGCTACATGCCAATACACTTCAGAGCAACTTTCGAGAACCGCAGAAATTTACAGAACGGCACAAAAGTGAGGCAATTCACGCCGGTGAGGAAAGCCCTCCAGCATTCCGAGCATCATCGCATTCGATCAGCAGGAACTGCCGCTCCAAACAAATCGCGAAAAGTTTGTTGGGTCGCTCACCTAATGCGCTTCAATGACAGTCATTGGACAGCTCCGAATTCTGTGAGATATCGGAGGAATGCAGGGGCGCTCATCCTCGGTTTCACATAGTAGCGGCGTATTCGCGAAAGTAAAGTGGATCGACAAAAGAAACCATTCTTGGTAACTGTGCTGCCGGCTGTGATATAGGCACAGGTCTGTTTCGAGAGACTATGTTGTTGATTATGGTTGCAGGGCCTCAGGATCGCGACTCCTTCTACCATGACTGTGTAGTGACAACTTGTTCGTTCCTAGTCTCTAATCCAAGCCCAACCATGGGCACTGATATTTGTAACGAGGTGTTCACGTTTTTTACACTCAAGCTTAGACGAAGAACTACTGTGGAAGTTGGACTGCAATGTCTTTTGTATGTAAGTTCTTTTCAGTGATGCCCGTGGTTAAGATTACAACGAATATAGCGGACAAGGATGTTCCTGCCAACTTTGAGGTCAGTTCCTGAACAAATATACGTTTCTATCTAATTCAAGTTGCTATGAAGTAGAGGCGACAATCACTACACTGCGTAAAAGAAGGCGGTTGTACTATATTAGGATAACCCATACCTCTCACCGCTACGAAGGCACAATTACATTTCTTTTGCAACAATTTATTATGGTGGTAATAAAGTCTTGGTATGCTTCTTGGAAATCCCTCAGCTCTCCATTACTGCTGGTAGCAGTGATCTGCGATGTGGTATCTGTAGATACTTCTCGAAACTTCTCCACAACTTACTCGTATATGTAGCCACGCTGCCTCTTTAATTGCGATGTCAATTCCACAAAAGCACCTTCGAGCCACTGTTTCCTATGAATGGCTTCGTGGCACTGCCGCGACGGCACCCGTCTGAAACACCAACGGCGCACTGGGAGAGGACACTACTTCCAGCAACGCTGTAAAGCGCTGGTTCTCTCGGTTCAGAGGAGGAGACTTCGGTTGGCCCCTTCATAGTAGGAGACTCTGCCATTCTCGATGCTGTCAAAGAGGAACCGGGGGCTTAGCACCCGCGTATCCGACGAGACTCGGATGCATTCATCCAACAGTCCGTCGTCGTCTCCAGTCCCCCGGCTACGAAAAAGTGCTGACTCGTTGGATCCGGCATGCCTTGACCAATAGTGTGCTGTCCGCCCACACATCCATCTGCCAGTCTGTCCTTCCGCACCGAAATGTGTTTCTGAAAGACCTTACTACTGGAGATAAGAGCTGGGTCCTCTGCGATTCTAACACGCATCGTGCCTTGTGGCTCCCTTAAGGAGAGGAGACGCTACCACAAGCCAAGATGGGATAGACGCTTCACCCCTAGAATGTTCTCCTCTGCTGTTTCTAGGGATTGCGAGGAGGATGGTATTAAGAGTTGCTCATGTAAGGACACAAAGTTACCGGCAACATTTGCGCCAACCAGCTTCACAATCTGACGAACGCTGTTCGAGAAAAATGTTCGAGAAAATCTGCTTCTGTCCTCCCTCACGACAACGCTAGGCGGTATGCAGCTAAGTAGACGTGAAAAATTGGAGGAGCTGGACTGGGGCACATTTTCGTATCTACCCTATTCCTCTGATGGTGCTCCCTCTGAACACGATTTACCAAAAAAGGCATTTCCAGCGAAGAAAAAATGAACAACTTTAAAGGTGTTGAACGAGCGGTCAGTGGACTCATTGACTCTCAGTCTCCCCAATTCTGAGTGAAGGGAATCGCTGACGTGCCTTGTAGGTGGCGCAGTGTAGTGACTAACAATGGTGTTTTACGGCTGGGTGAATTCCATTGTATAGTGAATAAAAAAATGAAGAACAATTATGTCGAATACCCCAAGGCTTACCCCAATAATTAGATCGCTATCTTTCAGGAGCAGCTTCTGATTAAAGCCAAGTTGGACGCTGCTTCTTACCCGCTCGGGGTTAAGGGTATTGTAGAGGTGCTTTGCAGGAACGCCTTACTGACGTCTTGATGGAGTCGATGAGGAAACCGCGCAGCAGATTCTCTATCGAAGTCTTCGCTGGTGCGCGTATCCTCCATGGTGGAAACCATAGTCCTGTTGCCATAATAGAGGTGAGTGCTATAACAGAGTCGCGTGCACTGACTCAAGGTTCTTTGACTTCCTGCCCGAACCAACCAAGCCTTCCATTCCTCTGACTAGGGAAGGATTTTGAATTCCCATGGAGCTTCAAGTGGAGACCAGGGTCATTAGAAAGAGCTCGGAATGCTGATTTCGAGTGTCTGTGTCAAAATTGCAAAATGAAACTCCTGAGCGAGTTGTGACCTGTTGAAGTTGGGTGGGTGCCCAATGTTGACACCCACATTCGTAGTCAGCATTCCAAGCTCTCTCTAATGACCAGCATAAATTCATAACTCACAAGTTACACATGTTCGGAGAAAACATTTTGAAAGAAGTTCTGAAAAACTCCTCGACCTTTGCCGGAGCTGTGAAAATGTGATACAATAGTGCCAGTTATCCCTCTGGGTCATGCTTTGCCCACAAGGTTTGAAGCTTCAAAGTGAACCCACTGCGGAAATGCTTCTTGCTTTTCTTGGACAAAATATATGTAGCTTCTTAATTCAGAATAAAAAGGTCACCTGGAAGATAAATAATTATTTGCAGAATATGCGGCAGCCATGGGAACCGAACCAACGACCCGACCTCACACCTGGCGAGCATTCGCTACTCCTGCGCCACCGCCACAGCTGGTAGGCCAACCTCACGGAGCCCGCACCTCTCACCGCTCTAACGCCAGCTCTTTCGCGCAGCCAGCAACAGTCAACCCCTGAACTTCAACGGGTAACAGCTCTTTCTAATGACCGTGGTCTCCATTTGAAGTTCCATGGGTGGTCAAAAAACCTCCCTAATCAGTACATTAGAGTGCTTCGAGAGCTGTACAGTTCATTCACGACTAAAATTTCACCATTCTACAACGACATCGTCATCAACGTGAAGAGCTTCGGCAAGGCGAAACCATATCCTCGAAGCTCTTCAGCGCCACCTTCGAAAACATCATGCGCGAACTAGAATGAGAAGACATGGGAGTGAAGCTCGACGGCCAGCAACTGCACCATCTTCCCTTTGCTGTCGACATTGTGCTCATAACACCGAGCATAAGCCAGGCGGAGCGAATGCTGGCCGACTTCGTTCGTGTATGTGGGAAGGTTGGACTGCAGCTGAATCTTAGAAGACGATGTTCATGAGGAACGGATTGGTTTCTGATGCCCCATTCTCGCTCAACGGAACGAACATCTCCGAATGCTCCAGCTATGTGTATCTGGGTCGCGAAGTCAACATGGCCAACGACCTAGCACCAGAGCTGAACAGGAGGAAACGGGCGGCTTGGGGAGCTTTCAATCAAGAGCGTCGAAGAAATCGTGACGGAGACGAAGAACCTCCGACTCCGTGTCCACCTGTTCGACCACACCGTTCTTTCTCCCCTAACATACGCCTCAGAAACCTGGGCTATACGAAAGCCGGATGAACACGCGATTAGCGTCTCGCAGCGTGGAATCGAGGGGACGATGCTCGGAGTGACGCGATTCACGCAATTGAGAGAAGGCCTCCGGAGTTCCGAGCTCCGTAGACGTTCGAAGATTAGAGATGCTGTCGCATGAGCCATGTCGTCGAAAATTAGGGGGCCGTCACGTAATGTCATGCGGAACCAGCTGGACGAGAGCCGTTACCGACTGGATTCCGCGGGATAGTCAAGAGAACACTAGGACGCCTACCAACTCGATGGTCGGGCTTCTTCGTGAAATATGACCTTCTTCATTCCCTCGAGCAAGGAGGATCCATTGGAGCATTCTGGCACGCGAGAGGGACGACAGGGAATGAAGACGCTGCCAGCGCCCACTCGAGCAACTCGATGACCAACGAGACGACAGGTGACAGCTGAATGAGACCACAATGAGGTACGTTACTCAAAAATTGATCCCACATATGTTGCAAAAAGTTTGAGGAGGGTTCTCATGTTTCGCGTTTTGAGGCTTCGTAATATGTTATTTGACCTTACATGAGCCAAGGCATTTTTCTCACGCATTGGTGGGCGATACCAATTTTTCGATTTTTGAATTCGCCTATGACTTTAGAATATTGCGAAATCTAATAGATGCGTTACACGCATGGATGTTAGACCGGAATTCGGCTTTTCGATTTTTGGCTCTTCTACTTCCTTGCGTGTGCAGAACTAGTCACTGCTCCGCACGATGTTACTACGTTGGGCACTATCTTATGAATTATGAAAGCAGTCCTCCAGGTAGCTCTGAAGGGGTGCTACTCTAGAAATAAGATATTGCTGTCCTAGACTTGGACTGTTGCTAAAAGAAATGAATGCGCTAGCCATAAGCATGCGTAGTGTTCCAAAACTTTGATTGTCCAGCAAGGAAGGTTTGTGCATCCGCTGCTCTCTTAATTCCTACTGAACTTTCACTGCTTCACCATATCTCCCTCGCACAGCATTGTTGCTCTTCTTGTCTGAACGATCTACACTGAAAGAAAACGTCGAAATATGGAGGTGCTCATTGTATTAGTAAAAAACGTGGAATTCGTCTAATGTTTTACAGATTGAGGCCATTGGTTCCATGTCATCTCAGGAGAACATTCGCCATACGCAAAAGATCACTCAGCTTTGCGAGGATGTGCTGCATGTGCCGAACGAGCGGGTAACTTCACTGTTCTCTTCGACTGGAAAGCGCAACAGTGATTTTCTAAGAGCGTGAGAGCAGTTTGCGAGAATGCATTTGAGAACCTCCGAGGCCAATTTCTTCGCCTTTGGCTTTTCTAAACAATAAAAACTGTTTTGGAAACGAGGAACGAGTGCTGCTTTTCATAGGCGTGGGAGATCCCTTGACAGAGAACGCTTCGTGTAAAAATAAGCTTTTATTCCTGTATCACTGCGGCATACACTTAAAGTATGTCATGCCGTTTTCTCATGATGCTCCTCGAGCTTCATTAATGAAACCCTTCGTACCTGAAGAAGAACTGCCACTACATCACGAGCGAGTCATAGATTCCCCGAAGCAAGTTTACGCTGAAAAACTGCGACTCATTTTCAAGAGTATTTTTGAACGTTCTCGTCATGTAGAGGCTGTTTATTAGGTTTTGGAGAAAGATCTGACGCGCTTCATCGCAAAAAGAAACCGAACCAAAGCCTTTCTGAATTTCCATCGTCGTGCAGGACGTTTCCGGCTTTTGATGTGACTTCTGATTGAATCTGCAGCTGCAGTAAAGTAGTCAACAGTCAAACGAGCGTTTGTTACTGCATGCTTTGATTTCTCTTGGGCTCTTATAGGATGGCTCATTGAGGGGCGATTGCCGCGTTTCCCTTAAGACTGCTATTCTTTCACCTCTCCTTTCCAATATGTTGATATGTTCGGTGCCGTCTTTGAAGGAGAAAGAAAACGCGGCAGATGTGAGCGCACTCCATGAAAATGCCAGCCATTGAGTATACCGGGCGGGTGGGGTAGTACGGACATCTTAATCCGCTACTTGTAGTTCGCAAGACCGCAGCAGCTTTTGCTTCTTTCATTATTTCAGATTGCTCAACTTTCAGGTCATTATTTCGTATTTTGACATGAGTCCAGCGAATGTCAGCTGTGATGGTAGAACCGTAGCGGCGACGATCGTTTGACACCCCAGCATCCCGAGGCAGCGAAGGCTGTGAACTAGTTCACCATGCTCCACGATAAAGGCTTTTTCTACTCATTTCATCTGATCTGGTTCCACTTATGGACGTTTTCCTTCTTTTACTAATAGATGCTGCTGTTCATGCTGTCAATAATGCAATCGTAGGTTCTTTGAAAGGAGGCAATTCATAAAATAGTACACTGCCGTAAACGTTGTCTGCTCCATGAAGAAGAATGACGACAGCTTGCTTGCACCATTGAATCCTACTCCAATAAACCCTGTAAGCTGTACCACCTGTTTGCCTGAACTCAGTCATCTATGATCTATGATTCAAGACAAGTAGGCTTAGTGAAACCTCTTGTGTTGCTCAGCTCAGTAATTCTCGCGAATGAGGGTCTTATCACTCTTAAGGGTTGCCATATCGGCGAAATGTGCTAAACGAGGCGAGAAAGTAAACGCATCGAAGAGTCTGAAGCCGAGGGTTTTTAGCGAAGTCAAATTCGATGAAACCAATTCCATTGAAGCCATAATAACATTGAGTACCAAAGGTCTTCGTTTCTTCGTGGTTCTACAGACGTCTCATGTTCAGCGGTAAAAGAAGTAGGTCTGCAAGTCGAATAGAAAAGTATTAAGGAATTTACCCTTATTTATATTAGGGCATGCACAAAGTTTTGCAAGAATTTGAGAGTCTTCCTTTGAACGAATGTAGCGCTCTAACGCACGAATTTTTTTTTGCCGCGGTTTAAACATCATATTAAAGGGGATATATATATATATATATATATATATATATACAGGGTGGCTGAAAAGTTCGGGCAATTTTTTGCGGCGCTACTTTTGGCCTTGAAATTGAGGTTTTTTGTTATTTCTGTTGTTTCCATTGTATTCCTCGCGCAATTTTGATCTAGAATCTGTTGCTCCAGTTTTCTCGTTTTCAGTTGTGCTTGCGTTATGTCTCGTGAAAGTGAGCGTATCACCGTCGTCGAGCTGCACAAGACGGGAATGAGGACCGCGGACATAGTTCGAACAACCGGCTTCAAACAAAGGACCGTCTACAAGATTGTAAGACGCTACAAGGAGACTGGCGGGACCTCGGACCGTCCCCGCAGCGGCCGTCCCACCACTGCGACAACACCGGAGAACATCAACAAGGTTCGTTGTCGCATTCGCCGTAATTCTGAGGTGTTGATGAACAAGATGGCTACGGATCTCGGGATCAGTAGGGAACGAGTCCAGCATATTGCCAGGAGGAAGCTGGGATTACGCAGCTACAAAGTAGCTCGTATTCACTTCCTCAACGACGCGATGAAAGCTGAGAGGTTGAGGAAATGCAGGCGAATGCGTCAGCTGGTCGGCGATGGTCGCTTGTCGAAGGTGCTGTTCACCGACGAGAAGATCTTCACGGTCCAGCCGGTTCACAACCATCAGAATCGCCGGCAGCTGCTTAAGAAGGGTCAGCAGAAGACGTCGGCCGCAAGGACCATCAGCCGCCGCCATTTTCCAGCCAAATCCACGATCGCCGTTTGCGAGGAGCTCTTCCCAGGGTTTTGGAGCAGGGACATCTGGCCATCCAACTCGCCTGATCTCAACCCGATGGATTATTCTGTGTGGTCGATCATGGAGCAGAAGATCTCCACTACAAGATACGCCACCGTTGAGCAGCTGAAATCGGCGTTGTTGAGATCCTGGGACGAGATTACAGCGGAGCAGTGTGCGACCATCATCAGCGACTTCCCAAAACGACTGCGAAAATGTATTGAAGCCAAAGGAGGAAATTTTGAGCACTTGTTGTGAATTTTCCTGTTGTATTATGTTGTTGTTGATCTAATGAAGTTTCTGTTATTTTTGTTTGTAAATCTTTGGCGTTTATGTAGTTTTTTCGTACTGCTGAAATACTTTGAAAAATTGCCCGAACTTTTCAGCCACCCTGTATATACAGGGTGCGTAAAAAGTATTGACGCACCTACATTTTGTTTCAGCTCCAGCTTTCCCTTTCTACCTCTCTAGGTTTTTGTGTGTTATTTTTGTTTCCTGTATTGTGCTCAAAAAACACTCACGAAAAAACTGATGAAACATGACCATCGTCGCTACGGTGGCCCTTTTTTGTCTGTTACCCAAAGAGCTGAATATTTCCTTAACAAGAAAATTAGGCGCTGTTCGAAACGGTTGGTGAGGAAAGAGGTCAGCAACCTAAACGTCAGCCACGGCTCTGTTATAACAGATAATGATTACAATATGTTCAAGCATGATAACGTTCAAATCCAAAATTATCAATCTCCGTCCGATAACGGCAAACAGGTAACGCGCACAGGTGTGGACATATTCTCAGACGAACACAGCTTAAACATGAATCCACTGGATTACTCTTTTTAGGCGATTTTGGAGAATGAGGTCTGGGCTACTTTCAACAGAAGTGACCAGTCGCAGAAGGCTACCCTGTTAAAAGCACGGGACGAAATCCGAGCGAGTAGTTGCGGCGCGTGCTCATGAATTTTTCCGTTGTTTTCGTTCCTGTATTCTCAGTAAAGGAGCCAATGTCGATTACAAGTTATTCTATCGTGTTTGCAAGATCATTTTCCATATTTCCCAAGTGAATATTTTAAAACTTACTGCGCAATACTATTTACACAGCCGTCATTTACTGCGTCAATACTTTTTACATATATATATATATATATATATATATATATATATATATATATATATATATATATATATATATATATATATATATATATATATATATATATTACGCACCCTGTATATATATAAAGAATATATATATATGTATAAGCACCAGCCAAACATTTTTTGAAACCGTCTCTATCGCTGAATACCCTTGTACAAACCACGTCGGATCGTCACGACTACTATCGTCTATTGCTTGATCGCTATCGCTCTGGCCGCCCTGCAGCTCAAGTTCGATGAGGGCAACTTTCCTTGGAGGAATCTTCTCGTTGTAGACGTCCGCGCTCTTCAAAAACCAATGCTGTTCTGGCCTCTGTGCATAGTGAAGCAGCACATAGTTTAAGGGAAATGAGCAAGGCTACAAGTGCTTCTTTTTTGCTGTTCGAGCGATCCTCGCTAAAGTCGGATACCGAGATAAGCGTCTTGGAACCATTCCTAGGACCCTTACTGTTGTACAACGTCGCTGGCTAGTGGAGGTGTGTCGGCATCCTTTCAATCGTGTGAGAACGATGGCGTGATTAGTTACTGCGCAGGATGTAGAATGCATATCATGCGAGAACCATGAAGAGAAGCTGCACTGGCATCCTGTAGATCGTAGGCCGCAGCCCGTTCCCAAGAGACGAGGGTACTGCAAAAAGAAACTGCCCTCATTCTCCTTTTCCTCAGATGGCTGTCTTTACTATGATCCTGCCTGAGGGCAAGACTGGACCTACGAGTTGTTTTGTAGACGAGTACGAGAGATGGTTGCCTTGCCTGATCCCTCATTCAATGGTACCGTGTGGAAAACTCTACATGGTCATGGACAACGCGGGACCCCACCATGCGAAGGCAACACATGACGAGCTGCTCAGGCTGGGTATCATATGGCTACCACACCAGCCGTGCTCTCCAGACCTTAAGGCCTCTGTTATACTCCCGCGGGAGCTTCCGCGGATGGGCGGAAATCGCGTCGGGACCTCGCGCCGGGCCACTCGCCGCGCCTCGCCACGCCCGCCTCCGCCGTGCACCATTGGTCCGCGGACGTTCCGCGGATGCTCCCGCGGGAGTATAACAGAGGCCTAAGGCCCCCACAGACTTCTGCGGCGCCGCTCGGCGGCGCCGCTGCCCTATGCTTAACCATAGGGCAGAGACGCAGAGCTCGCCTCCAGCGGCGCCGCTGGGCGGCGCCGCTGGCCGGCCGGCGGCACCGGCGGCGTCGCTGGCGGAAATGACTTGAATCATTCCACCCGGCGGCGCCGCTCCAGCGTCTGTCTGTCTGCGCTCTGCGCTCCGCCCTTTCGCGGCGGGATCCAGAGCGGAGACGGTCGATGCGGGCGCGCGATCGTCATCGGGGCGCGTTATTGTTAAGCACCAGTCGGTCCCCACTAGAA
Source organism: Heligmosomoides polygyrus bakeri (assembly GCA_947359475.1). Lineage (NCBI taxonomy): Eukaryota > Metazoa > Nematoda > Chromadorea > Rhabditida > Heligmosomidae > Heligmosomoides > Heligmosomoides polygyrus. The sequence continues at coordinate 61,487,754 of OX375868.1, forward strand.
ACAGTACAGTACCTCGCCGTCACCGCTCCCACTGATGATGAGTCAAGCCGCTGAGCGGCCGGCGCCGCAGAAGTCTGTGGGGGCCTTTAGGCCTTGTGATTATCATGCCTTGAGGAGCCTCCAAGAGGGTGCAGGCAAGAGCGTAACGACGTCAACGCACGGTGAATGATTGGATCGCTTCACGTTCCTCCCCGTTCTGGAGAGGTGGGACCGCTGCTCTAGCTGATCGTTGGAGAAATGTAGCTACAGACAGATGGCGATTATTGCGAATAGTGATCCTTCGTTTCCTTTACTGTTATTACTTGTTGAATAAAATCACTCAATTCTTGCAAAACTTTCTGCACACCCTAATATATCAGGCGTCCAAATTAGTTGCACTGTGCGGGTTAAATAGCTCTCGTCATTTTTGAAGAAAATTTACAAAAAGTCTTTCACAGAGCAATGTTACTCCTTTTCAGTTTCGGCATTCCGATAAGTCACCTTTTTGGTATATTAACGATGGCTCCAGTCGTCCGGAACATCTTAACGCTGACAGCATCTGCTAAGTAGCCCCCATCAATGCGTCATCACTGCACTTGGCTTGATAAGCTCAGCAGAGGCCTCAGCAAGACCGCTTGACCGCTTTTAGGACTTTAGACTGCTAGCTGCTGCTGACTGCTGCTAGCTGCTTTTAGCTGCTCCGTCTTTCTACTCCACTGTTATATCGTCCATCCTCGTCATGAAATTCATGCACACCACTACTAGGTCCCGATTGGCTCAGGACTTCTCTGAAGTACTCAGCCCATCTCCTGATCTGCTCCTCGTCTGTGACGAACAACCTCCCGCTGACATCTCGTATAGGTGCGTTTGAGCTGGGGCGTGCTCCTCATAGATCACCCTGGAGAGGGTTTTCGGGTCACCGCGGAATTTGTGGACTTACGACATGCTTTATCATGTGAAGCTTGAATGACTGACGTATTCTGAAGTAGTCATCACCCCTTCTATCTATCTATTGTAACTATAACTACCTGATGGGCCGCTCACTTGATGGCTACTGAATTCGGGAAACTCTGCATGAGAATACTGAAGGAACGAATGATGTAAAAGTCGACGAAAGCTTTCATGTTTATTGTTGTTCATTAAAACTTTGGAAATTACGGCATGAAATGTATCCACGTACTCTTTCTTGGCAATGGGAGCTTTATAGCAACAAGAAAACAACGATATTGCAAAAAGTCAAGATTGCACAGGTGGTGGAGGAAGCTCAGGTTTGCTCAAGCTGATTATGCTTTCATATTATGGGTGAAAACACTAGCGAGCAGATTAGAATTTGAAAGGATCATGAAAGAGAATGTTGGCTACCTTGAGGAACTCAGAACAGACATCAACTAAGTCAATCATTATGCGAAAACGCGAAAACAGGCCTCATTGTTGTCGGTGATAATGAGCAGTGTTCGTCCTCCTTACCTCGCAGCTTTGAGAATCACAGGTTTCTTTCGATAGGCCTATGTCATACCATCGCTCACCCCGAGCGAAGCCTAATGATAGGCTCCCATATCCTTCGCTCGGGGCGAGCGGTGGTATGACATAGGCCATAGACCCATTCGGCATTTTCCGCCGTTTATCATTTCCAAGTAGAGCGATGGTATATTTATAGGAAGGCAGGGGCATCTACACCGTACTGGGCATGCTCACCGACATTTGAAGGCCACAATATTTCCGGATGCGTTTAAGAAATTCGCCTACACCTTTCTCACGTCATGTTTGTGAGTGCAAGCATAGACATCGCGACCTATGAATCCAGATTACTGAACTTTTTCGAAATGTACAAAAATAACAAACAATAACAATGTGATATGCAATTAGTTGTCTGCCAATTGATCAAATCTGACACCTGTCCGAACGACAGGGTCTGGTCTCATACTCGGGTGGAGGACAGAAGCTCGAAGATCGCTTTTGCCGTTGTCGGAAGCCTAAAGTAAAGCCGATTTAGGTTAGAGGCCTCAGATGCAAAATACCCTGCAAAGGCTGACTGGAGCTCTTAATTTAGAGGTAGTCTACAATTTCACAAAGTGATATCCCTATCCCCCCTACGCAGCACGTTGGAGCTACTTTCGATGTGCATGTTTGGCTTTCCTGCATACATGGAGGGTTCCGGAAACCTCCCACGATACCAGAATTGCTTACTCCTCGTCTATGCACACGCACAACTGCCACATCATCGAGTCGGAAGCGGATTTACAAACTCTTCTTCTCTGAAGCTACCAGGTCAAGTATGACGCAGCTGGCACAGAACAGGCAGAAGGCTGAACGGAAGCAACTGCGAAGATCAGTCACAACTAGCTCAACACTGTGCTTAGATAGACAGCAGGTTCTAGGCGGAATCTTAGGATCTAATATTAATTCAACGATAAACTGGAAGACTCTAGCAAAATCGTCAGTTTCCGCCTCACAGACCGATTTTCTTTTTCGAATCACTCGAGATGGAACGATGCAGCTCTCAGTAACGACGGGTGCGCAGTGAAGAAGAGGATGAGCTTCGGTTCCGAGTCAAGTTATTTGATTCTAATGTCCTTGGTACAATGGAATCAAGATAAAGAATGGAAGTCGGTGTTAATTAATCCCCTGTGGAGTGAGCCACGTGTTCATCTTCTACGGGGTGTAGAGGAGGCGTGGTAAGCCAAATATGTATAGCCTTTACAGTCACGTACGGCGACCAATTGATGAGCAATTCAGTGGATAATCTATCACGAATAACTTTGGCACTACTAATCTCCAACTTCTCTCTTCTTCAAACCTCGGCATTGTGAGTTGTTAGTTAGTTAAGTTCTTTTTTTTGTGCCAACACGAGGTTTATAGGTGGACCTTTATTTAGCAGGGCCTGACGTTTCGACTTCTCGTCGTCTTCAGAGGCCTGAACGTGGTGCATTAGTTTATTTGCGCTCTACTCCATCAAGCGCCTTAACTACCCTAGCATTTCGGACCTACTCTACGAGCACAAAAGGAGGGGCCAAGTGGGAGAAACGAACTCACCAATTGGATCCACCGTAAGGGCTGATGTTCGCCCACGTTAGTTAGCCAGTAGGGACGAATGGGGCATACTGCGCACCACTGTCGCCGACCGGTCCTTCTACAGTTCACAATGAGGCACGAACGGCAGAAAGTCACTCGTAACAGACAGACACT
>OX375868.1:61491118-61532450 GCA_947359475.1 Heligmosomoides polygyrus bakeri
TTGTTCATTACTGGATTTCTGCTAAAAATCCATGAATGCTTCTAACGCTTTCCTCGCCGAAATATCTCCTACAATGGCTAATATGGTACATTTCACCTCAAAGTCGTTTCCGTTATGCGCATCGATCCTATGCTTTCCAAGTGGACTGGTTAGCGACCCACGTCGTTTACTAAATAGATGTTCCCTTATGCGCACTGCAAGAGCCCTTCCCGTTTCTCCTATGTATTTGGCGTTACATGCCAAGCACCCGATCTGATAAATTGCTCCAGTCTTTGAGCAATCGCCTAAACTACCACTTGGACAAATAACAATAGATCTCCGGTGACGGCTATAAGGTTCCAAGTCGTCACCGGAGATCTCACGCTAACTCTCATGATAGATCTCGCACAGGCAAGATACCTCTTGTCCTACCATTCATCTCCGATAGAGTCACTGCTGAAATTCAAAGAGCTATTGTAAGGGCACAACTGCAGGACGACGTTGTCCTAGTGAACATTCCTCACGACAACATCAGGCGGCAGTTAGTTCGAAATAGGCTCTACGATCAGCAGTGTATTTTGGAAAACTGCGTTATTTGTCCAAGTGGTAGTTTAGGCGATTGCTCAAAGACTGGAGCAATTTATCAGATCGAGTGCTTGGCATGTAACGCCAAATACATAGGAGAAACGGGAAGGGCTCTTGCAGTGCGCATAAGGGAACATCTATTTAGTAAACGACGTGGGTCGCTAACCAGTCTACTTGGAAAGCATAGGATCGATGCGCATAACGGAAACGACTTTGAGGTGAAATGTACCATATTAGCCATTGTAGGAGATATTTCGGCGAGGAAAGCGTTAGAAGCATTCATGGATTTTTAGCAGAAATCCAGTAATGAACAACCGAAATGAGTGTCTGTCTGTTACGAGTGACTTTCTGCCGTTCGTGCCTCATTGTGAACTGTAGAAGGACCGGTCGGCGACAGTGGTGCGCAGTATGCCCCATTCGTCCCTACTGGCTAACTAACGTGGGCGAACATCAGCCCTTACGGTGGATCCAATTGGTGAGTTCGTTTCTCCCACTTGGCCCCTCCTTTTGTGCTCGTAGAGTAGGTCCGAAATGCTAGGGTAGTTAAGGCGCTTGATGGAGTAGAGCGCAAATAAACTAATGCACCACGTTCAGGCCTCTGAAGACGACGAGAAGTCGAAACGTCAGGCCCTGCTAAATAAAGGTCCACCTATAAACCTCGTGTTGGCACAAAGAAGAACTTAACTAATTTAGCACTACTTTTCTGCATCTAGAGATGAAAGTGTTGGTTGACCTGGCCGGGAGAAGAATCTTCAACTTTGACATGGGTCACGGGGCACGCGAGAGGCTTGTGCCAAAGAAGGATGAGTGAATCCGCGATCACTGTCGCACAGCGACGTATCGAGAAGATGACACTTGAAGAATACCAATTCATTCAAGTGGGAGAACACCTCCGGAGTTGGTTAATGCTCAAGGATTAGAGACTCTGTGGCTTGGTCCAAGTCGTTGACAATTAAGTGCTGCGAGCACGCGCAGTGTTCCACCCGCTAAACGCCTTAGGCGATAGCAGTAACCCACCAAGTCTCGCGAATGTCTGCAAAACACCAGGATGACCTGCAGCACACCAGTCAGTACTTGTCTTTAAAAGCTCTGAACGGCACAAATGAATCTTATAGGCATTTCCCCGCGATCTGCATTTCCAGTGCACCCCTGTAACGCAATATTGGCGTGCAGATATGTTGCAGTCGCCCGCTTTATGAAGCCGATCAACCACGACGACAGATAGTGTGAGTTTAAACACAATGTGAAGTCCAATTAAGTGAGTGAGTTGAAATTTTGAAATTGAAAAGCGAGCCCACTTTCTTCGAAAAACATGTGCCTTCGAAACATACCAATTAGGAAAAGTGAGCAGAACGGAGCACTCACCACTAGACGGTCGAGATATGTTCACTGATAGGCAGATGCTCTTTCTGCTCTGGACTCCGCAGTTACAGATTGACCAGTCAGACCATTCCACTGAAAATTGCTTCCGTCAAGCTGATTCGCTAACCGCTAAGTGCTGCCCAATAGAGCACCATTATCGCCTTGTGGTCGATCACGTCCATCGGCCGTTTGCTTGTCGACCTTGATGACGGGGTCGCTCGAGGCGTCATCCTTCAGAACAAATGACTCCTGCTCGGAGATTACTTCAACACCCGATGGGAGGCGAGATAAGTTCTGAAACGACTTTACTGAGAAGACTAGATCTTCGACGCCATGCTGCCCTCTATAATAGCTCCTCTTCACCGTCGTCCCTTTCTTCTCATCTATCATATCACCTTTAGAAACGCGATATATATATTTATTTATTTGTTAGTTTATTCGTTAGTGGTGGAACAATTTTGACGACTTAGCGGATTCTTTCCGCTTAAATTTTTTCTTCTCCAATTACTGAGAAATTTCGTTGATTCAATTTTATCGAATTAACGAAATTTCTCAGAAATTTAATGCATCTTTTGGGTAACTTTTTGTTAGTAGCGTAACCATTCTTATTTTAGTTTACTGCAGCAAAATACGTTTGCTTGCTACCTGGAACAGTGTTCTGAATGTCAGCATTCCACATCTTTTATTCACATTTTATTTGTTGTCCTGCATGGCGATGATGAACCCATATGACTGCACATCATGTTTCCTTTGCAACTCTGAAGAAGACATGACTTGTCGCTGAGAAATGGGTCATTATGTTGGTCACCCTTGTTAACAATGAATTGTTCATATTACCCTGTGATGGTTAACGCTTTCTCATTAAACTTTGCTTATTGACTTGTTAGATCGCAGGTTGACTCCAAAAACTCCTGCATTGTATGAAGATCAATTATTATGATGGCATTGAAGCCTTTGAAGAAGTCTGAGCGCTCATGGAAGGAATGAGAATAGGAAGAATAGAACATCATCTGAGTTGTAAGCGTTTCGATGTCCATAGTACACGGCAAATGCTTGCCATAATTTTGTAGGAAACTGGCCGTATCTCCCGCCAATACCAAAGTTCAAAACTACATAACCACAACCAACAATTTGTTGCAGAATTGGTACCGACAAACCTGCGAGAACTGATCGAAGGACCATCATTTGTTGCCAGTAAGAATATCGCTAGGATTTAGATCTAAAATGGAGGCGATGAGAAATACAGGCGTCATGTTTCGTGAGATGTCAACGTTGTCGCTCTACGCTCTGTCCGGGCTTCAGAATGAGGACGCTATTGTAGGAATGACAAGCTTGTTCTATTCCTGAAGCAGGCTACAATTGCTCTATTCCTGAAGCAGGCTGTAAGCAAGCCGTTGTTTCAATTCTTAAATTCTACCTGAAAGTCGAACGTCATCCACTCCGAAAGAGCGTGGAATCACCATGAACGTAAAAGGGTTCTTCTTTTCCCTTTGACTTGCACTGGAGAACTCGTCGCGGTAGTTGCTTCAGTTGTAGCTACAGTTATTTGCCTGGATATCTTGGCAGCACCGCTGGAGCTTGAAGAGATTTACGAAATTTCGATGTGATCAGCTTTCTGGAAAACTGAGGGAGGCTTGTCGCCCTTACGTTTGCAGCCGCATCTACCATCCCAAGTTTGCAAAAGTGCATTTCGACGTCTACAGCACTCAGCGTTTCCACTTTTTGCTTCACCACTTCCACTTCAGTCCTCAGCCGTGACAGTAGCTTCACTGGCGACAAAATCGCGAGTCATTCACTAGTCGTCGTTGTACACATGACAGCACCAGTTCTACAACAAGTTGTGATGTATTTTTATTCAATTCTAAACTTCAACACTAGCAATCGGTTTACGGCAGGATTATTGCAAGCACTTAGTCCACAGATAATCAACGAAGTCTACAATTTGAAGCTTGCGACTGGTGCAGTTTTTAGTGCAATTTTTAAAGTTGGTGAATGTGAATGTGACATGGCTTGCTCGTAAGCCGGCCTGTCATGAAGGTCCTTCTCCCGCATTCGCATGTATCGTCAAAATGCTCTGCCAGCTGATTTGCTGAAGTCGAAGTCCTGGTGCTCTGCTGAGGGGTTGGTCAAGTTTTTCATCCAGGTTGCAGCGAAGTGGAAGGGCCTGATGGTGATCAGAAAAGTACGACGATCCCGATTTAGCAGAACCAGGGCAACCGCGCAAACTCAATTTACCGTCCGTTCGCTTGCTTTTGCGCAGCATGAAGATCTTCGAACAAATCCTCGACAGACGAATTCGCGAAATCGTCAAGCTTTCCCACAACGAATGTGATTTCGAGTCTGGTTGTGGCATCATCAATACCACACTTGCCGCCTGCCTTCCAGCGGAGAAGCATCACGAGAAAGAAAAGCCGGTGCATCTTGCCTTTCTCGACATGGAGAAGGTCCTCGATCGCGAAGCGCGTGGTGTTATATGGCACGGTCTACGACAGCACGGCGTTCATGAACAACTTGTACATAGAGTGTGTGCGAGTGCTATAGTATACCCAACGAGTCGAGTTCATGCTGCAGCAGGCACCCCGATGAAGGTTCCCATCTCTGTCGGGGTAAGCCAAAACTCTGACCTTTCTCCACTCCCCTTTGTTAGCGTCCCTTCAGAAACCAGTTCTATGGATGTTGCTTTATTCTGATGACGTGATGCCCGCTTACGAAGGTAAAGATGAACTGGAGCCAGAGGTGCAACCGTTCGGAGATGTTCGTGCTCAAAGTAAGCGTCAAAAAGACTCCTAACGACTGAAGTAAATGAGTCTGACTCCGTTTAGATTAATGGCACTGAGCTTCGACGCACTTCGATTGCCAAGTACCTCGGATCAGCAGTAGCGTCTAATGGCAGTCTGAGGCTTGAAGTGAACTCCCTCGTGAGTGCGGCTTTCATTTCATTTCATTGAGACATGTGGTACAAGCATATGTAAGGCGATCAGCGTGAGCACGCTCATTAGCGCACAAGAGTACCAATAAAATCAATTGGATAACGAACAGAACAAAGGAATGAATCGACAAATAGCGAAAAATAGTAAACGTAGAAAGGTAAGAAACACAGCTCCGCGAAAAGCGATAAGAGAGGAAAGCCGCTACGGAAAGCAGAGGGAGAACATGATTTAGTACTTGAGAGTTGCTGGGAAAATTATAGGTATTTCTCTAAAATCCTTTTAAGAGCCGCAACGCTTGTTGGTATAGCAAAGCGTTTACTTAATTTGACGTATTCCGCGCCGACTCGACAGACAACGTAGTTGGAGCGGACCGAACTCCGGGCCCGAGGAACCCGTAGCTTTACAGCAGCACCCCTCGCTATGGAATCACACGTCACGAAAAATCTACCTCCACTCAGATGGACAAGACCGTGAAGCGCTTTGTAAACCATAATAAGGTCGAACTTCTTTCGCCGTGTTGAAAGAGGTTTCAAACCTAGCTGCAGATTCCGCACATCAGGGTTCGGAATAGAACGGTAGTTTATACAGCTTGATCCAAGTAGCGTTCATTGATTGTCGTGCTCTGCGACACGAAGATGCCAGAGCGGTTAAAGTCTATAAGATCGATGTCCAGTCGGTAGCGGTGTACGGTGCTGAGTGCTGGCCTGCGACGAAGGAAACGGAAAGTCGCCTCAGCGTAATGAAGAAAAAGATGTGGCGATGACGGCAGGCTTCACGCGCATGGACCGCATCCGCGACGATGCCATTCGGCAGAAATTCGGTGTGGCGCCGACAGCGATCAAGATCGCTTACGATCGTACGGCCACGTTCTGAGTGGAAAAGAAGACAGCGTCCGCAAGATAGGCCTTCGGTTTGGAGTGCCTGGAAAGGGGCCTAGAAAGAGCCTGAAGCAGTACTGATCTGATACGCTACACAAGGACATGAAAGTGACCGGCAATTTCATGTCCACGTGTAGCAAAGCGCTGGATCGCGAAAGGCGGGGTCACGACACCCGAGACGAAGCGGCACAGTCGCTGATGAAAAAGACGGTAAAGTGATTTCGACCGAAAACTTGCAGATACTTAAGTTAAAAATAACGAAATCTCCATGTTAAACAACATTTATCTTTCCTTTCCAATTTTTTTGTTCTTGTGTTGGTGTTCAATTCTTTTATTTTTCAATATACTCGCTATGAACTTGAAAAAGGCCATTTCGAAATCATGGCTCATTTTGTAGGTCATCGAAGCGAATAACTAGGCAATTAACGTACTAATGGTAAGCACAATTTTCAGTGTTCTCGGAGTACGAGTGCAAAGCCTAATTCCCTTGACCTTTGGCTAATACCGCTTTTGTGTGCGAAAGACACTGTTTCTGCCAAGTGAATTATGATACGCACTGAAGGTGGCAGCCCCGTATTGCATTACCGCTGAACACGACCTTCCTTACGGCCCGCCCTACTTGAAGAAGTACTATACAACGATACGAATCAACCTCATTTGTGGTTACGCTCAGTTCTCTGCCGGAAATCTGGTCTAAGCCCAAACGGACTTGTCTGAAGCGAGATCGCGCCCTTCGAAATATCACATGTAGCCTGTTCTCAAGCGACTTGGCGAAATGTTTGACAGGACCCACCCTTTCACAAAGGTGCACCACACCTAATTTTCCAAGCTCACAACAAGTTGACAAGTGCAAAATTTCGACAATTTACAGCCTTTTTAAGATGTTCTCCATCCCTTTACGGTAAATGTATTTTCCAGATTGACAACATAAAGCTCTCTTGGTGTAGCGCTAGTAGCTGCGTGTTCTTTACTCTTAAGGACTGTTCTATAGAACTCCTACAGCAGAACATGACCCGGTTTGTCGGGTCGCGTACAGGAAGTCATTATGGCGGCAGGTGCCTTGGTTTTCGTCCACCAATATCAGCATCCAACTGACGGTGATTGATGCAGCATCCGGCTTCCACCTTAAATGCCAGGCTTTGCTGGTTTCTTAGCGTTGCTGTTGTTCCGATCGCCTTTGTTTATCTTTGTTGTGAGATTAAATGACACTAGAGGCGTTCCTTAAATGTTATAAGGATTCTTCCGGGCTCCGACGAAGGCGAAACCTCCGAAACGTGACCCCCGGAAGAGGTGCCGTAACAACTTGATGCACAGCTCCACGAGGTCATTGCTCAACAATTTGCTACTCCTCAGACTTCCTTTTCTATTCGCCAACATTTCAACCCCATGACCTACTGACCGGTATTTCTTAAGACGCCGGAGATAATGCCGATTTTTTGCGATAACTGCATGTTAGAACCATTATAGCAATAAGCACCTTATAGGCAGCGTGTTCACACCGTATTAGTCGCACCCTTTACAGAATCCCAGGATTAGTTTCTTCACTTCACCGTGAGTATTGATGTAAAGAGAAAAACTACCTGTCTGGTGTCGTCATCCACCCGCTGAACAGGGGCAACGTCAATAACGGCCTGGTTTGGATTCTCGTTCATCATTTTTGCAACATTCGCGAACATCCATGACAGGGCCTTAGCGGTATCGCCCTCAACATTCTGTGAGAAGAATTTCAGAACATAACGAGCCAGCAAGTCGTTCTCAAAATACTTGTGGTTCAAAATCGTCTGCTGAGCAGACACATACCTCAAGGAGGGCCGGTGGCGTTGATGTTTTCATCACTTGAGCGAGTTTCTTCTTCTTCTGAATTATGAGCTGCTGCAGTTCCGTCATCTGATTTTCCAATTCCATCCGTCCCTTATTCTTGCTTAGTCTTCGCATCTGAACGACTTTCACGATTATAAACACTCACACGGTGAATGGAGCAGATGCAGTTAAGGAAGGCGAGAAACGGGTTGTGAAGAAGGACGTGAGCAGCCTCTCCTAGGCTTGCACATTTTCGTGCACGAATATGGTAGGATTGAAGGTTTCGCTTTCCTAGCGACATTCTACCCTCGCTCTGGGTTGCTCGGAAGCAGTGAGTTCTATGAGCTCTATTTGGCAAAAAGGCAAGGAAAATCCTCGCAGGAGTGCCCCTTCCGAGCGATTCAGCGCCTTTCAAATTTGCATATGAAATTATGGAGTTGTTGACAATAAGTCGATTTTTCTAGATACAAGATATCGATCTCTTTAAGGGTTGCTAAGGATTAACAAATCAGTTGAGGGCGCTGGAGCGCAGTCAGAGGCGTGCCGGCGGTCGCGTGCACCCGATACCAGGTTCCCGGCTCAGATTTCCCGCCCAGGCCAATCAAGCCTTCCGTCCCTCCGGGTTAGAGAATTGGTACCAAACGTGTTAGGGAAGAATAAACGCTGACTTGTTCATCGGCTGGCCAGCGCAAGTATGGTGTAGTATGGCCAAATATGCATTCAAATCGCCTCCACGATATCCCGTAGAAGTAGAATGTGCTGGCGCATCCCAAAAGGGATTGAGTAACGCCGTCCTTTACCTTTATTCTTATCGTCCGCTGATTGCTATCTGCCCATGCGATTACACGTAGAAGTAGATGTATGGCTCTCCCAATGAAGAGGTGACTAACGCCAAACATCATCACATCCAATCAACATCTTCATCAAACATTGGCCTCCATTCCTCTCATTCATCATGTAATGTCATAACCTTACCTTGCAATTCAGAAATACAATGAGTTGTGCTGGTCATGAAGGAAATTCAGGGCAATGATTTACACCATCTCCTATTACAGTGGGGGGATGGCTGCTGGCGTCCACCCATCTCTCCGTTAATGCCATTCAGAAGTACTACTTAAGAACTTTTGATGAGAGATCACTCATAACGGTTCCATGCTCATTTTAACTGTACAAGAAAACTTAAGTTTGGTGAACATAAGGAAAGGCTGCTACTGTCATGAAAGAAATGCAGGGCGAGTTTTCTCTCTAGACTTGCACCCAAATTGTTTATGATCAGGAAGCGTCAAGAAAAAACACGAAGACAAGATAATAAAGTAACGCAGAGGTGGTATTTTACCTCGTCGTTGACAGCTGCTGTTCTTGGCGTCATCATCGAAATGGGCTTCACTCGAGCTCTTCGGTTAAGGATCCTCAGTCTGCGGAGTCGGCTCTGCTTGCCCTTCTTGCTTTCCTTTTCATAAACAGGTGCCTCCGTCATCTGTTTTGGTGGAATCGGAGGTAGTGTTTGCATAACCGAGACGTTCCCTGTGAAGCTCGGCTTTTGCTCCAAGATGAAGCTTGTTGGCATGAGGTTCACTGCAGGCCTCCTTCCGGGATGATTCGACACAGTCGGCCTTATCGCAGATGGGCTGAATGTCTTCGCAGCAGTCGTTGTTGTCGTAGGTGGAGCAGTCGACGGTGGAGGAGGCATCTTACTGAATTCTGAGAGAATCTCTTGTGCATCATACTCCATCTCCACCTCTTCCTCTTCGCCTCCATCATCGCGCTCCGAGGATATTGGAAACGATTTTCGTTCGTGTTGAACGCTACCATCGTTCATTCCAGGTCTCGGTTCAGCAGTAGTTCGCTCAACGGTGGAAGACGTGAGGCCATTGGTTGAGTGGTCGACTGACAACGGTTTCGGCGTTGTAGCGGTCGCAGTGTGTGCCGGCGTTGTAGCGGTCGCAGTGTGTGCGGTACTCGAGGAGAGCGGAGCGGTGGTAGAGGGCACCGATGGTGTTGTAGCTGTAGACGGTGTCCACGGTTGCTTTGCAGGCTGAGTTGAGAGTATTTCATGGAAGGCTCCAACAGGTGCTTGCGAACTGGACGGCGAGGTGTCCACAACTAAAACGAGTGCAATTGATGAGTGGAACAATAGCTCTTGGCTTTCACTAGGCTTGTCACTGATGTCGAGAAAACGAAACAAACTGGTGACACTCTGAGTTTGCGTGTGATATGCATGCACTTCATCTACCCAGCCCGCAAAAGTCTGATTCGGCATGGAAACGATACTGTTAGGCGAAACAAAATATTGAATACTTTTTGGCAGCGGCGAATGTCTTCGGTTTTGATCGACGTCAAGTGCCAGAGTCCTGCTGAAATATGGAAGAGAATTACGCACTTTCGGTGCTCGGTGGCAGCTGTGGGAAACGCTGTGCATACTGTGCTATCACTATCGGCTCGCGAACGGGTCCAGGAGAAGCAGGACGATAGCGAGGTTTGGCAGACACTGAAAGTATGAATCGTTGTGATGGATTAAGGCTGTTCGCTTACTAGGCGTTCTGCATCTGTAGGAAAACCCCACGTTAACAAGTAATTGTTAGAAACGAGAGGGAGGCGATGGATAGTACACTGCCTCTTTGTATACATACAAGGTCGTGCATTTTCGCTGAACTAACATGAGCAAATGCTTGTACAACGCAGATATTCAGAATGCTTTGCGTGCATTCCTGTCGACCGAAACTTCTAAGGACGCCTAGTGATCCACAGAAGCGACTTTCTTTCAGATAACAACCTTCGAGTGTACCCTTCTTGTTTCTTGGTAATGGAAGCTTTTTGACAGTATTTTCTTTAGCTCCCTATGCAAGATCTCTTCTCTTTATAGGGATTCACTAGTCTCTGAAGGATTGTAAAGGATCACATTTTGTCGTATCATCTGCTAAACCTTGGATATGCTGCGTGTCTGTACTCTCAATTCAGTCTCCGACATACATATATCTGCCTCAACCTTATGCATGTCTCAAGCATAATAGTGATTAAACCTTAAAATCTCATCATATAAGTTACATGGAAGGTGGCGATGTCCGTTCCTCCACGTGGTGCCACTGGAAACTGCTTGCTTTTGCAAGCCGAGCCAATCACGGACAATCGAATGCAGGCGACAGGCCCTAGTGACAGGCCGGCCTACGAACATTCTGTGTCACATCATATGGTTGATGACCTTACAGAGTTCTCGAGATAATGCTACGGCGTCCGCGGGAGCCGACGCGCACTCGCAAAGCCCGGCTAGTGTGAGAAGTATGCGAGGGTTCCTGATGCGAGGACGGCATCGGGGGGGGGGGGGGGGGCAACTGAGCTAGTCCGAAAGTCCCGCAACGTAGGCAAGACCCGCGTAGCAACGTTGAATGTGGGTACGTTGACGGGCCGCTCGTGCGAGTTGGTAGAAGCACTGGAGCGAAGAAAGATAGATTTCTGTGCGGTGCAGGAGACGAGGTGGCCCTGCTGCAAGTCGAGGGACATTGGCCGCGGCTTCAAGACCGTTCTGTGCGGCAGTTCCACAACCACCAGTGGTGTCGGTATGATCGTCTCCGAGCGTTTCCGTGACGCGATTGCAAGCGTAGAACGTTTCGATGACCGCTTGATGAAGATTGATGTCGCCGTAGAAGAGCGACGATGTCATTTCTTTTCCGCGTATGCTCCGCAGACAGGTTGCTCCGAACAAACCAAGGACGAGTTCTGGTCCCTGCTTGATGAGAAGACAGCAGAAGCGCCGTCAGAAGATATGGTTGTTATGGCAGGTGACCTTAATGGTCACGTCGGAGCAGCGAAAGACGGTTAAAGCTGTCATGGTGGTTTTGGCTATGGTTCACGCAACGCCGGTGGTGAGCGTAGACTTGAGTATGCAGACCACATGACCTCACCATCATGAATACCAAATTTCGAAAGCGTGACTCCAACCTCATCTCGTTTTATAGCGGGAACGCTAAAACGCAGATTGACTATGCCCTTGTTAGGCGTCGCGACCAAGGCCGTGTCACAGACGCGAAGACCGTGCCGTATGAGACGGTTGCCACGCAACACCGTCCACTGATCTGCTCGCTGAAGATCACACCTCCGAGGTGTAAACGTGTCGAGCGGTGCGGGACGGCTAGAATTAAATGGTGGCGATTGAAGGAGAAGGAAGCAGCTGTTATCTCTCGCATTCGGTTGCCGACGGTAACAACTGTCGACGAAACCTGGAAAGAGGCTACCGATGCGATAACCCGGGCTGCACGCCTCGAACTCGGCACAACGAAACCTGGACGGCGTTGGGTCGACAAGCAGGCTTGGCTGTGGACTGACGATGTCGGAGAGAAGGTCAGGGAAAAGAAACGGCTATATCGGTATTTCTCGGTGACAAAACAGTCGATAATTGGCGGAATTATCAAGAAGCGAAAAAAGCGGCAAAGAACGCAGTGGCTGCTACTACGCTGAAGTCAGCGAAAAACTGGAAACGCGCGATGGTGAGCGCTATCTTTACCGACTCGCCAAAGCTCGCTGTTGCCAAGCAGAAGACATCGAAAAGTTCTTTGGCATTAACGATAAGAACGGCCATCTTCTGATGGATCGTAAAAGGGCTGTAAAGCGATGGCGCGACTACTTCGAGGAAATCTCGAATGTAGAATTTGAACATCCTGCCGTTCCTTTTGCTTCACTTGTATACGGTCCCGTTCAGAAGATCACAGTGAGCGAAACTGAAGCAGCCCTGAGGAAGATGAAGTCAGGCAAAGCCACTGGTCCAGATGACCTGCCGGCTCACCTGTGGAAGTCGAAGGGTTGGTGCCCTGCCGACTGGATGACAGAGTTTTTCAATCAGGTTGTTGCTGAGAAGAAAGTGTCTGAGAGTTGGCAGCAAAGCACGACTATCCCGATTTGGAAGAAGAAAGGCAGCCCTGCGGACTGCGCTAACTACCGTCCGATTCGCCTACTTTCGCACACCATGAAAGCCTTTGAGCGAATTGTCGATAGACGTATCCGGGATGTCGTCCAGCTTTCCAATAATCAGTGTGGTTTCGTTGCCGGATGTAGGACGGTTGATGCCGTACACGCCGTTCGTCTTCTGCTAGAGAAGCACCGCGAGAAACAGAAACCGGTGCATTTTGCCTTCCTGGACTTGGAGAAGGCCTTCGACCGCGTCCCACGAGAACGGCGCTTTGCGACGACACGGCGTCCCTGAAGAGCTTATTGAGTGGGTGCGCATCCTCTACTCGTGCCCAATAAGCCGAGTA
The DNA here is from genome assembly GCA_947359475.1 of Heligmosomoides polygyrus bakeri. Taxonomy (NCBI): domain Eukaryota; kingdom Metazoa; phylum Nematoda; class Chromadorea; order Rhabditida; family Heligmosomidae; genus Heligmosomoides; species Heligmosomoides polygyrus. The sequence continues at coordinate 61,503,899 of OX375868.1, forward strand.
CGAGCACCAGCGGGTACCTCGATGGAGTTTCCGATCTCTGTCGGAGTGCGCCAGGGGTCTGCGCTATCTCCACTGCTCTTCGTGGTCGTCACGGATGCAATTACACGAGATCTCCAAAAGGCAGCTCCCTGGACGCTGCTGTATGCCGATGACGTCATGCTTGCATGTGAAGACAAAGCCGAACTCGAGCGACAGGCACAGGAATGGTGCGATCGCTTGGCATTGTTTGGACTCAAGCTAAACGTCAAAAAGACGGAGTACTTGACGACGGATGTGAATGGGTACGGATCTATTAAGATCAATGGTACTGAGCTCTCACGGGTTTTTTCTTTTAAGTATCTCGGATCAATGATCACGTCCGATGGCAGCCTAAAATTGGAGGTGAATGCACGCGTGGGTACAGCCTGGTCCAAATGGCGCTCGCTGAGTGAGGTGCTTTGCGACCGGACAATACCTCAGCGCCTCAAATCGAAGGTTTATGGAACAGTCGCCCGCCCAGTAGCGACGTACGGTGCTGAGGGCTGGCCCGTGACTAAGGAAATTGAAAGCCGCCTCAGTGTAATGGAGACGAAGATGTTAAGGTGGACGGCCGGAGTAACGCGATTGGACCGTGTTCGCAATGACACCATACGACAGAGGTTCGGTGTCGTCCCGATAGCCGACAAGTTGCGCGAAGCTCGTCTACGATGGCCACGTCCTTCGCGCTAACGACGACACCGTCTGTAAAATTGGCCTGAATCTTGAAGTCCCTGGAAAACGGCCCAGAGGGCGCCCGAAGCAACGTTGGCTAGACACGTTGCACTTGGACTTAAAGACAGCTGGTGTGCATCCCGATCAAGCATTCGATCGGGAGAAATGGCGTCACCACACCAGAAGAGCGAACCCCGCCACCAAGCGGGACAAACGCTTCTGAAAATGATGATAAGTTACATGGAACTCCACTTCATTATCAATAACCAGCGAAACATGGTAACGATTGTGGTAGACTAATTGCAATGCCCACAGCATCCTTCTTAGAATTAGAACATTTTAACATAGCGTCGGCATTACTTCAGAAGTCTGCTGTTAGATACGACCCCTTGACACTTCTGATTCAGTTACTACGACCTTGTTCGATGCCACGCCTGCAATGCTTCTCACATGATACTGTGAGGTTTCAATTCGGTTAAGATCCAGAGACTGAGAACGCCGCGACACGACATGAGTGTTTTCTCTTTCCGTAACACATTTTCTCCCCGCCTCAAAATACGTCTGATATCGTTGTCCTGTTACGTCGCTGCATGTTAGAGGTTTTTCTGATAGAATGCGGATTCCACAACTTTATGAATAGGACAGGTACCTTAGACAATAGAGCAATCCTATACCATGGTACCTGTTGTGCGTATCTACTGGCTTTGTCACGTTTTAGACATTCTGTCCCACGAAAAGAACACTGCTAAACTTGCTTCCAGCACCGAAGAAAGCTTTTGGCGCGTTATTCCCTGCCAGTGCCCATTGCTCCTGCCGAAAACCATATTCTGTAACCCGCCGATTTTTTTTCGCTTTTACTCGCTTCTTCACAATACGTATTTCATAGCTGCCAAATGGCCACCGACGACGTTATGCAGTGGTCGCATTCGCATACAGGCTGTAGTGGATGAACATCCTCTATCCTGATGGAGGCCACGTCTAGCCGGAGTTTCTCAAAGTGATCGAGTCGTTGCCTGAATAATGGCAAGCGAGCAACCTGACTTGCGACCATTTTACACAGCTACGTGCTCAATCGTTTGCCCCACAATTCCAGCAGCTGATGTTCTACAGTCAAAGACAACGCTACCTGTCTATAAAAGAATTTTAGTTTCGTAAATAGAATAACAGATGCTTTAGCTGAAGGCGAGATGCTAACAGGCGCTTATTATAATATCTTAAGGTTATACATATAAACGCCTGTTAGTATCTCGCCTTGAGCTCTGAATTGTTGCAAAACACTAGCCCTTACCAAATTTGCGGTGCATACTGATAGCATGCTTCACTTTGTTTCACCAGTGTGATTTTTTAATGGCGCACCTTGTGCATAAATAAATAACTAAATAAATAAATAAATAAATAAGTGTCCTCTATCATCCCTAATATCTTAAAAAACTAGAAAATCGGTGCATAACAAAATATTTCGAAACCGACTAAGGTGTAGGTCGCGAAAGACAATCTACCCATTATATTTTCTAAAACTGGTGGCATTACCCTTCCCTTTCCGGTTGGAATGCATCCCACGCCCAACGCTGACGTTTTGATAGTTTTTGTGCGAATTCTACCAGTGTTCTGAATGAAGAGAAGAATGGATCCTCTCACTCTTGGCTCCTGGTTTCACTAGGTAATTGCGTCAGAAGATTTCAGAACGCATAAATAAATAAATAAATAAATAAATAAATAAATAAATAAATAAACTCCTTTTGGTCTTCTCGTACGACTCTCTTTACCTTTGCAGAAAGACAGGGGAGGACGTAATAGTTGACAACGACATATTCAGGAGATCGAGCAGGAAGGAAAGAAACAGGAGGAAGAAACAGGCGAATCCTTTTGCAAAGCGCCAGGCTTGTCGTATTGTTGCGAAGGGACTTTGAGCGGCTTGTGACGCAGTGCTGACGAAGGAGATTTATATTTCCCATGCAAGTCTGGAACCATTTCATAAAACCTTGGGTCTGGAGGGCGTATTAGGCTTTAAAGGAGCCGATTCCAACCTCGATTTGCTCGCTTGTGCTAGGTGAGTTTTCCTTCAAAACACGGCAGCGTTTAGTAAATCTGAATCTCAATCGAGATCGTGCTCAAAGCTTCTGATAACGTTTTGGCTAGGAGGGTAGCACGGTGAGAACGCCGAAGAAGGAAGTGTTCACTCCTCATAGCGGAATGACTGTGCCCTTGGACAGCTCATTTCACAACAGTAAATCGACTGCGAAGCTTTGCCCGATAGCGGCGAATGCAATGCATATGCCACTCAAACTGTGGTTGTGGTAGCAGATTTTGCGGCACTCGTTGTGCTGGTTGACGACTCAGCAACAGAAAGGCAACGAAACACTGAGGCCTACCCTTTTCTTCTTCGGGAACCTCAACTTCGTAGTCCTGGTAGAGCTGTCGCATGGCCAAACGTCGGTCTTCGCTGTAGGGGTCCACGACGTCGACGTCGGGAGCGGCTTGAGGCGACGCATTCACAGTTCGTGTTAGGGCGCTAGGAGATGCGGATGAGAACGGCTCCCTGGAAGAGTCGCAAGACTGGAACTCCTGCAAGTGAGAACAATCACGATTCCGAAAATTTCGCTGCAGTTGAATGTGGAGGCAAATTGTTGATTGCTTGAACTATGACGGTCCAAAATAACTTTGAATTTAAGCTGCCATATCCTAAAAAATCGCTGCTAGGAGATAAGTATTACATATCAGCCCAAGCAAATACTAAGGGTTTGCATGACTTTTTAAATAAGGCGATTAGTCAAGTGTCTTAAGGCGATGTATTCGCGGATGTAGGCTTCACCGTTGATTCAGTAACTAACCTATATTGTTACAAAGAAATAAAAGAAAGACTCGTGAAAAGGGATTTATAGTTTAGAGAGATATGTACAGCATGATAGGAGTACAATCTTTTCCTCGCGTATTCCTAAGCTTATAGGGGTTGATTTCCCCAAGTTTCATCTAGCATCATCGTATCACTGGAGATTTTCTTTCCCATTGAAAAAAATTGCTAAAGGATTTGCGAATGCTGGCAGAGCTTTTACAGCTAAGGGAAAGTCTACCGCAATCGCTTTACTAGATTTCAGATTCTTCTAAAGTACTTAGAATTCCTGTCAAACAATGACCGCAATCACTGTGCAATATGCATCTTTGTAAAGCACTAGTGAAGGGCATGGATTCGCCTGCACCAAAAGGGCTTCCTGCACTCATGAAAGATCCCTTTCTGTCACAAACAACAAAAATGTAGCTGGGAAATGTCCTACAGGTGTAAAACGAGCTAAGGCGAAATATTTTTCCCCTATTGAATGTTCGTCGGACAATCGGCGAAGATCACAATTATTGGGTTCCCTCCTTTCTTAGGATTGTGGTCCACTTATTTTCTTAATTATTGTTCTTAACTTATTTTCAGTCCCTCCACAGCCTCTCCCCCCGACAAGAAGCTAGTCTTCCGGAATCGCCACGACATGTCTTTCAAAGAAAGTGAAAATAACACCGGTAATAGGATGAGTATCAGGATGACAATTAGGCTGAGAATATGAGACTCCTGTTGACGAAGAACCCAATCGTGAACCAGGCCAGAACTCGAAACAGGGTCAGTGCAGAGGTTAGAATAATCGCCAGGATGTCACGCATCTGGACTATACCTGCAGGAAACACGATGGAACGAGGGAAGGCTAAAGAGATTTGAGAAGACGTCAAGCTGTACTACAATGGAGAGAACTCGTAGATGAATGGGGTAGGTATTGTTGTCGCGGAGACCCTGTCGCGGAGATCCCGTAAAGGAAATCCAAAGTTTAAATGACCGAGTTATGTGCAGAGACTGGACACGAGGAACGATTGTTGGACCATTATGTAGGAACACGCACTGTAGGTGGGATTCTACAAGGGATGCAAAGATATTTATGTAGTTATTTGCTTATTTGTTGCCCTCAAAGGAGCTCTAAAACCTTATTGATCACATCGTCGTGCAACGTTGGAAACATATCCAGTAATGAAAAATAACTTCTAGAGTAAAGCTCTCTAAAAACATGAATGATGAATTGAAATCAATCCCATTTGAGATGAGCCATGCGTTATGCTTATAAGGATGTCGTGGAAGCAATTCGAATGCGGAGAAGTCCGCGCTCTGCTCCTAATAGATAAGTCTGCTACCAATTCACTGATCACGGAAGGCTGGAAGGTTTGGTTGACCTGGGCGGGAAATCCGAACCAGGAACCTGAATTTGGTTGTACGCGACCACCGGCAGCTCCTCCGACTGCGCTCCACGTAACCCTGAAAGCTCCTAAAGGTATACTGTAACGAGAAAGTTAGGTGAATTAGTCACTATTATAGTTCATGCCACAAGGAAAATCTCTTTAGAATGGAGAGATTCCGCGATCAAGACGTCTGCACAGCACTTTCTTCCTTAAATTAGAGAGCTTGAATATGTATCACCTTATGTAAAAGAGAAAGAGAGACTGGAAACAAAAGCTTCATGTGGGAAAGTGCACTATGAGAGCAATTCACGATGTGAAGTACTTCTGCAAAGTGACGTATCATCACAATAGGCTAGGATAGCCGATCTGGTAATACATACCTATACGCAGAAAATAGAAGCTGAGGACAGGACCCAAAATCCAGCGAACTGCAGCAAACAACGTAGTGGTACATTTGTAGTGACCTTCCTGATCTAGCTGAATCGGCAAACGAGACCTGGAAGTGGGCGGCGCAAAACCGTCCTGCGATTTGCCAAAAAAAAAAGCCCTCGGTGAAACAGGTGCAGATACCAAAGGAATAGGGAGGCAGAGCTCCGGAATGAAAAAGTTCGCTGGCATAATGCGAGATCCGCCTGGTAGGTCACAGCGGACAAAACTTTAAAACACTGGCAGACGCACCTAGCCGAGGACAAAACGAGAAGGTAGACATGAAGGATAAGGATACAGGACGTTGGTTGGCCTAGGCGTGAAATGCGAACAAGGGACCTAATATCGGGTGCACGCGACAGCCGGCACCTGCTCCTACTGCGTTACATGCTCCCAAGGTTGACATATGAACAAGAAACTGAATGGGACATATGGAGAAAAGCTCTCCATCCTACTGAGTAACGAGCTGTACTTAATAGAGTTTATTGCTCAGGAAACGTAGAAGGCAGCTGCGACGAAGAGATGAACAGGAATTCACTCCTAAGAATTCAGGAAGAACAACCAGAGGAACGGAGATCTGATATTAAAAGGAAGAAGAGTGACAAGGGAGATGACAGTCAAAAAGGCAGAGTAGCCTGGCGAGCTGCCGGTAGATGAATGGAAGCACAGAGACCATGAAGAACAGTCATTTTTATGGTTAACAAAGTCGCTCAAAAATGTCAATGTGTGCAGGATAACGAGAAGAATAGTACCGCAGTTCCCAAATCGAGCAGAAGTGGGACGCTCTCGAACGATTGAGGGTCCGACGCCATCTTCTCCGCTAGACAGGTGGAGACGAGGTATCGAGAAAAGCGAAAGCTCACCTGGCAATCCTGCACTGGGGAAGGCTTGCGATACCGCGCTGTGCTGTAGAGCGCCCTTCGAGGCGTTCATCATAGGGGACTTACAGAAAGGGTCGAAATGCAGGATTATCGATACCAGTAAGAGGACCTACATATCCGACGAGAGGTGTGGACGAGGCGATAACGGGCGGATTAACATAGTATAGCCAACTGTATGGAGTTCACAGAATCCAGCGCGTCGAACATGCTCCAGAACACTCAAAGGCAACCTCTTTAGAACTGGCACGTGCTTTCCCCTTAAATGAGAATGCTCAGTTGGATCGACCGACAGGGCTGTGCGTGGAATAAAGACGTAGATCAGCGATGAAAACCATTCCCAGTCGGAGGAACATCTAAGGTGGCGTCGAGGCCAAGAGTAGAAGGGGAAGACAGCCTGAACAGCCCTTTTCCAACAAGCCTGACTACCAGAGGTATAGAAAAGGGAGAGTGTGTGAGAAATCATCATGAGAGATCTTGGCCAACGCAGAGGAAGGCCATCAGAAGGCGCCATTGATGGTATGAGTTGTTAGTGAAGCATAACAACAGCACGAGTGAGATTGAACGCGTTTGACGTTAAGCGCTCGGAAGAAAAAGAGGATGGAAGCAGGAAGAACAAAGAAGAAGAAGAAGAAGAAGAATGCACGCTGGCTGCTAGAGGAACTTCCGATAACTGAATCAAGCTCGACAAGGATAGTGCTTCTACTCGACGCTAATATCGACTCACATAAGAAGTAGATGATAACATATAAATCGGCAATCGAATCTCAACTCTAGGGAGATCAGTGAGCAGCAATGGTGGCTGAGTAAGCACTAGAAGAAAGGGAAATTTTCCATGAAGGTTCGTTGAACAGTACATCACGACCCATAACCTTGACAGATCTGTCCATTTTTTTCAACTACGGCGCACAGCATCTTGGACATCGTTCGAAACATGATTGACTGAAGTTTGATGTGCAACTTGAAAGCATTCTGCGTTTGGCAAGCAGTTGGGTTTAGTGGTGAAGAAAAGGGCAGACTCTGAATAACAGCAACAAAACTCCTGACGCTTACACGAAACAACTTTGATAAAGACAGAAACCAAGATGAATCGCCTTGGTGCGTACATACATTGCACTTCTGTGGGAGATGATAGAAGGATTTCAATGGTAACATTTAAAACTCAGTATTGTTTTCGGATTACATAGACAATGGTTCGTGTTGGCCAGCCCAGGACATCAGCGTTTTGTATCTTTCATGAATATACAGTGTAAATTTCATTCTGTAGGGGATCGCAGGTTTAGTTGGACAAGGCTTTGGATAGTCTGGTAATTTGGGCACCGTGATCCATCGATGGTGGACAGCCACATACGTCCAATGTGCTCATTCCACAGCGAGAGAAGGAAGCTGACAACACTACATGAAAGAATCATCAACGCATTACGAAATACGACGAAAATACCTACAAAGAAAAAGATCATTCGCGTAGAATCCCATTTGGTGCAGGTTGTTGCCATCCTTCTTGATAGCATCAATAGCAAAGTCACCTTCGAAGAAGAAAGACACTATGAAGATCCTAAGGCAGAGACGTTTGGAATGGTTTCGGGAGACAGTTCCTGTTGCAATCAAGAGCTCAAACGTCGCACGTCAAGGCAGGAACACGTGCATGGTGGTGGCGAAGGGGTTAAAAACCTGTCAGTGTTCCGGAGCAACAAATCGTGATGAAACCGCCTTTCATGCCAGCAGGAATGGAGCTATGATATATGAAAAGGACTGTTTAGTAACAAACCAGATACAACTACATATGTACATACATCCAATATACTCAGTCAACCGTTAGAGAAGAAAGCCCAGAAAACATCAGGAGGGATCGCCGACGCCAAATCAAGGACGACGACAGAACCTACAAGGAAAAATAGAAACGTAGGCATTTTCGATTGCAATGTATCGTAACATTTGTATGCACCCCACATTGCTGTGAAATCCCTCTTTTTCTATTCTCGCAGTTGATGTATCATGGATGATGAGTGAGTCAAACCTGCTCCGTCTCTGCCAACTATTCATATCTCATCCTAATGACACCATGAGGATGAGACATGAATACAATACCGCTCCTGTCTTTGGTTTCACGGGGAATAAACACGCCGATTTCCCATAACTCTCTTCAAAGTGGCTTCTTCAAAATGTAAATGTTACCACCCCAATGCAATCTGAGCGGTCTATCCAATGGTGTAAGTGTCGTCTAGGAAAAGTACAGATTCGGTGACCCCTAAATCTGAACGGCAGCGACTCCATCTGTCGCTCTTGATATTATAGTTGAACCGACTGGGTACAGGTTTTATAGGTCTCACATCTATTTCATTTCCTAAAGCCACTACATGATAAAGGATAAAGGATGAAGGACGGCGTTATTCAATCCTTTTGAGATGCGCCACGCATTCTACTTCTACGGGATGTCGTGGAGGCTAGTTGAATGCGTATTTGGCCATACAATGACTTACGGTGGCCAGCCGATGAACAAGTCAGCGTTTATCCTTCCCAGACACGTCTGGTACCAATTCGCCGACCCCTGAGGGATGGAAGGCTTGGTTGGCCTGGGCGGGAAATCCAAACCAGGAACCTGGTATCGGGTGCAGACGACAGCCGGCGCCTCCTCTGACTGCGCTCCACGCGCCCCACTACATGGTACCTCCATATATCATTGGTTAGGTTGCCCACACTAGATTCGAATGGTAACATTTATTCTTCGAAAAAGCCACTTTGAAGGGAGCCATGGGAAACGGCTTTTTTGCGTTTATTCTACCCAAAAAACCCAAAAGAAAGGAACGGTATTGTAGCTGTCAGGTAGTAATTTAATTCATTTACCGTCTCCAATGCCATGCCTTGAGCATGTGCTCTAGGTTGACCGGTTCTAGTACAGGCTAGAAATGAACAAGAAACTAATGGCGCATGGCGTACAGCAACCGGTCGGTGCTGGTGACCGCTTTCGTTGGCTGTCCCCCGTAGCTGCGAAAAATTCGGCTCCTTGTTAAACAGCTCGGAACCGATGTGACCGTGTGAATAGATCCGTAGTAGTGCTAGACTGTCAAAACAATTTCTAGGGCAAGACATTCAAAACGCGCGGAATTTCTGCAAAGGTATCTCAGATGCTCTGTCGCAATAGATTTGCAAGCAAAGTATAAAGCCAACTCGTCTTCCGCGAGTCCACGCAAAATTAGCAGCCTGCATGGCCTTTGAAAAAGAGGGAGAACAGTAGATCAACACACACAATTTCGAGGGAAAGACGCAGATAGCTCAGCGGACCTCTCAACCAATAAACAAAACTCATTGTTCGATAAGCATGGATTACTGATAATGATTCCCCACAGCCAACGTTCTTACCACGCCGGTTAGACGCCGACGACGCAGTTTCGTGGCCATTGTATCAATTTCAAAACACAATAGTCGGATAGCGCCTACCCTCAACCATCGTTGTCTTCTGTGGGAAACCTTTTAGAGAAATAGGCCGGCCAATCGACCGTTAAATCGGCTGGCTGGTAATTCGTAATATTCGAAGCCAACATGAAGCCAGGTTGAGCAGTGGGTTATGCGCGCATGGCCGGGACCATCAGATCGCCCGCTTGGAAGAGGTAGTGGCTAACCTTGTTGTGACCGGCACATTTATAACCTCGAACGGTTGAGCAGGCCCGAACGCGGACCATCACATTGTTGGAGCAGAAGCTCCACGGAGACCACATCGACCATGAGGATGAGATCACTGAAAATCAAGCGCTTACACCCGAGGCCTGAAATAGTTTCCGTAGCCAATATTCACGTCATGGAAACGTGCGCGTACACGCGGGCAACCCGAAGCGAATGCATAAGTACTCGTACTAAGGTGAATACTCACCGGAAGACATATCGGGATACTGCGCCACAGTGGTCCCTGAAAAGCAACATTTTCGGCGGTCCTTTAACAGGATTTTATGGTGCAGGTGTGTGAGATTCTCCCTCTGCCATCCTTCCTCCGTTCCTGCTACAGAATCCGCATAAATAATGTACGTATATATGGGAAGGTTGCAGCAGCAAGGGCAGTCCTGTTTAATAATATACGTAAACATATGCAATTTTTCCTTGCTTCCGTTCAACTTTAAAGATTCCTGTTCCCCTCACCGGCGGCTATAGTTCGTGCGCTTCAATATGCGCACCTCACTTCTACATACGCTACCGCGTGAGGTGCGTACCACTTTAGAGGCCATTTTGAGATATAGGACCCGCCTTGGGGCCGTGAACTTAGAAGGTTGTAGTCATGGCGCATCTTATAAATCGCATTCAAGACGTGTTCGCGGAAAGGATATTATATAAGCCTTATTTTTCAAATTATTTCTTCTTCCGATAAGAAAAAGTGCAGGCTGCAGGCTACTCCTCGGCAATGGCAAATACCGGTCCAGACACTTAACACCGTTTTTCTGCCTTCCTTCTTCTATAGCCAGTCGTAGATCTCTTACTGTCTGTTCTGTTTTTCCACATACTACAACTCGTCTATACACCCCTCTCTCCATTTGACGGCAATGAACCTGCAGCGATCTCATCGTATTTAATTTTAAACCCCAATTTCCATATGACTCACATAAGGATTGCAAAACACTACAAGCGAACATGTGTCATGTAAACTGGCTTAATATACGGTATTAGCCTATTTATCATTTATGACACACACAGCACGTGTAATAAATAAACAAACAAATAAATAAATAAATAATACATCCTCGTTGAGTTCTCTACAGTCTCTAATTTTGCGTTCCGTTACGGTATTCCATTGTGAAAAGCAGACTATCTCAACGAAAATTTCAATTTCCAGAACGCAAACGTTCTAGGAGAGAGATCTTACTTAGACATCGATAACGACAAAAATGGACGAGACTCATGTGTTATTCAGATAATCCAAACTCTTCTATTCTGCGGATCTCCAAGGGAGAAGCCTTGACAAGCACTTTTACTATAGTGAGAGGCAGTCACATGCAAGCAGCACAACAAAAACTCAGTGCCTCGTCTCCTGGAATCTGCCCAAAGAGAGTTCTACGCCAGACTGTTCATAACTGCTGTTGGTGCTTTTCGATGATGTAGAATTTATTGTTCCACTGAGTCGCTATATTCTGATAACCTGAGGAGAATGTGATCCATTTTGAAAATATCGATGAAATCGTACCACAACCTCTCTTTCTGTACCCCTAAGAAAATAAACTGAACGTTTTCATAGAAAATGCCTGCTCTCAGAACATGTCAAAATTTGAGGTTAACCAGAGTTTTTCACAAAAAAGAAAACCAATCAAACAAAGAATCCACCTTTTTGGCAGCCTACTATATGCTATAAACAGCTATTGCGAAGCGCCATGAAATTAGTGTCTATAGTAGTATAATTAGGAGTTATATCTACAAAACGAATAAGTTGATGATAAATTATATATAAAATGTTATCGAAATACTACAGTTTTTATTTAACTCTTGATGAGCTACATAGACTCTGAGGAAGCTTGGCGATTTTCATAGCCGTTGTTGTTTGTTTATGGTTCGTGTGCAGTTTTGCTTCCCTTCACAAGAGTATGTAGATATGGAAGGAGCTCAAATGGAATGCTTCCAGTGGGCCACCAATGTAGTGGTCAACGGATAGCACCGACGGCACCACGAAAAGCGATCGAGAAGCATTTTGTAGCAGTAGAATTGAATAAGATGGAGATACCATCAATCAGAGAGCTTATTGAAAAGACCTCTCAGTCAGCAGTGAGAGCACTTTAATAGAACATCATTGCATGATGTGATTATAAGCAGCTCACAACTAATTGAAGGGCTGCTACGGTTTACAAACCACGCTTCCGAAATGGATAGGGTCTCACGTGCTGCACTGACTTTTCCAGACTCTGATGGAAGTGGCAACTTCGATAGATAAGTTGTGATAAAGATCTGCAGCAATTTTGGCTACGATGTAACAATGTCTTATACAATAACATCGGTAAAGATATCAAGGGCGATAGAGAGTCTGATCTGGACTACAATTGCCAACTATTTGAAATTTTCTAACAAAACAATTTTTTAAAAATGTTTAGAAATTAATTTTCAAACGCTCCAGCAAAGGTTTCTCTAAAACCTATTTCCTATGTATGTATCTTAGAAGCAGCATATTCTTTCCGAAGAGCGGTATTATCCTTGAAATTCGATAATTTCGGATCTTGAAGCACCAACTAATTTGTTCAGTATATTTTGGCATTCAGCTAAATGCTAAAGAATAAGAGACGGCGTATGTTCAAGGTTCGTAAGGCCTGTCGTTTTTAAAAATGCTCCTGATGGAGTAATTTCACCATGACTGTGAACGTTTCTCCTACGTCTTTTTACGCGGCCGTAATTTCAGAGATTTTCGGATTTCGGAAATGAACGGATCGGCGATATGGGAAAAACTCTATCGAAACGACGAATCTGATGAAAATCGCACTCTTCTAGTGCGTGAAGAAAAAAGTAGGAGACGATTTTCGGCACATAATCCGATAACAAGTGCTGGAGCAGAGCAAACATTGTAGAAGAGTATGGTGCTGAAGCTCGAAAAACCTGAGCAAGGCAAGGAACACCACGACGTGGCCAGTTTTGGCACAGGTGAGTCAATTGAGCTATAACCCGCAGTTCCTTGCGTGCGCATGGCTAACGCCCTGTACCGAGACTACTTGATGGACATAACGGGAAGTAGTTTTCCTTAGGCGATACAGGATGGCAGCCAATTGTTTTCTGGGGGATGAGAGGCAGCGCCACACCCACAAAAGTGAAGACCTGAAGCTCTGGAGTAGTGGCGAAGATCGCCCTAGCGACCGCCCCAGGTGGCAAAGAGGTGGTAAATCGATAACTCACGAACCTAAAATCAGCGACAGTACTAGCCACATTTCGGGCACGATGATGCGGGTAAGTGGGTCGCTCGTTTGACTTGGCGCACGGTTGAAATGAAAGTACGCCCCGCCCCAGCACGTCGTAATCGGAATGCTTGCCGCTTTCGGTCGCGATCGGTCTCCTCGCCAACATCCCGGGAGCACCGCGCGACCAGCCACAGAACACGGCGTGAGTCTCTCGCCACTGGCTGCCAGAGCCTTGACGGATTCGGGAATTCCAACGTGCACATCTTCTAGACTATCAATCTATCTGTCTATCAAGGACGAACTATCGTTACCGTTAGGTGGAAGTGTGCTCGAATCTAGGAAAAAGAAAAGAAGGATAAAGCCCGAGGCATGCAATCAGAAGAGCAGGGAACGCAGTCATTCTAATCGAAGTTGTACAGAATACCACTATCACGGAAAGTCTAGAGATGCGACAACGTGAAAGCAGAATGGCCGGACATGCGTACGGAACCGATGCGAGAAAGCCCAGACGAGCATAAAGATCAAAGGGATAAAAGACGGCATTAATCAGTTCCTACACATTTGGAGGCACTGCACATCCATTATCCTCCATCTTGAAAGTAACTTGATATAGTATTTTGCATAAACAACACTTGCTGTGGCCAACCGATGAACAGATCAGCCCTTAGTCCTTCCTGACAAGTCTGCCACCCGCAGTTCATCCCGCAAGAGATGGATTGCATGGTTGGTCTGGGCGGAACACAAGCCAAGAAACGTAATTCTGAGCACGAGGTCACCTGCTCCTCAGACTGCGCTGCGGCGCGACACTGATGAACACGTGAACGGAATTTACGTGATAGAATAGTTAAAGAGGAGCTAGATTTGTGATTTATAGTATAATTATGCTCTCGCAAAAATTTCGAATAGTGATATTTCTGAGTATTCGAATTCGAATACATTCGAAAAACGCGATTTTTCGAATATTCGAATTAGAATATTCGGAAAAAATTTTCGAATTCGAATAAAAAATCTGGCTGCATGATAAACATGGTAGACGACAGCCCAGAAGAAAAAGTGGAAGCAGTACGTAACCGATCCCTTTCTAGTTAAGGACGAGGTTTTTACCGACAACCCTCTTATAAACCCCATTGTGCTTCGTAAAAATGAGGTAGAGAACTTACACTTACCAGGATCAAAGGGCCTATGGAAGCGTCTAGATTTCTTGTTTGCTGGAACACCAAATTTTCTGAAAGGAGTACTTGTGTGCTGCAAAGTGCTGCCCATGAGGAACAACCGAGAAGTTTACAAGACATTTGAAGGGAACACAATTTGCTTGAGCCATTACAAGTTTCTAGGTCCCTCCAGAACGACCATTTTTGGAATTGGTGGCTGTCTGACTGTGCAAGAACTTTCGTGAAACAATGCTTTTTCCTATCGATAGCCAGTGACAGAAAAAAGTCGAAGATGATATGTATATGCAGATCAGTAGCAAATCTATCCTGCTCTGTAAAAACGTCTTCTTGTCGGTGAAGAAATGTTCAGCACCCGGTCCCAACAGGATCAGACCCAAACATCTGAAGAACTTTCTGCCAGCGCTCATCATCACCCTAGCGTGGCTCCTCTTAGGCTACTTGTCGGAGTGCAAAGTTCCATCTCAGTGGAAGACCAGCAAGAGCGTCTTGCTGTACAAGAAGGGAGACGTGCACGACATTGGCACCTATCGCCCGATCTGCCTGCTGTCCCTAATCTACAAGCTGTTCATTCGAGTCATCCTGAATAGGATCAACAGAACGCTGGACGAAGGACAGCCATACGAACAAGCAGGATGTCGGGGATTCAGCACGGTCGACCACATACACACTACACAATTGCGAAGCACAATCGCGAGAGTACAAACTGCCGCTGTGCCTTACGTTCATCGATGTGAAAAAGCATCCGACTCTATCGAAATTGAAGCGGTCATCGAGAAGACCTCTCAGCTCAGTACACCAGAGTCCTTGGAGCTGTACAGTGGTGCACGACCAAGATTTCACCATTCTACAACGACGTCGTCAACGTTAAGGGAGGGGTTCGGCAAGGGAATGCCATATCCGCGAAGCACCTCAGCGCCACCCTCGGAAACGTCATGCGCGAGCTAGAATGGGAAGACATGGGAGTGAAGGTGGAGGCCGGTTGCTGACCATCTTCTCTTCTCTGACGAAACCGTGCTCCAGGCGGAGCGAATGTTGGCCGACCTCGATCATTTATGCGGAAAAGTTGGACTGTAGCTGAATATTGCGAAGACGATGTTTATGAGAAACGGTAATGTTTCTGATGCCCCATTCTCGCTCAACGGAACGAACATCTCCGAACGCTACAGCTACGCGTATCTGGGTCGCGAAGTCAACACGGCAAACGACCTAGCGCCGGAGCTGAGCCGGAGGAAACGAGCGGCTTGGAAGCTTTCAAGAGCGTTTAAGAAGTCATGAGGAAAACTAAGAACATCCGACTCCGTGCCCACCTATTCGACTCTATCGCTCTTCCTGCCCTAACATACGCCTCAGAGATCTGAGCTATACGAAAGCAGGATGAGCACGCGATCAGCGTCGCGCAGCGTGGAATCGAGAAGACGATGCTCCGAGTGATGCGATTTACGCAAGTGAGAGAAGGCCTCCGGAGTTCCTAGCTAATTCGACGTTCGAAGATCAGAGACGCTGTCGCGTGGGCCAAGTCGTCGAAAATTAGGTGGGCCGGCCACGTAATGCGCTTCGCAGACACCCACTTGACGAGAGCTACCACCGACTGGATTCCGCGGGATGTCAAAGAACACTAGGACGCCCACCACCGCGTTGGTCGGACTTCTCCGTGAAAGCTCTGAACGAGCGATATGACGCTCTCCGAGTCCCTCGAGTGAGAAGGACCCATTGGAGCACTCTAGTACGAGACGCATAC
Organism: Heligmosomoides polygyrus bakeri; assembly: GCA_947359475.1. NCBI lineage: Eukaryota > Metazoa > Nematoda > Chromadorea > Rhabditida > Heligmosomidae > Heligmosomoides > Heligmosomoides polygyrus. Next base: position 61,519,863 of record OX375868.1, read on the forward strand.
TGGACACGCAGCTGGCGCCTGCTCGAGCAACTCCATCATCAACGGGAGACAGGTGATACAGGTAATGTCCATACTCTAAGGTGATCTGCAAAATCTCTTGTAATATATGAGGAAGCGCCAAGAGCATTCGATCGCGCTGTGTCAGAAATTACTGGCAGAAAGCAGGTGCATGAAATTAGCGTAAAATAGGTACACAGAATACGGAGAAATATCCACACGCTTTCTCGGGAATTTAGAAGACAGTGTCACAGATTGATAGGCAAGCAATATTGATCGATATTATCAATTTTATCGGTGATATCGATTTTCTCTCAGAGTTAACTGATCGCTGCGAGTCACATCATTATGACAGCCAGCAGAAAGGCTCCAGAAGGAGGAATTTTCGATCAGGCAATCAATTTTGTCGATATTATCGATGTTGGAACTTATCCAGCGCGCGTTGAGATTCAGAAATCGTGCTACAGATGTTGTTCAACGCGCGTTTGTATTCAGAAGCCCTGTCGCAGATGTAAATCAGAAGACGTGTCAGGGATCGATCAGGCAATCATTAGGTAGTTTTTCTGTCGATGACGATTAGGCGTCTCCGATCGGTTATTCACCACTGCAGCGATTCTGAGGGGAAATTTTTTTTGCAGTTCAACAATGTAAGATGCTGTGGAAGTTCTCTCCTTTGACAGAAAGGGTTTTCGGGAAATGAACAGAATTGATGTGGAGCTCAGCAACCGGGCACAGCCACCATCGCACCAGAGCTTTGATTCACAGACAGAACCGCTTTGAAGATCTTATTACCCGAAGAACGTAACCAGCCTTTTCAAAATACGCCGTAACACAAATTCTCGCAAAGCATTCGAATGACACTTTCGAATACTCGAATAATTTTGGCTTTCCGGAAAATTTTACGTATTCGAGTGGTTTCGAATACCGAACGTTTTCGAGCATTCGGAATCGAATATATTCCAAATGCACTCTTTGAATATTCGAATTCGAATGCATTCGAAAAACGCGATTTTTCGAATATTCGAACTCGAATATTTAAATTCGAATGAAAATCATTCGAATACATCTTCGAATGGGTCATTCGAGCGTAAGCATAGTGAGAAGGCATCCCAGTTTGACTTCCATCCAGTGTGGTGTTGATAAAATGCGCTCTGACAAGAAGCCCTTAGGATGGATGGTGGATGCTTGGTGAGACTGCGCCTGATTCGAACTTATGGTTAGAGTCCACAGTTTGTGCTTGTGGGAGGCCGCTAGCCACGTCTCGCCAAATGCGCTTCTGTCATGAGCAGGTGAATCCCGCACCAATGCTAGAAAAGCTTCTAGTGAGTTATTCCCCTTTGCCTCATCACCTTCTCAACCACTTGACCGGTGCATTCGCAATCTACCGTTTGTATATAAAACAATGTAAAAATGTATGTGATCATTGTATACCCTGCTGCCTGCCGGACAACAGGGCGTGCCCCAAGCTAAGGAGCACTTAAATGGTTTAGAGGCCTAACTTAGCCCTTGTGTTGTGTTGACACGATGGAGAAAGCATTGCTGCAGTGAAGCCTTAACTTGGACATGGTCTTGAATGAGAGGTCAGCAATGGTCATACTGTCGAACTAACTACTAGTGAATGTATTCATGTATTCGAATCGCCTCAGACTGGTAATAGTATCTAATAGTGTCCTCGCTTACAATATTTCGGGAACTGAAGAAAGCGAACGGTTTTCAACCAAATCTGTAATCCACACACATATTCTCCAACGGAGTCGAGTGTTTCGGGTTGGCACATATGTTCTCGAACATTTGCGAGCGTTTTCATTCAGGAATTCTCCTGCTACTGTAAGCAACTTCCTAGCCGGACACCAAATCCACAGTGTCATGCTATTCCTATCCATATAATTCCTCAAATCGGATTATTTGTATTCAGAATAAAAAGAATTAATAAAGAGAAATGTTACATTCCAAAGGCCATCCTAACTTTTTTTATTGAAAATTCGCTATGATCACTACTCCACCGGGGCGCAAGATGGGGTCGTATTCGTACATGCTTCATGACGTGTCCAATTCCAACCCCAAGTGGAACCACCCCAAGATGCTGTCGTCACTGTTGGTGTTGTCGAGGCAACTCACATAATGGGTTAAAGTTCACGGGTTAGGATCTGAAATTCATTTGATTGGAATTCCACGTACAGACACAGTGCACGGTGGATCTGGAGCTGCACCGACTTGGCTTTTTCTCCCTTCACACTTGAACGCATACTCCATACTTAATCACGGGTCAATTAGAAGGGTACCCTCCTGTAAGGTCTACTGCCTCTCTCGGTGGATAAACCAAACAGGCGACGCTAAACACGCCCTAAAACCCGACGTACTCGTAAAAAATATGTTTTGTGGTGGTTCTCAGAGTTCAATTTGCAAGGAGTTATCAAATAGGGGTGTGAGAGTGAAAGTAGACGTCCACCTTAACGAATTACAAATTATGAAGACCCACCTTCAAGTTAAAAGTTAGATGGAGATCAATGTGTATTTCCAGCGAAACAATGCTACACCACACAATGAATTATCGATGAAATATGACAAGGAAAGAATTTCAGATCACAGTGGCACTTTGAGATGGGACGTACGTACATCGCAGGATGTAACCTCGAACGCTGATGCCGATTTACGGTCTTCTACATGGTTCAATGTGTAGGGGCGAAATAGCAGACATTTTTTAAAAAGGGCCAAAGTCTGTCTCTACCTCTCTCGATTATGTACCTTTAGTCGTCGATGAATAATTGTGTGGGAGCTTAGAGTTTCCATTGGAGCATATGTTTAATTTAAGCGTTATGTAGGTCTAACCATAAGTGAGCACTCGCTAAGAGCTCATGCTCTTCTTACTCCTGTCTGGAGGAACTCCACGGCATCAGATCCAAGGAGTTATACACCCATAAATGCTCCTCTATGTTAGCTAGGTTTTAAACATAATAGGTCACCTTGTGTAATACCGAATTGGTTCTCAAAGCCAGTTTGGTTAGCTAAAGGGAAAATCCGTTGAAACTGCTGTTCTTAATGTCCTGAGCTACTGGTTCCACCGCATTTGAAGGAAAAAAGCCAATCTGAGCAGAGTTCTGCCTCCTTTGCAGTTTGTTCTATGTACCTATGAATTGCCAGGTCAGATTTCGCGTTTTGTTGTTTGATGCAAGATGCAGCCTGGCGGTATGTATATAGCTATAGCTCTAAGGACGCAAGGCTACAAGCAGCAACTGATTACGTGGACCAGAGGTCCAAACAACGGAAGCTACCACTTTCTATGGAAACATAAAGCGTTGGTAATCACGCCCGAGGATAAATCACTTGATCCAATACTACATCGGAGGAACCACTTTATTACCAGCAAGGAAAGCTTGTCACCTTGGGTTTTCAATATCTCAACACCTGGACATCACAAGCCGCTTCAGGGCAATTGTGGAGAGATCATATAACGAGAATTATACGTTGTTCATAAAATATTTGAAGACGAGCTAGGTCTTACTGTGGAATTTGGAATATCTGCGTGTATTCCGTTTAAGAAAAAAGAGAAGAACTCCTTTCAAGTGAGCAGAACAATTTCACACTGAAGCTGTATATGAGATGTCTTGAAATAGTGTATAATACCGTGCCAAATGGAAGATCCACGTCATCCACGTCCCGGTCTTCAAACTCCAGAGTAGACGACCGAAAAGTGTTGGTGCAGGAGTAGAGGTCAGGAATTTGGGGTTTGTGTATCAACTTCCATTTCGTGCACCGTTTTTGTATCTCATAAGAAAGATCCGCCACGAACATTCAAGGCTTCGTATCTAAAATCGCAACGAAGAAGGTCGCAAGAAAGGAAACTAGATTCGTTAGTGCTTTATTGTACTCGCACGAAAGCCAGATAAGCGAATGTTTTTCTGCCCAAACATAGCTTAGAAAGGTTGTTTGACTTATATGAGACCCGTTTTTAAAAATCTTTCGATTAGTGCAGAATATCTAACAAGACAGAGTAAAAGTGGTCCACAACTCCGTTCCTGGATGGACGATGCTGCTACGAAGCATATCCAGAATCAGGTTAAAACCTGTATCACGCGAGGTACATATCATCTCAAAGTATCACTGCGCCGTGGTGTCCTTCCGTCGAGGAATAGCGAAGTGTGACTGGACCAATTTTGCTACCCATTTACCATACATACTCCCCAGCCCTTGCTCTCACTGAATGTCAGACGTTTTCCAACAGTAAACACTGTTTAAATTGCTTGCTCCGCGTAATTCGTGACGATATTGGAGAGAAACTTCACGTGCTTCTCAGGACTCGACCGTCCATCTCGAGGAAACGCGCCCATGACCTACTAGCAAGTTGGCCGAGGTTGGCCCTGGTTAATAACACTTGTTTCAGATGGCCTGCTATTGTTGTCCAAGTGTGGTGAAATAAAACATTTTGCGCCAGAAACATCCGCGAACTTGTGCATTGATCTAATTGCTTTACCGGTGCTCATTTGGGTCCTAAATGGATTGTGTCTGTATTAGTGTTTCTAACGCGAATGAATTTTACGTACATATCTGGGTTGCTCCAAAGTAATAGTAGAAATACAGGATGGAATATTTTCAATCCAGGGGTTAGGAGTTTTGCCTCTGTTAGCAGGCGGATTAGTCCCAGTTAAAAAAAGTCATCAGAGTATTGGAATCCCATCGCTGCTCTTGGGTTACTCTAACACTTGCTCGACAAGTACAGCTAAGACTTTCTCGAGTAAGGAAGGTTCGGATGGGCGTCAATACGCAGCCTCGGATCTTATCCGTTATTTATTTATTTTTCCTGCACCATCTCGCGTTACGAGAGCACCACGGTCTCCGCATGTCGGCAATTCTTTTCAGTCCGCACGTTTTTGGACACAAGGTCGGTGCGTGATAGGATCGAACCCCGTCACCTTTCAGGTGCACCGTTGTTCGCTGCGCCCCATGGAGCGCTTCCTCAAAAGTGAAAATCTCGACGATGGGTTCCTCCGATAATTCCAGTAGGCTCGCCCAGCGAAGCGAAAAAGGAACGACAGTCAAAACAAAGACGCACTGCTTCTGTGAAAGCCTCTCGTGATTTCGCTAGTCCCCCGATGTGGGAAAAAGCAATAACGTAATCTCTCAGCGTCACAGAGCTGTCCGACTAGTCTTCTTTGGAATAATATGGCTTGAGTGGATTTTTCACTGCAAGGACAGTGCTGCATTTGGCTGTCCAAGTTTCGAACAGTGCAATTCACGCAACGCAGGAGGAAATCAAGTCGGCATCAGACGGCAGGAATTGTCTCGTGTTGTTGCGTTGTGGTTAGCAGTGCGAGGAGCACGTGGTGGCGCAGTTGCAGGCTGTCTTGTACATCCCAGATTAATCCGCGAATTTGTGCGAGACTTGTGTGGGAGGGAGAAAACGGGGGACGAGCGTTCTACCCCCTCGTCCCCCTGGCCCGCCCACCGCCCGACCCCCTGGGCTTGTTCGAGAGTCCAGTGGCTGCCTTACGAGATAGTGGAGACGCAGACACTTGCCACGCCTCTGTTTAAAGGACGGGGTAGAATGCCACTCCGCCGACAAGGAACCGTTTTCTCCGGCAGAGTGGCGTTCTACCCCCGTCCTTTAAAATAAGGCGTGGCAAATGTCTGCGTCTCCACTATCTCGTAAGGCAGCCACTGGACTCTCGAACAAGCCCAGGGGTCGGGCGGTGGGCGGGCAAGGGGGACGAGGGGTAGAACGCTCGTCCCCCGTTCCTTGTCCATTCGCTTGTCCAACGTAGGTCATTGAGTAGGCCAAATACGCTTTCAAATGTCCTCCACGATTCCCGTAAAAACAGAATTTGTGCGAATATCTCAAATATTAATATAGCAATGCCAAATAATACAAAATTCCAAAGTAAATACATTAAGTATAGTAACGAGAAAATCAGCATTTAATATAATAGGTGCTGCGACACAACTAACGGTGTATTCTACGTTTCGGCTCTCGATGATTCTTGGCATGTTTGACGTTGTAATAGACGAGTAGTTTCTTAAGCGTGGCCAAGATTAGTATGTATGTCTTTGTTGCAGCTGACGCGTCAGCGTGGTCGCCTTCTTCAGAGCCGGGGGAAGCCGAAGTTCTTTGAGAAACTACCACCAAAAGCTGGAATGAATACTTTCCTTGAAGAACTGTGTTAAACCTTCTCTAGTCTTTCCACAATAGAATTTCTACTAGACAAGAAAACACATATTCGAGAATAGGACGAACAAAGTTTTGTACGCTTTGAACAAAAGCGACGGATCGTTGGTACTAATAGTTCCGATTAGAAGAAAGGGTCTTTGATCAGCTGTGCATGAAAAATAGTCTGCAATGTTCGTCGAAGTAAAACCCAAGATCTCTAATTTTTTGCCAGCCTTCTTTGAAGCTATCGCTTTGATCTGGCAAGGCGCTTAGCAGTTCCTCTCCCTAAGATGGAATACTTCAGTATTTTAGAGCGAAAGAGTTAAATTCCACGCAGTAGCCTATTGAGAGACAGCATCAGTAGCTCCTTGGACTTTCGAAGTGTTATTCTCGTGCACAACTCTACTGAAGATCTTAATGTCGTCAGCAAAGATCTCAGAAGAAACGCCAATTTGTTCTATAGGCTCGGAAAGATTGCTTACATAAATGTTAGATAGCGTCACGAGGCAAAACTCCACCCTGAGGTGCTCCACTGGCAGCCGATCTAGCGGTGGATCATTTATCCGAACTTGAGAAGTGCGGTCACACAAGAATATTCTCATCCCCTCTTTGATTCTAGGAGGCCCTACGATCTAACAGTCTGCTATGCGAAACCCTATCAAATGCCTGTTGGAAATCGAAGTAAATTACATCTTAGCTTAGCCTCATCCTCCGAAATCGGCGCCCACTCCTTCAGCGCTTCTAGCATACAGCATGTATTTGTTGCGGTTCACTTATCTTTTCTAAACCCATACTGATTTGACGATAAGTTTCTTGGAAATCAAGATGCTCAGTAATACTCTTTTTAAAGGATCAAAACGCCTAAACAGGCGTCATCCTAGCAGGTCTGTAGTTGGAAAGACCAGGGGCCGGATTCATCAACGACTTACAGAGATTTGACAGAGAAATTACAGCAGAAACTCCTGAGAAAAGGCGAATTAACGCGACTTATCAAAAAGCGATATGGTGAAAGGTTGGCGTTATCAGGATTTTCTGCTGTAATTCCTCTGTCAAATCTCTGTAAGTCATTAACGAATCCGGCGCCAGTATGCGGAGGCATCTAGCTAGCGGTGTTACAAATGCGTGCTTCCATTTCTAGAATTTCGAGGATTAACGTCATCTTTCATCGATTATGCTTCTCCTCATAAGGCTTGGCCCGTGCTTCTTAGTTGACTGAAGTGCTAGCTTCTTATTCCTCATCAGGTCTGAGTTTTCTTTGGAACCGTGAACGTCGTGAGCTCATAAATAATTCTTGACCCTGGTGTACATAGTTGTCCTCATCTAGTTACAATACCGCTCGCGCCGCACGGTCAAAAGTGGGCGGAAAAACGCAAAAATAGCGTCGCAAAGCGTCACATGTTCATAACCCTTTCAGTTTTAGATTCTTTGAAAAAAGGTTGGCACCGTTCGATTCGTCTCTTCGAGATCTACACAAACTTGTACATAACTTTACCGGAACACCAATATTTTCGCCGTGGGTGGTCCAAAATTGACTGGAGCGGGCTTTTGCGATTAGAGCAGCATATTTCCCAGGACATGCGTGCTTTCCGAGTATCTCAAGCATAGCGAACGTTGCCAGTGCTCAGTCATGACAGGAATGCACCGAGAGTGCGCAATGCACACAGAATCGAACCTTTCAATCGAGGGGGGGGGGGACAGCTTGTAGACTGAGCGTTTGGGGAGTTTTATCAGAAATTTCTTGCCGCCCTACTCAGGAATTGCTCCAAGGCTGTCCAGCGAGCCTTTGGAGTGCGCCATGAACAATGCATACAGAATCGAACCTTTCAATCGAGGGGGGGGGGGGGACAGCTTGTAGACTGAGCGTTTGGGGAGTTTTATCAGAAATTTCCCGTCACTCCACTCAGGATTAGCTCCAATCTGTCCCAGCGAAACTTTGGTGTGCGCCGTGAACAATGCATAGAGAATCGAACCTTTCAATCGAGGGGGCAGCTTGTAGACTTGAGCGTTTGGGAAGTTTTGTCAGAAATTTCCTTCCGCCCTACTCAGGAGTTGCTCTAAGGCTGTCCAGCAAGCCTTTGGAGTGCGCCGTGAACAATGCATACAGATTCGAACCTTTCAATCGAGGGGGGGGGGGCGACCGCTCGCAAATTACACGCGCGGGCGTGTTCGGAGCGCTATAGCTCTGTTAAGTTGGAATCTTTCAGGTTGCAGCTTGAAGGCTTTGTAGGCAGTTAAACGATCTGTTAGCTCGTCAAAGTAGAATGGTTTAGCTTAGGAAGGGACAATGCTATAGGTGTGCGAAAATGCAGGTGAGGCTTGTGTGAAGCATTTTTTTCCGATTTCCCTAGACCACTGCGAAAGAAGCGGCGAGCTAACGGCCTTAAAATGCGTACGCGAACAGAGCGCTTAAGGTACTTCACGACGACGTGCTCATAACTTCTCAGCTGCCTAAACTGCCTTAGCCCCATCTGCCGTTTTAGGGCGCCGGACATAGCGGTTGAAGTTTCCTGCACTCTTACTCGTCCATATTTGGGTTTCCGACACTCCCAATACCACCGCTGGACAGCCTTAGAGCAACTCTTGAGTAGCACAGCAGAAAATTTCTTATAAAACTCCCCAAACGCTCAGGCTACAAGCTGTTCCCCCTCGATTGAAAGGTTCGAATCTGTATGCATTGTACACGGCGCACACAAAAGTTTCGCTGGGGCAGATTGGAGCTAATCCTGAGTGTGGTGATAGGAATTTTCTGAGAACATTCTCCAAACAGTTCGAAATAGTCTTGAGGATTTCGCATTTCCCAGTAAGAGAAGATAGAAGCGCAGTGGACATGCGCTCGCCCACTCGATTGATATGTAGGTTCGATTCTGTGTGCACTGTGCACGGCGCACTCTCGGGGCATTCCTGGCATGACAGAGCACTGGCGACGTACGCCATCTTTGAGATACTCCGAAAGCAGGCATATCCTGGGAAATAAGCTGCTCTAGTCGCCCGTCCAGCCAATTTTGGACCACCCACGGCGAAAATATTGGTGTTCCGGTAAAGTTATGTACAAGTTTGTGTAGATCTCGAGGAGGCGAATTGAATGGTACCAACAATTATTCAAAAAACCTAAAACTGAAGGAGTTATGAGCGTGCGACGCTTTGCGACACTAGTTGGCGTTTTTTCGCCCACCTTTGACCGTGCGGCGCGACCGGTATTGTAGGGCATCGGACGAGGGTCACAGAACTGTGCTTCGCTCTTGCTACGGGCCACTGGGTGGTCCCAAAATTGGCAAAAAAATGATACTGTTTCGGGGCGGGCTGATAAGGCACTGGAATGGCGTTATCGTGCTCTGAACTTAACCAATAAAAGGTTTGAAGCTCAAATTAAAATTAGATTATAGCAATACGATAATTTCTTACGCTTCCTAGACGAAGCTGCGGCGTACATTCAAGTGATTCATTCGCAGCCGTTGGATAGCGAATGGATGGTCGAGTGGATGCGATGCGGACTTGCGGGACGGTGTCTAGGGTTCGAAAAAGCTCCGGAAAAGCTTACGGAATTTACTATGAAATCTGCTCACATTTTTGCAAATGAAGAGTACACTTTCGCTGCGGTATGAAAGCGTATTATTGGCTGGGGGTGAATAAGGGAGACGAACTCATGACTACACATTTCGCCCAGACTACGCCTATGGGAATTATTTAAGCTGCTGATCGCGAATCTGTCACTCTTTTTCATGGTAATCGCTCTTATTGCACTGCACCACTTTCCATCAAAGGTTGAATTCGAAGGTTGTAAAATAAGTCTGACTACATTGGAGAAGGAAGCGATCCCACTAACGTGGACAGCTTTACTCACCCATATCTACCTTAATCTGTGTAATATACCGATATTCTAAAAACAGGCATCATATGTATTCGTGATCAGTACTTCAAACAACCCCTCGGGTGACCTCTGGAGTCGTGAAAGGCAGCAGTGCCGGTTATTCTGCGTACACCCCGTTACTTACACGTACCCATCGAAATCTTCTGCCATCCATTCAACGAAAAGTTTGCCAGATTGGTGATTTGCATCCCAGATAACCCTATAGATGAATTTTGGACGAAAATTTTTCTCGACGTCTAGCGAAGAGGGAGTGACTGCAAGTGCTCCTATATCAGGGATGAGCGGATTATCCGTTATCCGTTATCCGTTATCCGGTTTCCGGGGGTTTTGGCCTATCCGTTTTGTTGTTCGTTATCCGGCGATTTTGGGCCGGATAACGAACAACAAATTTGCTGCATCTTAGCTTTGGACGTGGTGATGGGTGGGCTATGTATAGGATCCTTCACGATCGTAAGAATGGTCGTCAGAAACAACAGAAATTTTCAAATCTAGAAGAGTTAATTGAAGTTTCCTCACTTGGGAACTGGCTACATAGTTTTAAAGATATCTAACTTCCAGCCTTCCAAAAAACCAGCTAAGCCTGTACCATACTTATATGAGGCCTTCTTAGCACAGCATTGTTCATTCATCTCAAGTCATCTGCTGACCAAGAAGGCATACAAACTGCTACTAGAAATCGTCAAAAGTGGAGAGCCGCATCCTGGGAAGAATTTTTTACTGCCGATCTTTCCATCGTATCATTTGTGGTTACACGATTGCCGTATGTTCGATTTGATTGTAGGAGGTAATGGTACCTTTTTAGCCATACGCTGTCGTGAATTATCAAAAATACTGCAGTACAGCAATAAATACTAGCAAAAGAAATAGGATTAATCCAAATACATAGAGTAAGCAACTTCTCCATTAAAATTTTTAGGCGAGCAATAAACTACTAAACAAACTTATTATCGTGGGCGCTGAAGACATGTAAATTTGTTTTAATTTGTGAGTTTCTTTGTGAAACCTATCTGCAACATAGGGAACACCTCCGTTTTATGGCTGGGTCGGATATTCTTCCTCAGTTCCAGAAGGTCTGGATGTCATATCTCTTTGAGTGTGTGTTTGCCGTACGCAGTTGCTTGCAGTTACTACCCAAAAGTTAGTATTTTATCCATCCAAGGTAATTCCACGTTGAAGTACCTTGGATCTTGGGATGCTATCGAGCAACAACAACAGTAACGGTTCATAACATGTGTAGGACAAGATCGTTATGTGAGGTTTGTTTGGCTGGATGTCTCCTGCCTTCTTCTTATTTCCAGAGACATCGGAAGAATTCCAAGAACTATCCTATTTTTCGACGGCTCTAATTGAAAAAAGAGTTAAGCGCAGAGAAAGGCTGACAAATACACAAAAACAAATAAGACAATCCAACCGACCCCTTGGAAACAGGTGAAAGGCGGTTATTTTGCTGTGCGTTTGTCTTCCTACGGATGGGCAGAAAACGCGATAGAGCGCCGTTAATATAGCCACTGCAAAACGTTTGAAGAACACTACTAAAATGGCTAGAGATAGCTTATAAATTAACAGTGCTTTAAGCCCTGATCTGTTGTAAAAATTAGTGCAATTTAAAACGAGTTTCAATTTTTGTTGTTTGTTCGTTATTCGTTTTTCCGTTATCCGGTCATTTTCGGGCAAAATTATCCGTTATCCGTTATCCGGTTTTCAAAATTTAATTATCCGCTCATCCCTGTCCTATATGCAATGCTCCGACCCGTCTCCTGTAAGTAGGAGAGTGGGAGGGAAAAATTACACAGCTAGATAAATACCATAAGGTGGATGAAATACACTACCGCTCGCCCCGCACGGTTAAAAGTGGGGGAAAGAACGCAAAAATAGCGTCGCAAAGCGTCGCATGCTCATAACTCCTTCAGTTTTAGGTTCTTTGAAAAAGGTTGGCACCATTCGATTCGTCTCTTCGAGGTCTACACAAACATTTATACAACTCTACCGGGAGCACCCATATTTTCGCCGTGGGTGGTACAAAATTGACTGAAGCGGGCTTTTGCGATTAGAGCAGCATATTTCCCAGCACATGCGTGCTTTCGGAGTATCTCAAGCATGGCGTGCGTTGCCAGTGCTCTGTCATGGCAAGAGCGATACTTTGGTGTGCGCCGTGAACAATGCATACATAATCGAACCTTTCAATCGAGGGGGGGGCAACCGCTCGCAAATTACACGCGCGGGCGTCTTCGGAGCACAATAGCTCTGTCAAGTTAGAACCTTTCAGGTTGCAGCTTGTAGGTCTTGTAGGCAGTCGAACGGTCTGCTAGCACGCCAAAGCAGAATGGTTTAGCATAGGAGGGGACAATGTTATAGGGGTGCGAAGATGCAGGTGAGGCTTGCGCGAAGCATTTTTTTTCCGACTTCCGTGGACCACTGCGAGAAGACGCCACAAGCTAACGGCCTTAAAATGCGTACGCGAACAGAGCGCTTAAGGTGCTTTACGATGACGTGCTCGTAGCTCCTCAGCTGCCCAAACTGCCTAGCCTCAGCTGCCGTTTTAGAGCGGCGAAACCTTGCGGTTAGAGTTTCTTGCGCTCCT
>OX375868.1:61532650-61586685 GCA_947359475.1 Heligmosomoides polygyrus bakeri
CGCTTATTCGAATTTTCGAATAATCGAATAACCCAATTTTTCAGTTATTCGAACGAACGAATAATCGAATATTCGAATAAATCAAATAATCGAATAAACTGCACACATAATAAGGACGCTGAGATTTTTCGTTTAACTAAGACGTCGTCCAACGTGGGTCGAGGTTCAACAGATAGGCCGAAAACGTCATCTAAGGTTGATTGGGTTCAGCAGACATGCCGAAGACGTCGTCCAAAGGTGGTTGGAGTTCAGCTGACGTGCCGAAGACGTCGTCCAACGTGCTTGGCAATTTGGAAGAGTAAGCGAGACCCGTAAAAGAGGAACCACTAACCGCGGAATGCCTTCAGCTTCCCATGGAACTTCGGACAGATACCTACGTCTTGTGAAAGAGGTCGAAACGCTGATTACAAATATTTAGACCAAATTTGCCAGATGGATTTCATAAGCAAGTTCTAGCTGGCCAAAGTCTGCGGACTGTGTGCCGTGTGCCGCGCGCGTTGATGCCGCGTGGACGCAGTGCTGCGTAATCAGCATTGTCGTTAGGCCAGTGGCCACCTTAGGCGGAGGCGCAGTAGAAGTGTTCTCGCTTCACAGAGAGTGATCTTGGGTTCAATTCCCGCACACCAGTGTTATTGCGTTTTGCGATTTATCGTTAGTGAGATCTTTTATCGCCATTTCCAACACATTTTTGAACAAAAGCATGCCAACAAATGTCATTTACGTTCATCGAGCTCCTTGTAAGTGGAATGGTGAGCATTTCTGATTTCCCGGTTAAGCAAGCCAAAAACTGTATTCATTCGGCGCGCGAGAAAAACACGCGTGTCATGAAAGAGTTAACCTGCCATAAGAAACCGGATATTCAGAAACCGATGTCTGATTCGTGATGAGCAACCCAATCCGTATCGAAGTATGAATAACTATTTTTTCGACCTCGGTAGTACAGTGCATGGGCCCTTTTTGATTTTACAACAGCCAAGTTGTTTTAGGATGAAGAGGTGTTGTAGACAAATTATATTCTTTACACGAATGGAATCAAAAATGTGCTAACCAACTGGTAAGTATAGCTAATGATGCAACAGCCTTCTTCAGCAGTGATGGAGGAATGCAAAAAGCTTGTGCTTTACAGCGAGTGAAAGGTTTTCATCGAGAGGTCAATATCGATCGATATTGTTGATTGTAGCTCGAAAGTGACGTTTCTTTGTTTGTATGTCGATGACAGTTAAGCAGTCCGTCCCTGACGTAGCGGCCCCGTGTGGAAAAAAATTTTCTGTTCAACTTAGCACTATTAGATTGGTGCCAAAGGAGTTAAGGTTTTCTGTCTTATTGGTTTCAACACAATTTTTCAATAAAGTAAGACTTTTCATAAGGTATTATACATTGTTGGAAAACTCATTATATGCGATTTCTATGTATGTATATGGAATTTAGTTTAAATCGCGTATTTAAAAAAATAATTTGGTTTTTATTTTCAGATGCCTAAACGCGATTTTCGTCAGATTTACTTCTGCGAGTTAAAACTGGGCCGGACTTCCGCTCAGACCTCTCAAAATATAAACGAAGTATGGGGCCAGGGAACCATCAACGAATGTACAGTACGAGATGGTTCCAAAAGTTTCGTGCCGGCAACATCAGCCTCGAAGACGAACCACATGGCAGCCGTTGATAATGATCCACAGAAGGCGTCAGTCGAAGCTGATCCGCGCAAACCACGCGAGATATTGCCGAGGATCTCGACGTCGATCACACTACAGTTGTACGCCATTTGAAGCAAACTGGGAAGACCAAGAAACTAAATTGACCGAAGGTCAGAAAAATCGTCGTCTTGAGATATCGTCGGCCCATCTTTTGCCCAATGCCAACGATCCGTTTCTCGAACGGATTGTGACTTCCGATGAGAAATGAATACTTAATGATAACAGGTGCGTGCGCCTAGTGGCTGAATCAAAAAGAAGTTCCCCGACATCAGCCAAAGCCGGAAAATTTGACGAAAATCGCGTTTGGACATCTAAAAATAAAAACCAGATTATTTTTTAAACAACCGACTTAAATCAAATTCCATATATTAGGTTGTGCGGAAAGTTCTCAGCGTTTTGCGTTACTACTGTTTGTTCTTGTTACTGTTTGTTCTTCATCGTCTATTATTAAGTAAAAATTCAACTCGCATTGCGCATTAATGCTACTTTCTGTACAGAATTTTTCGCTCTATCTGGCTAAATAAATTTCAACGTTTTTTTACAATTTTGTTCCTGAAGGACTTTTTGAAGGATGTCGAAGGAGTAATTCCGAAAGATATCTTATTTTAACTTCAAATTGGGACAATCCGTAGCCGAGACAGCCCGACAAATTAACCAAGTGTGGGGGCCTAATAGTGATGGAGAAAGCACTGTGTGCCAGTGGTTCATTAAATTTCGGACCGGAGACTTCAGCCTCGAAGGTGCTTTGAAACGCCTTGGGAAGGTGAAAAAGCTCGAAAAGTGGGTGCCCCACGAGTTGAATGATCGGCAAAAATTGTCACGTTTTGAGGCTTGTTCTTCTCTACTTTTACGCAACAAAGCTGACCCGTTTCGGGATCGAATCATCACTTGTGATGAAAAGTGGATTCTGTATGATAACACGAAACATTCCGGACAGTGGTTGGACGCCGACGAACCCCCTAGGCATTTTACAAAGGCGATCCTCCACCAAAAAAAGGGAACGGTCACTGTGTGGTGGTCGGCGGCTGCTGTGATCCATTACAACTTTTTAGCGTCTGGCCAAACGATCACAGCAAGGTCCTACTGTAACGAAATCGACGAAATGCACCGAAAATTGCGTCAACTTCAGCCAGCATTGGCCAACAGAAGAAGCCCGATTCCTTTGTACGATAACGCCACACGTTTCACAAATCACTGTTCGAAAATGGAACGAATTAAGGGTTGAAGTTCTGCCTCACCTTTTCAAACACTTTCAGATCTTTCTCGCTGGTAAAACCTTCATCAATCAGGACCAAGCCAAAACAGCTTTCGTGGAGTTTGTCTAATCTCGATCACATAATTTTTTCGCTGATGGAATAAGTCGGTTGTTGGCCCGTTGGTAACATTGTGCTGATTCGAACGGTGCTTATTTCGACTAAATCCGATAAGATTTGAGACAGTTATGGTAGTTCACTCAAAACGCAGAGAGCTTTCTGGTCAACCTAATACATACATAAAAAGCGCATGTAATACCCTTTCCAACAATGTGTAATGCCTTATGAAATGGTCTCAGTTTATTTTTAAAAAATATTGTTGAAACAAGGAAAACAAAAAAACCTACATTACTTTTGCACCAACCTAGTAGATGCGCTGGGAACGATCGGTTCTGACAAAAAGGCATTTCGTCCTAGGATCAAAATTGATCAGAAGCTCAATACCTATAGAGAATTTCAATTTTTGCCCGAGGTCGACTGTTCGAGGATGGGTAGTGGAGCTGCCTGCAGTCAATTTGGGGCTAGAGTGAAGTGGAGGACCGTGCTTCGGGGCATCAAGTGGGTCGTCGAATGACCTTGGGGACGAAGGCACTGATCTCTTCTTCTCCTACAAGAGGTGCTCAATGGAAAATTCAAATTCCCAGAGCAAAAGCAAGGTAAGATCCGCATTTTTCACATATGGAGCAGGGATTGAATTTTTGAAGCCTTCAAAGGAAAACAATATACCAAACACCCAAAGGCAGTTTGAAAGGCTGGTTGACGGGTATCACTAGAAAACTTTGTAGTTTGCTGTTGTTTTTGTGGTTATTGTGCAAGCCACAAGTCACTTATTTAGTCACCTGTTGTCTTGTGTTTGAATCATATTTGAACTTATTTTGTCCGTCCGCGTATAAAAGTAGATAAATAAATACATATTTGAATGTGTTTGCGTAACGGCGAGATCCCCGACGCTGTGCTATCGAAAACAATCGTCACCGGAATGAACTCGCTTACAAAAATCATTATTATGTCACATTCGGAACAACCATGTATTCGAAATTCGAATAATATTCGAATTTTCGAGTCCCAAATAATCGAATTCGAATAATTATTCGAATTTTCGAACCTCGAATAATCGAATTCGAATAATTATTCGAATTTTCGAAACTCGAATAATCGAATTCGAATAATTATTCGAATTTTCGAAACTCGAGTAATCGAATTCGAATAATTATTCAAATTTTTGAAACTCGAATAATCGAATTCGAATAATTATTCGAATTTGCGAAACTCGAATAATCGAATAATCGAAAATCGAATTCGAATAAATTATTCGAATAATTATTCGAATTCGATTATTCGAGCACAAGTATACTATGCAGACCCTCTCTGTAGGGGCAAACCGCCGAAGCGAGCCACTATTGTTCTCTTTCTCAACGTCTAGTGAAGTGGTTCTAGAGCTTTTCAAATGGGAGAGATAAACACGGATGTGTTCACAAAGCGTGTATGTTGGTTGACGCAAGACAAAAGCTGCCAACTATCGATACGAACATGCCAAGCCGTCTCACAGAAAACGAGTGTGAGCATGCCGTTCCTTATGTAACGCTAAGTTTAATATGGGCCTGTACTCTGGGCGGCGCTACCTGTCTATGATGGGTGTAGAGATTTGGCGAAAAAATTGTATGGCTAATTAAATATTGTACAAGGAATTTCCCGGAATCCTGCAATCCAACGACATAAAATTAATGTTTTCTATAACAACCTAGCAGCTGCAACTGACGATGAGGGGAAGGGCATAACGTGAGGACTATAGGCTTTTCAGCTTTTCAGATAGTGACATTTCACCGGGAATCCAACAGTATTTGGTAAAGACTTCCTGGCGGTTGGTAGAGCTGGAAAACAGAGGCCGGATTCATAAAAGTTACTGCAGTAGCTTTAACGGAGAATTGTAAGTGAAAGCTCAGACGGGGCGCGGCCTATCAAGCGATATGGTGAGCGATAAGCCGCGTTATCTGAGCTTTCGCTTACAATTCTCCGTTAAAGTTACTGCAGTAACTTTGATGAATCCGGCCCCAGGAGTTTTGTGGAAAAGAGAAGCTGATGAGTTAAAATGAGAACGTCGATGAGAGCCTCGCAGTCAGATTCGGCAGTGGATTAACAACACTTGCTGGCGAAGATATCCTTGTCATTATCGCACCTCAATCGCGACCAAGACACCACGTGCGTGCGCCACGATGTGCGACGGTGGACCCCTGTTGAACTTCATAGCGCTCATTTTCGGGGAAGGCGTGAGTGTTTTTAGATTCCCTATATAACAGTTTAGTTAGCTATGTAACTTTTTCGCCAAATCTCTGCACCCACCATAGTCGGGAAGCCCGCTTTGGGCTGTCTATGTTCTGAGAGGAATGCTTGTTTGCGGAAACTTGCTGCACATGTATGCGCTCTTCTTTTCCAAAGGCAAAGGCAGTGTTCTCATTATTGGGTCCACCATGGCTATAACCGTTTTCGTTGTCAGCAGAAAAATTGGTGAGGAAATCTCGGTGTTGCAATGTGCGGAATGTCTTCCTAAAAAGGCCTTCACTCTTTCTATTGCTTTGAAAGTGCTTTGAAGTTTCCTGCCAGGAAAGCTTCAGCGTCTGTATGTTCGGTTGACTTTGATCCCTCCTTTACTACGATGCATCCGTGACACCCTTCCGCTCACTCCTCAACGCGTCCCTCAGTGTAGTGTTCAGCAAGAAGCTCGGGAAAATGAAGGCGGTCTTGATATACTGGGCAACGTTCGACATCTCATACAGTGGCAATTGTGGTGCAAGCCTAATCGGGCGGGGTGGGGTCCACCTGATGCTCTCGTTTAAGTCAGTAAATTCTCCTCAGCAGACTACCTGTTGTGACAACGTGTCCTTACGCATTTTCTGACCCAGGTGAGTGGGCGTCGACTGCTTGACTCTGCGAATGCGAATTTGTTCGAATTCGCTCCAGGGCTCGTTTCAATCTGCCATGTCTTCCACCCTTCCCCCTCACCTAGAAAGGTAGCTTTGGGCATTCATTCGACCGTTCTTACAGTACTAGAGGACAATGTAAGCACGGTTGTACAGAATGTTGCATGTCTTTTTATTCCCATTTTTTGGATAACCATCAGAACTAAACGCGTGGTGAAGTGAATGTGCCCGCGCCTGCTACAGTATCTCCAAACCTGCACATCAGCCATGCCGCTGTCGGCCGGAAGACTTGGTCGAAGGGCGGCTGCTGGCAGCGTGCCTAGCGACCACGCGACGCAACCGCTTGCACGCCACTTTGGCGATGGAGCGCGTAGGCGGTGCGCTTTGTATCTCTCGTATGCCCGCGATGGCGCCGACGTCAAGCAGCTCGTGGTGAAGCGGGTAAAGGCGCTGTAACAGGCGATGGAGGTTGGGAGTTCGGTTCCTACGCTCGAGGAGAACACCGCTGCGGACTCCCTCTGAGCAACGGAAGAACCGAACTGCAATTCTCGATTTCGCGCTCTACCGTGAACGCATGTGAGGCCGCCGCGCTGCCGGCAAATTGACAGCAGTCGTGCTTCGCCTAAATAATGCGACCGCCGTTGTCAGGCTAGAGGAGGGGGTTCAATCCCAGGGCGGGAAGCCACAGCGCCCTCCGGCCGGAACACATGCGTGCTCGCTGACAGATTCACCGTGGCGATACGTACAGGTGTAGCCGTACAGTGACCGTGGGTCGATACCTGGGGTCGATACCTTATCGCTCACCATATCGCTTGATGGGCCGCGTTATCTGAGCTTTCGCTTACAATTCTCCGTTAAAGTTACTGCAGTAACTTTGATGAATCCGGCCCCTGGAGCCCGCAGCCGTCCCTGTACGTATCGCCATGGTGAACCCGTCGACGCGCACGGTTGCGTTGCGGCCGGAGGCAGCCGGAGGTCGTTGGAGGCTTTGCGTATTTTCACGTCTTAATTTCCTCTTTATTTCAGAAAGTAGATAGCAATAGTCACAGGAGGGGTTCAGGTGGGCATGTTATGTTGCAAGTGTTCAACTCCATCTAGTGTTTGGACATGAGTACGGAGTGCTCCCCCTTGGGATTAAGCCAAGGAGGGACTTGAGGGTGTGTGCCATCTAAGCTGCTCGTGTGGGAACTGCCTTCGTTGCTCAGATGGAGTATGCAGCTGGGTTGTGCGGAAACGGCAGAAACGCATACAGCTGGAGCACATACATCTGGAAAAACGCCAGCAAATTATGTAGACGTGAAAACTCAAATCTCAATCAGACTGTTGAAATGCAAAAATACCGACGCGCTTAAGAACCAAACCCCGGTCCTCCCCTCGCATGAAGCAACGCCACTATCCACTGCCCCACGATTCTCTCGCTGAGACGGCCATCGCAGGCGTAAAGGACATCGATCGAGTGTCATGTGAGCGCCGATGCGATCCACGATGCATCGGCAGCAGCCGCACGCAACAGTACTCCGGGCACAATGCTACTATGAGGGGGCCAGCCCACATTTGAACGAGTTTTTACCCGTTTGACCTAGGCCCCTCTCGCTGCAACTTGCATTACACGTATGTGTACGCGTCAGTTTTCGTACAGTGTGGGAAATTCCACGTCACCATATCAGACTGCTACGCTTAAGTCGGTCGAAGCCCATGGGCTGCCTCCCCCGTGGCATCACTGCGCCGTACCCCGCACACCTGCACAGCAACAAACGACTCTATCGGCAGAAGGTGGTTAGATCTAATAGGGCCTGATTTTTGTAAGTGTAAGGTCCCGCCAGTCCTCCCCCGATTGGACTCGCACGCACCGCAACCGCAGCCAGGCGACTCCAGTTTTGTCTCATTCACCTACTCAACAGCGCTTTTGTGCACTGTTCTGTGTGACCGTGAAGATTCTTCCATCGCTGTTCTCTGCACTCCCTGAAGCTGCTCCGGCCTCTGGCCATTCGCCGGGGGTAAGCGACCGCACAAGATTGTTAGATTGAATCTCTCGAATTTGTGAAGGCCTGAATATGACGCGGGGCACAAGGCGACTCGAGGAGGGGGTCACCATATAATGCAGCACTATGCGACATTTTGTGTTGCACGAATTTGAAAATTTTCCACAGCAATAGTGTATTCCAACTTAATGGGGAACTGAGCTAGGCCACTTCTGATGTAATTGCGCAATTCTTACCAAGGTGGATAACCACTTCACCGACACCCCCTCCCCCCCCCCCCCCCTCCCCGCCGCTTTGCACAATATGAGGACTACACCAGTGCAGGATCACTGATGTTATGGAATTAGCGTGTAAGAAACAGCATGTCAGAGAAGTCAACTTTAGAGAGATGATTACACGAATTGAGCTGGAAATGGCCATATCGCTGAATTTGTACAACACGGCACTGCCTTCGGTGAGTAGAGAAAAGTCGAACCCAACCAACCAGTCATGGAAAAGATTATGCAAAAGTGGTTCAGGCCGTAAACCTTCAGAAGCTCAACATTGATAGGGATAGGAGATGAGCGTTGTTGTGTTGATGTTTATCACGAGAATTTGTATCAGTAAGTCAGCGCCATGGTTTTTTTCGACTGCCATGGGAACACTTTACTAACCAAAGAAAATTGGGGCTCTGGTACTCGGAGGGGTTAATCATGCCGTGGCGACAGACGTGATTCGTATATTGTTACACCAGACCCTCAACGGCCTGCCGGCCACCAAACGTCTGGTTGGAAGCTTCGCTCCAAACTCGGAAAATAGAACACTTCGAACGTCTTCTTGTCCTCTTTAGGCCTTCTCTCATTCATTACAGTAAAAAAACTGGTTTTGCTATATAGAATGGTATAGCAGGATACGGTAGGGCAAAATCTTTAAAAGTGCTCCTATGGTGCCTCACCCTCTATTGCACGATTCATTCTCTGAAGTACTCGTTCCATTTATTAATTATGGTCCCCTTTTAATGGTTCTATTACTGGACCCTTTACTGAACCCACTTAACTGGTGTTCCCTTTATTGGCTCCCTTACTGATCCCTCCTTGACTGGTCCTTCACTGGTGCCCCATTTATTGGTCCCCTTCACTGGAGCCGCACCCCTTCATCGCTCTCCATTACTGGTCCCACCTTCACTGGTTCCCCTCTATAGGTGAACCCTTTACAGGTCTCCCCACCTTCATTGGACCCCCCCCCCCTCCTTCACCGGTCCCACCCTCACTGGTCCCCCTTTTACTGGTCCCTCTTCAGTGGTTCCCCCCTTATTGTCCCCCTTTTCCGGTTCACCCTTCACTGGTCTCTCTCCCCCCCCCCTCTTCGTCGGTCGCTACTACTGCTCTCACCTTCACTGGACCTCGATTTACTGGTCCCCTTTTCACTGGCCCCATTATCCTTCATCTGTACCCCTTCACTGGAGCCCCCCTCTCTTCACCGGCCCCATTGCTGATCCCACATTCACTGGTCCCCTTCATTGGTCAACCCTTTCCCGGTCCCTCCTTACTGGACCACCATCCTTCACCGCTTTCCCATTACTGGTCCCGCCTTGACTGGTAACACATCGTCTGAATCCGAACAGGCCTTTCGCGACATCAGTGACACCTCTTCTCAACCCAGACACCTGATGAAGGACGTCGGTGACATGTCTTCTCAAGCAGGACGTCCTCTGCGTGACATCAGTTGCACGTCTTTTTAACCCAGACACCCATTACGCGACATCAGTGACACCGCGTCTGAATCCGAACCAGGCTCAAGCGTGGGGTGCGATTTCTGCCAAAAATTTACGACCCCCCCCCCCCCCCCTCACCAGGAGGGTCTTGGTACGACCCCTCCCTCCCCTCGAAAGAATCGATGAATTTTAATGTTAAGTTGCCTTATATGTTGCAAACAGTTTTAGAAAATGTGATAGAAAGGAAAACAATTATTAATATTCAATTTATAAGGTTTGAAGCAAATAAATCGATTAACTGAAGATTTTTTAGGTATGGCAGCTATATTGCGACACCCTGAGCACCGCATTTTCTACGAAAAGAAGACGTCAATTGAAATTGAAACTCAATAAAAAATTCAAAATTCTGAAATTCTTAAATTATTGAAATTCTGAAATTCAATAAAAATTTGAACAGTTGTTGTATTAGTTGTTGTATATAGATCTTACCGGAAGTTAATCTTCAATTTGTAGCAGGAAAAAGATCAGGCCTCTCCAAAGCAACCTTTCAACCGATCAGGTGGAGTGATTTTCGTGGAATTCTTCTTGGAATTTTTCAATAGCAAAATGTTTCCTGAACAAGGCTACTACTGGTACGAAAACTAGAGTTTACAACAGCACAGATATTATTTAGCGCTTGTTCAAAAAACCAAGCCTTACTTATGCGGTCTTCCTTGCGATCAGGTGAGGTCATGCTCAATTTTTTTCAGAAATAAAGATTTTCTACCTAAACGGAACGATCTCTAGAGCTGAAATGTAGCTTCACAAAAGCTCAATCTTTTACTGATACATAATAAAAAATTCATCGAAAATAGCTACTTCGTAAGACATCTCCTTCCTGCGAGGCCGCAGATTTCGGATACGCGCACTTAAACGACCATAACTCGCTTACCATTGAGAGCTGTGCAAATGCGGGTGGCATTCGGAAAACTGAGAAGATGCTCTTTTTCATGATCACAAAATCGTCTTTCATAAAAGGGGTCTTCATGCGCGGCCAGGGGAGTGCGATTTCTCTGCGATTTTTGCCAAAAATCGCAGAGAAATCGCACCCCCCTGGCCGCGCATGAAGATCATTTTTTCAAAAGTCGATTTTGCACTTATAAGATAGAGCATTTCTTCCAGTTTTCCGAATGCCGCCCGCATTTGCACAGCTTTCAAAGGTAAGCGAGTTATGGTCGTTTAAGTGCAGGTATCCGTAATCTGCGGCCTCGCAGGAGGGAGATGTCTTACGAAGTAGCCGGCACTTAAACGATCACAACTCACTTATTTTTGAGAGATTTGCAAATGCGGGCAGCAGTCGGAAAACTAGAAGAAATTCTCTTTCCCACGACTACAAAATCGTTTTTCAAAAAAGGCATCTTCATGCGCGGCCGGGGAGGTGCGATTTTTGGCAAGTATTTTCGCAAAAATCAACGGGAAATTGCATCCCCTGGCCGCGCATGAAGATCAGTTTTTCAAAATTCGATTTTGCATCTATAAGATAGAGCATTTCTTCTAGTTTTCTGAATGCCGCTAGCATTCGCACATCTCTCAAAGGTAATCGAGTTACGGTCGTTTTTGTGAAATCACTCCAATTTTTTTCGAGCAAAAATTGCATTCCCCGGCCGCGTATGATGATGCCTTTATTGAAAGGTGATTTTAGGCTCATAAGAAAGAGAATTTCTTATAGTATTTTGAGTGCCACCCGCATTTGCATAATTCTCAAAACTGAACGAGCTACGATCGGTTAAACAAAGTACAAGTGTAACACCTTTCAGTCAAATCTAGCGATCGACCAGAACTCCATCGTTCTTAATCACACGAAGTTCTAAGTACGTGCTGGCCTTATCTATGTAAGCGGTGTTGTGGCGTGACACGTGACCATGTGTCTTTTTGCTCTTGCATCAACACTCCTCTCGTCTTCTGGCGTTTCGCAGGCTAGCGAATGCCGTCCCATCCATCATCAACGAAAATTTCGTCGCTGCGATTCTCCCCTCAACTACAAGACAGTAATTTGAACTCGCACTAATACTTATCGAATGTTTTTTTAAAGGTTCTAAGTACATGCAGGCCTCATCTATATAAGCGCTCGTGTGGTGTGATATGTGACCATGTGTCTTTTTGCTCTTGCATCAATACCCCTTTTGTCTTCTGGCATTTCGCAGGCTAGCGAATGCCATCCCATCATCAACGAAATTTCGTCGCTGCGTTTCACCACCTCAGCTGCAGCGCAGTACTTTGAACTCGCACTGAATGACGCTTGCAATAGCAAGTCGAATGTGATGCTGAACGAATACGGTCTCCTTGTTTTGAACACGAACTCGCGTCGAGTGAGTTTTTTTTGGAAAAAATGGAAGTACTTTCTTACTGTTCATTAGGTTGCTCCATAAGATCTCGTGATCATACTACATATAAAAAACTGTGGGTGTGTGGGTGTGTGTGTTGTGGGTGTGTGTGTTTCCGTCCGTCCGTCACAACTGGAGGGGCAGTGTATTGGCGATACTAAACGATTGACAGGGATAGGCAGCGTCCCGAAACTTTTGCCTTGGGGATTATCGAGGTCGATGAACACGAATCTGAAGTTCGTTTTTGAAAATTCGATGGACATCAATCGATATTGATCAAATTATCGATTTTCTTTGGATGTCGTTCAGTTTTTCTATTTCTTTCTAACTTGCCCCATCGACTTAAATAAGGTGTTCTTCCTGCGAAAACCATGACATAGACAGCAGCTGCATTTGGTGATGAGAAGTCATTAGTACTGCAAAGCCGTTAAAAAGCCGACAGTGCGGCCGAGAGGCCATTCTGACGACTGCCAGCCTAATATTTTTTCTTCGCTCTTCATTTCTTAAGTCGTCTCTATAGTGCGGCATTAAGTGCTTCATTGAACAAACGACGCATGTGAGTTAGTAAACCGTCCTCAACGTATTGGGCTTTTAGGTGAAGAAGCCTGATCACTTCAACACTATCACATTCGTCGACTTCGGAAATCACAAATGGCCTCGTGAAGACGGAGAGCTCGCAAAATACTTTGTCATTGGAAGCTCTGCAGTAGAAACGACATCGATTGACTGGAACTTTTACAGCACCGCTGACAAGCATGCACAGTGCTCTCGTTTCGTGAACTGGCCACAATGCCTAGTTCGACTGATAGATCCACACCAAGCGAGCAAGATTGACACATTCTTCACTTCGCTGTCAACACCTCAGCGAAACACTGAAATGCCGCAGACTGTCTTCGCACTCGTGCACCTCCCTAATGCGAACGACGCCAATCTCTTCAAAACCTACTTCAGTCTCTTAAAAACTACCGATGGTAGAAATGTCGTATACCGAAGGAATCATCTTGATGTTTCGAGTGATCAGCAAAGGTGGCTCTCTACCGGGCTGAAGCACATTGGTGCGCTTTCTCCAACCAGCGATCATACCAAAATGTTGCCCATGGATCGACTCATACCGATTTTTGGATGTCCTACAACAATCGTTCTTCATCACCTTCTCCCGGACGCTATCAACGACATCATTTCTGTGTCTCTGTGTGGGTGCCGTTGGGCTCTAACTGTGAGATCTCCTGGGAGCGACAACCACTGCGAAGGGGAAAATTTCAAAAGGCTACTACCAAAAATCTCACTGCATTCTCACATCTCCTCCACACCATGCATTTCAGACGAAGGAGCGCAACGACTTGATACCGATGAAGCCGAAAGTTATCCCGTCGATCGTTCTTCTTCGGAAGAACCGCCTATCTCTTCACAACAACAACACGTGTCACAATTTTCGGGCCATGTAGACTCCGTACTGAATTGGATGCGCATTTTCGATTCCAACATCAATTATATATCCGAATGCGTACAGGGGATATCTTCGGGAATGAGAGAACGGAACATTCTTTACGAAGAGGGACTAGAACTCGACACCGAAGAAAAGAAAAAAGAGTTTGGACTGCATAGAGACGACGACGAGCGCAAACTCCTGATGAAAGCCCTTTCGCAACTGGATATTGACGGTCACAAGCTAAGTTATAAGCAAAAAGGATTACTTATGAATATGGCTTGGCTCAGCTATTACAGAGATCCTTCGCGTCCAAACGCTGACTTCATTTGATGCAAACTGTGCACAGAGATTCCTTAAGTTCCTACAACCCCGATCCAGACCATGGAGCATGCGAAGCGCTGGACGTAGAGGCGGTACGAAGAGAAAGGAAGAGAAAGGGAAAAACGACACATTGGACGGATATTAACCTTCTAGGGGCAAATCAGGTTTTGTGCCTCAAGCAGTATAGAGGACAATCGACTTCGAGAAAAGCAACAGGAATAACTCGCCTCATTGAGAGATTACAGCGTCATCAAAAAGTTCCGCTGAACATCAACGCAATTTTGATAATTTGTACAAAAGTCTGTCACCAGAAGTAATGGCAGCCACTGTGACGTCAACTTTTACAGCTTATACGATAGCAAAAGAGGGCCTGCCGTTTGCGAAGCAATTTCCTCTAATACTCATGGCAATGAAATGTGGAGCTGTATCTGCTACTGCACACTATAAAGCAACCACAGCGCAAAGAATGGTGAAGCAATTTGCAGTACATATGAAATACGACATGCTAAACTATACCATATCCAATGATCTACCATTTTCACTGCTGGCCAATGGAACCTCGAACGACGGAGTAAAGTGGATTGTTTTCCTGCTCCGAACAGTTTCGCCAGCGAATCGCCCTATCACCTTCCACTTTTCTCTCGTTGAGCTTGAAAGCGAAACTGCGGACGACATAATGAAGGCTTTCGTTGGTGCCCTAAAAATATAATTCCTAGGCTGGACCTTACGGTTTGTGGACAGAGCCTTACGACTTTGCAGTGAGAAAACTTGTCGCTCTATCAAGCGACGGTGCGTCAGTTATGACAGGAAGCCTCAACGGCGTCCACGGTCAACTAAAACAATTAATTTCGATTTCCGAGAACAGCCCAAGAACCGACCTGCTTTTGTCAATCTGCTCCGCCCACAAACTAAACCTTGCAGTTGCATCTCTCTCCGGCTACGGTATAAAACTAGCACAGGCCGCCATAATGGAAATGCACCATCTATTCGGCTCAAACTTAAGAACGAATGGACGAGCATTCTACAACAAAGCTGCATACGACATGGGCTTCGACACCCTACATATGGACAAACTACATAAAGTGAGGTGGTCGGCGAGCCTTCAAAATTCACTTTTGAAAGTGCTCCGCATGTATCCTGTTTTGATAGAAGCTTTGAATAGAATGGCCGCTGACAACAGCATGGCTCAAAACATGCGCGAGAGAGCTGAAATTGCAGAATGGGTTCTCAAAGACGGTCGCACTTTTATCATTCTCCACCACGTAAATGCTGTGCTTTCTCATTTGACTACACTGTCCAAAGCTCTGCAAAATGAAGAAAGCCTTCTTGTTGATCACCTCACTCGATGGAGGCATTTGAATTTTCTACTAGAAAACGAACAGATTAAGCAGAACGTTCACAAAAGCCTTGTCCAAGAAAGAAAATTGCTAGAACATGACCCCGTACCGGAAACTTCCGGAATGTCGAAGAGGATCATCTCCGACGATACTGCACATATGTCACTGGCAGTACTGATGCAGAATCCGTGGCCTTCCTTTTGGCCTATAACCCAGTGAAATTCGACGACTATAAACAGAAACGGGTGGAAAAGATGGAAACTCGGACACGCAAGGCCACCGAAGGAGCAAGAAGTGTCAAACTTTTCCGAAGTTTTGATCATCGTCAACGAGGAGCTGAACCTGATCTAGATATCGACCTCGCCTATCACATGGAAGACGCACCCGATTTTGACGTCAGACAGCTTGCAAGCCTAACTCTCGGAAAACTCTACGCTAATGGAATGAAGGCTCAAACCGCAGAAGACCACATAGACGCATTCTACGATGAAGTAAAAGATGCTCTGAACCTATATATGACTCCCGGTAAGCGACAGTCTGAGCCAGCAGCAGACTTCTCGTACGCTTTGTATCGTGACATCATTTTGGACATAATTGAGTGCCAAGGTGATTTCAATCATTTCCTCACATGTATGCCAAAAGACACTAGTCCCGAAACCAGAGGATATCCTGCGTACGTTGACAAAGACAACTTCGTACACATATGATCGGAAGGAGTTGATTCTTCGCTCCATCAAATCTATCGAAAAGTACTGCAATTTGCCATCAGCAGAGGAAGACTTTCTACACTTTTACGATAACGTCGCCCGCAATGTCGAGCGTTTGTCGTCATGGCCGATAGACCTTCGCGAGGATGACAACAGCTTGAGAATCTACCAAACACTTCTCAATAATGCTGAAGAGCTTGAGCTTCGGGATTCCGTCGTTGAGGTATGAACGCTTTCCAAAACGTAAACACTTCAGTAATTATCACATTCTTAGGCTATTAAATGCTTACTCGTCATACCTGCCAGCAATGCTGATCCTGAGCGAAGTTTTTCAACAGCCAATCGCCTTAGCAGAGGAGAGAGAAGCAACATTGACACCGAAACTTTAGACTACCTTATGACGTAAGTTTTTGTGTTCACCATACCACAGCTTTCACACTGCATACTTCCCGTTTTTAATTCGAAGTGTTTTCAGAGTAGAACGCGATGGCCCAAGCGTTCTAACAGTTAAGCCTATGAAATTAGCACGTCAGTGGTTACATCCTCGTCCAATTCTCGGATTACCGAAGGGAAAACCGTCAACATTCGAACGTGACAGCAGCCTAATGAAACAAATCAAAGACTCGCTCGCAAAAGGTAGGTTCTGAGAAATCTATTTTATCTATTTCCCATCTAGATGTTATTTCTTTAATGTGATTTTTGCTTCTGATAACTGACCACACAGGTAATTCACGTGCTCTCATCGAACTTGATGTCAAGGAATATATGATTGTCAATGGTCTAAACAACAGAGAAGATAGCGACGAAATTCGACGCTCTCGAGAAGTTCTTGAAGCTTCGAAGGCATCCATCTTTTCTCGCGGAGTACTTCATGGTATTGAAGAAGATCCGACAGCGCATATATGATAACATTTACTCTGTCTGTTATTCGAAACGTCGCAAATAAATTCTTTTGCTTTCCCAGTTGAGATCACTCAGTTGACCATCTCTTTTCCGCGTTCAAACGACTTCTCCTGAAAGCAAAAACTATTAAGGAAGTAAAAATATTCAAGTGATGAACGTGCACTCAAATCCAAATTAAAGCTGTAAAGCTACATCTCAGCTCTAGACAGCGATCCTTCAGGTAGAAAATACCTTATTTTTGAACAAATGAGCATGACTTCACCTTATCACAAGGAAGATTGCTTAGGAAAGACTTCATTTTTTTGAACAAGTACTAAATAAAAACTGTGCTATTGTTCACTCCAATTTCAGCTCCAGTGGTCGCCTTGTTCAGGAAACATTTGATTTTTGGTGAAGGATAGGAAAATCACTCCACCTGATCGGAGGAAAGGTTGTTTAGGAGAGGCCTAATGTTTTTCTTGCTACAAATTGAAGGTTAAATTTCGGTAAGATTCATATACAACAACTAATACAACAACTATTTAAATTTTTATTAAATATAGTTTTAAATCCAAATGGCGTCTTCTTTCCGTAGAAGATGCGATGCCCAGGGCGTCGCAATATCGCTGCTTAAAAATCTTCATTTAATCGATTTATTTGCTTCAAACCTTAATAATTAAATATTAATAATTAGTTTTTTAATATTTACATACCTCTGCTTACAATGCTTGCGAAAGAATCATCCCTCCGAGAATTTTTTTCTTCGGATCTATGTCGAAGTACGACCCCCCCCCCCTCACCTTGAGCCAAAGTACGACCCTCCCTGCGATTCTCGCGCTCCACGCTTGAGCCTGATCCGAACACCACTTGCGTGACGTCAGTGACACCATTTCTCAACCTGAACGCCTATTGAACGACGTCAGTAACCTCTTCTGAACTCGGACGCTCGCTTTCACGACGTCGATGACACATGTTTGGAACTCGGACGCCCTTTGCGTGACATTGGCGACACGTCTTCTGACCCCTCTCAACACGACGTGGGTGACACCACACAATTACATCCCCCATTCCCACACTTCCTCCCAGCACACTCCTCCAGCACTTCTGTGCAAACAAACAAATACACACAGGACAAACGATCGTTCTCGCTTATATATGGTAGGACAGGGCGAGGAAGGCGGGAAGATTGTAAAGAAGACACAAGCTTCCAGGGCACATGGAACTCAATTACATCGTGCAAGACAGACAAAAACAATTCATACTTTTCATTAACATTATTTTTAGTCCTTACAAGATCCACCCATCTTACGCCTGCCAGTTGCTTACAGATTTCAGTAAAATTGCAACACGAATAAACACGGCGGTAGAGTGGTACACGTTCAGTAACAGTATGCGCATTAGTGAATGGAATATTGTTATGATCTCTTGTACCAACTGGAGGTGAGATCGTAACTCCACTTACCAGATATTGCTTTGAAGCAAAGACTAGGCCTAGAATGTTACCCACTCTAGTGGGTTCTTTAACGTATTGGGTAGGATTGTGATTTGTGATTGTAAGATTTGTTTGCGTCACCAGCAGTGTGCCTCGGCTGTTCGGTTCTTCTTGCGTTGTTAAATTTTTTATGTAGGGCGATCGTACCAAGCATCAATGCCCCCAAAATATTAGGCAGAATCGGGACTCGAAGAACAAGCTGATTTCCTCGGCAGAGAATTCATTGAGGTCGTTTGTTTTTCTACCTGTAGGATCACGCTGTTCACAGCAAGACATCTAATAAAGCAGGGCGACATCCGGCTGCAGTCCTATTTCGTGTTTTAGAAGAAATTGTGTAGCGATACATTCTGTGATCCAAGGTCTACAGGAGATGCTATTAACTCCACCACTCATATCTACATAGCTAGAGCAGGCGCACTAAACTACTGTCCTTGAGAATGACAATGCTTTGCTTCGACAAGTTATTGCACTTTTTCTATCTTTCATTACACAAGCAGGATTTTCTTAACAACTTACGCTCTAGCACGCTGACCTCACCAGACGCACACCTTTTCGTTGCTAAGACCTTACTGTCACAGCTACGCGTACGCATATGCGTACGTGATAGTTCCAATGAAAAGGAGGTCCGTTTTGTTTTCTGCAGAAGTGCACTGCAGTGAGACCGTCAAATAATGTATGCTAGTGTCCTATGCTACGCCTATGTGCTATGTCAATTTTTAAGAGTCAAAGGAACAAGAAATGCCAGAAGCGCAATATTTTCAAAGCGGATGGCACGGTGACGAATCCCTGAATCTCTCCTCAGAACCATGCCTTCTATCCCTCTTAATGGGGACTCAAATAGGAGAAACGACTTGGAACCCACGAGTAGTAATAATTTGTAGGGCCATAAAGGAATAAACCGCAGGCAGTGAAATGAGACACGCGGGGGCTTCTCGATGAAGTCAATGAAGCGCAGTATTCGCTCATGAAGAAACCTTAGAAACAATAAGCACCATCGCAGCAGCTCCTGGTGGTAAACACAGCCGTTGTATTCACTGACGGCGTGCTCTCTTCATGGTGGACGGCAGACGATTTTTGTTCCTCGTTCTGACTCTGGCTCAGGTATTGCTAGCATATTATAGTTCCTCGTGTTACCAACTTCCATAATGCTTTCTCTCATCAGAAGGAAAAATTCTCGAAGGTTTCTTCTGAGTCGATATCTCTTC
The DNA here is from genome assembly GCA_947359475.1 of Heligmosomoides polygyrus bakeri. Lineage (NCBI taxonomy): Eukaryota > Metazoa > Nematoda > Chromadorea > Rhabditida > Heligmosomidae > Heligmosomoides > Heligmosomoides polygyrus. The sequence continues at coordinate 61,551,927 of OX375868.1, forward strand.
ACAGGTTCCAGGTTTCTGTACGACGAATACCTCGGGCCCCTTGAATAGAGCAGAGCACCATGACAAGCGCGAGCCTTCAAAGCTATTCACTTAAACTTGAAGACTTGTCTTCGACCAGAGCTCACGTAAGCAGTTATCACAGTATTCCTGCAGTTCCTGGATTAACTGTTATCTTACTTTGAAACCTTACAATGGAAAGACTGCCGTTCAACGGACAACGCGCTCTTATACTTAACAACAAGGGAGGCCAGTATTCGCAGCGAACACTTTAAGAACCAAGAACTCACTCAAGGCGCACCTTTCCATTCAAGTCCTGTGTTCTTGAAATTTGGGTGAGCCTCTCAATTCATGAAAGGCAGGCACGATATCATATTGGTTAGCGGACATTCTTCCCATTAAGAAGGCGTACCGATGATGCAAAAATTGGGTAGTTATAGCTTGGTTATAGTCACAGCTTGAAGGCACACAGCGCGACAAAAATCTTCGATTCATACCTTTTCTGGCCTGTGTTTAGATCTTGCACGATGATCCTTGAGGTGGGGGGGGGGTTCGAGAGCTGGAAGTGGTGGATGGCGAACTGGATCATCACATAGCATGGAATTCATCCACAGATAATTTAATTTTTTCCACAACTTTTTGTTTGCCCCGTGAGTTGTCCGGCACTAATTTTAGAGAAGTTGAAGAGGAAAGGTAGATTGATCTTCTAAAAGCGTATCGTTATGAACCTCAATAGGAATGCGCAGGTGGCCTGACCTGGGGTCGGTGGTCAGCAAATACCTTGCTGCCTTTAATATTTTCTTAAGTTACTGCCAAAGGATCTTCATCTGTCTTTATGGGTGAGCGAATTTTTCTTCCTATCTTCCTTCCTGCCTTCCGAAGTTTTTATTCCTTAGTGATACGCATGAATCTAGAGACATCAGTGATGAGGGGCACCCTTAGTTTGCAGTTGGCATCCAGCTGATGGTCGTACTGAGACACCGCTTCTTCAACTTCGCGACCTTATCTCCTTGATGCGAAAAGCGGAAAGGAGGCGGTGGTCCGATCCGGGGAACTTGACGACGGAGACGTCGGTCAGGCAATACTTACAATTGAAGATGATTTGGTAGATCTCGTTGTGGAACTGGCCACCGGAGGATTCCCAGGTCCATCGTATGGAGGGAGGCTTCTGAAACTGCGAGTTTCCATGGATGGTCTTGGTCGACATGATAAACTCAGACAGCCTTTCACCTTGCTCGTTCCACTCCAAACCGTGGGTTCCGATGTGAAGTTCTTCTGGTACCTTCGCGGTCCGATCTTGGCGTTGAAGTCGCCGACGATCATCTTGTAGAAGGTGTGATCTTCCTTATAGAACTTCTGCAGCTGCACGTAGAAGGCTTCGACCTCTTCGTCGTCGTAGTCGGATGTTGGGGCATACGCGACGAACACAGTCAAAGCTGGCACGGAGCCACATCGCTAAAAGTCGCAGACGTCCGATTCGGCTTGTCAAATCGTACAAATCGATGCTCACGGCAAAGTGCACGTTGACGAGGACACCAAGCCGCCTTTTCCCCTACTGTCATGTGTTCCGAGGAACAGTTCTTCTCCGGAGTCGTAGGCGGCGTGTAGGGGTTGGTGTCTAGGTCAGTCCGATGACGTCGTACTTCTGGCTTGCATCATCAGGTCCTCGGTGGATGCTTCCGATGCGAGCGGTGAAAGTACAGGAGCCGCATTAACAGTTAAACCCGTGGGTATGAGGGGTATAAGGGATATAGATAAGATATGAGTCAGGTAGAGATAAGGTAAGAGGCAGAGAGGCAGGCTTCACCGTGGGTATCTTTACCCTCTATACCAGCGGGTTAGTCGTTGATGAATCCGGGCTCAGACCATCAATTTGCTCAGCCTGGTTAGGCGCTGAGATTTTAGCAGCGATTTTCTTCGGACTCTTCCTTCCCGTCGCTGCAATGAGGGCTCTTTAAGAAAGGCTAGGCGGGGCGAGCCACCTAGACTGAAAAGACTCTTAGGCGCTCTCGAATCGCTTTACGATGTATTCCCTGTCTATTGAGTTCAAGCTTCTATCGGCGGATACAGATAACAACTCGCGCAGGCGTGAACACATCCGTGCACAGTGTACATGACATGCCGCTCCCACACTTAAGGAACAAATAGACCCAACTCAGAAGTAGCAAGGAACGCTTGCGTTTCTGGGCAGTACACGGTCGCATTTGGTTCGCGTTTCATTCCCTTATCTATCACCCTAGTACGCGCCGCATGGACCTGCGGCAAGCGGCACGAGATCACTCGTAACAGAAGACCCCAAATGCTCTCTATCAAGGAGATTCGCGGTATAGTTGGCATACGGTTTTAACAGTCTGATGTTTTTGGACCATGCCATAATTCATTAATTAAAATAATGGGAATAATCATCTCATCTATAAAAATGTTTCACCAATAATGAGCTCTTCCATCAAAGATGGTGAGAAATCTTCGTAGAAATGCTGTCATATTATTTATTTAGTGGCAAAGCATGTTCAGCGGTCAGCAAAAATCAAATTTGGTGTGTGCTTATTTTCCGAAGGCTCGAGCACTGGAAAAAGCTTTCCATCACCTAACCCAAAAAGTGCTGTAGTGTGTTCGAACATCTTCGAGCTGTAACTGTTAAGTACTTTGGACCCTTATTCAGATAGCGGCACAGTCGGCAACACCTCCTCAGTCGTCAAGGAAAACCATCAACATTGGCGTGTTCTTTGTTTTGAACGACTCAAGGTAATCGCATTTCTGTTTAATCGCTGAATCCAAATAGGAAGAACAGCCCGAGCTCTTCGCGGGCTCACAACGGGAAGTCGGTGGAGTTGAGGCAGGCATGCTTAGTGTCGCAGCCTCTCTCATAAAAGCGCTGGTACCTAAATACGCTAAGGCTCCGTTGCCAAAAGCTAGGAAGCGGGAACTTGACTCATATCGTATTTCTTTGGGACCAAACGTGTACCGCCTCATTACCCTCGCCTTCGACTGTGTACGTGAGCCTTCGCATTCAGCACTCCTAAGATCCAGCTAACTCACGGCCTCATCGCTGTCACTGTGGAGTCGATTAATGTGCGGCTATAACCGCTCTGGTGTAGAGGTGACTCCAGCATTGGCCTATGTATGTACCCTGTCATGTCCGCCTCTAGGATTAGCTAGGGGAGACTTGGTGCCCTTTGAGTATTAGGGTAAAGCAGCGCCTTGGTGGGAAGCAGAAGCTCGAAGCATCAACCACTCTATGCTGCGTGCTTCTGCACGTTATGCGACGCCATAAATGGCAGGATTTCAGAGCCAGAAAGGATCAAACCTTCGGTGTCCAGAGTCGATAAATGTGAATATTTTAGGAACCTGAGATCAATGTGAAGGGAGAGTGCCTACATAGAAATAGATACATATATAATGTTTGGTTTCAAGCTTTTCTTTCCTGATATCTCTCCACTCTACACCTTGAGGCGTGCTGGACTTATAGTTAGGGTACGAAGCTTCCTCTCCTACTCATTACTCAATTTCGATCCCAAGGAAGGTGTGCCTAGTTCCATAACAATCCACCTAAAAATCTTGAAGAGATCAACGAATGAAACACGTGAACGAGTGGTAAAAAGAATAGGCATCCTGTTAGGCTTCGCTATCAGTTTTCGTAGCATGTTCAGGCAAAACTTCAGGCTTACAAAAGAAAACCTTGCTCTCCACTGCATTTTTGAACATTTTCTAAAGGTGAATGTTTCTTTTCCGATATGCGGCATCAGTCGGCTACATTGGCAGCGCAGGAGCTCTCACAGTAGCACTGGACACCATACGAGAGAGCCACATCCTGGATGGCTACGATTTCAAGTACGTCTCGCCTGCACCGACGGACTGTGAATGGAAAATTGGGTTGCCTTTGTTGTATCGATCAAGCTCTTTCTCTGTCATTTCTCTGTTGCCGAAGAGTAACACTAACCACGCATTCAAAGGTGCTAAGCTCATTGCTGGACTCTCAAGCGGTGGACACCGTTGTTAGTGGGCGCATCTTGTGCCACACTATGTTGCGGATTCGCCCTCACTCTTCATCCAACGCGGGCGAACATCAGCCTTCGCGGTGGATCCAATTGGCCCCCGAAGACAACGTGAGGTCGGGACGGCAGGCCCTGCGAAATAGTGATCCACCTAAACAACCTCTTGTAGCACAAGGCGCACTAACTAACAGCTTGCAATGCCGAGGCCCCAATAAGAGGAAGAAAGTAGGAGATTGGCTGTTGTAGTTCCGCCCCAAACCCGGAGAATGATCACCCCGAACGTCTTCTTCTTCTCTTTAGACCTTCTCTCATTCATTAAAAAACTGGTTTTACTAAATAAAATGGTATAGCGGAATAGGGCAAAACATGTCCATCACCTTCACTGGACCCCTCCCCCTCCTTCACCCGTCCCCCTTCACTAGACCCCCCCCCCTCACCGGTCCCCATTACTGGTCCCATCTTCACTGGTAGCACGTCGTGTGAATCCGGAACCCTGGCGCGACATCGGTGACACCTCTTCTCAACCTGAACGTCCTTTGCGCGACATTGGTGACATGTCATCTGAACATGGACGCCTGTCGACAACTACAACAGTTGACAACTGGTGACAACTACCAACGAGTTGGCGGCCTGTGCGATAAAATCTTCTGGGGACACAACATGATCACCTTTTTAGCAATTTTAGATAGTTCATAACAACTCATTTTGTATGCGATCTGATAACGGAGGCGCACATGAAGCCTTCCCATTCTAGTACTCCACACTACGGCCGAACTGCGGCAGTTCAACGAGGATTATATACTCTTTGTGAGCTATACCTCATACAAAGAGTTGGGAGTGACGTACTCATTCCATCATTAGCAAAAGAGACAGCACCAGTTAAGCGTTAAATACAAATGTGGAGAACGATTCGAATGACATCTGAAAACTCCTAAGACCACCAAAGATTGCATCTTTTTGTTCTAGACGTTATGTAGATATCGAGAGCGCCATTGCCTGAAAACGGGTTCAGGCCGCAGACAATATGCTGAGGAAAGCAAAACAAAAACGAGGCCAAGCCCCAAGATTGACCAACTAATTGCTGATTTCGGTATTTGGTAGGCAACCTTTCGCTTGCAATTTCTTAAACTAGATTTCTCACTAAGAAAGTAAGGCAACCAACACTTAGTTAAAAATAGGTCGCTTCAAAATGTGGAATTTAACAGCACTCACATTGTTCCAGCCTAAATTCTTATTGATGAGTTGTGGTTCAAACTACACTGCAGTCTTGCATAAGAGGTTGCTATTGTACAGGGTGCGCCAAAATTATGGCGACGGCACATGCGCGAACAACACACAACAGTTTAACCTCCTATTTGGAGCGTTTTCTGTGATTTCATTGTTTTCAGTGCGTCAACTTCTTTATGCTTATCTCAATCAAGCATAAAAATAAATTGTTCTCAAGAATGGTGAAACGTTCGTGCCACCGTGCCTTAATCACTGAGCCTTACTGTCAAGGCTTCTCGGCACGCGATATTCATCACCGTCTTGGAGTTTATCGAAGTGTTATATATAGATTTATATCAGACGCTACGAAGACCGGAACAGTGGATGAGGAAGATACTTGTCTGTGGCAACTACGGACAACATCAGGAGAGTCGCAGAAACGGCGAGCTAGGACCGCCGATGTCGCGAGAAAATGGCATCAAGGAGACGTCGTTAGGAGAAATATTCCGTAAGCTGGGTTTGATGGCCTACAAGAAGACCACTCCTGCACTTCTGTACCTTCCAACAGGACGGAGCTTCAGCTCATAGAACAAAAATGGTGCAGGACTGGTGCAGAGGCAACTTCCCGAAATTCGTCAGCTTCCACAAGCGGCCAGCTAACTCTCCGGGTTTGAATCCGATGGATTACACTGTCTGGTCAGTTCTGGTAGTCAAAGCCTGCGAGAAACCTCACCGCTCAGTGGATTCTTTGAAGGAAGCTCTCCAGAAGGCGTGGAATGACCTCGAGCGCCATACCTGCGTATCGCCGTCGAGCCTTCCCGAAGCGCTTCAAAGCCTGTATCGACGCTGATGGAGATATTTTAGAATCTAAACGTTGTGTATAGCTCACAATTGACTAATAAACAGTATCGCATCGTTGGTTTCTCGAAGGTGCTGCATTTTCGCTTTCGGCGATTTGAATAACTTGCCTCCATAATTTTGGCGCACTCTGTATAGTGGGTGAGACGCCTTTTCCTCTGATTATATTTAAAATTGAGAAGGAATAGAAATTAGAAGATTTTTGACCGCGGGGATTCTTTCAGGAGATTATTTGAACATCGCTGCCCTAGTTTCCGAGGTACTGATTTGGTTTCGAATGGTTGCCTTCGGTTTGGAAAGACGCGCGACACTGCTCATTCCGTTTCAGTTTCATAATTCGCTACGACAACTGCGTGGAGAAGAACGCTGTAGCGGACGCAATCGACATGGTCATGAACTACAACGCCGATGCGTTCATCGGACCAACTTGCAACGCTCGTTAGTCCTACTCAACCCTTTGAGAATTACCAGAAGGAATTTTCTGCTTCCTTTTGGAAGCAGTTTTCAGCTACTGTCGGTCATGCGGTATCGATTCTCTAGCAAGAGAGCGAAACCAGCAGCATAAACCGTCAGCTTTCGCCAGATGTTCTCGTACGTATTTGTTGCAATACGCATTGCAGAACAAGTCGTCCACTTCCTTCTAATCCTAACAAGGAGAACCTCCAAACAGGAGGTGTGCTTTTGCGATGCAATTTTGACAGGGTGTAGGGTCCCGTATGGGAAGTCCAAAGCCATAGTTACTTTTTTGGAATGCTCATCTGTGGTCGAAAAAAAGCGTGTGGAGGCGTGAGCGCGAAGTTCATGACGCCCTGCTGCCACCTAGCCCAATGTGGTCGGTTGGCGTATTGGTAGTATTGTAGCTTTAAAGGAGCATAGTCGTGAGTTCGATTTCCCTTCTACTGGTGTTTTTGCATTTTGCGATTTATCGTCAGTGGGACCCTTTCTCCCCATTTCCAACACATTTTTGGACAAAAACACGGCAACAAATATCGTTTACGTTCATCGTGCTCTTTGAAAGTGGAAAGGTGAGAATTTTTGACTTCCAGGTTAAGCAAGTAAAAATCTGATGCCAGATTCGTGATCAGCACCTCAAGTAGCCGCCATGTACAAAGTTTGGGCGAAATTGGTGCATCCGACCACGCCACCCTCACTCGAGCTTGGGCCTAGAACGAGCTTTGCACCTCGGTCTTCATGGTCAAACAAGGGCGGTCATTGAGGTGCGAAGACTCTTGAGTTGGAAACCAGTTGAAAATGTTAAGCAGTGGAGGGCGACACAGAAGGTAAAATTTTGGTGCTACTACGTCCTTTTATGAACGGGTAGTAGAGAGAAGCGTAGATGTTCAGTTTGCGAGCAGTGTATTTCGCTTGCATGTCTTTTTTGCAATCCTCCATCATTGTTGAAGAAGGTTGGTACATTCTTACCAGTTGGTTACTACGTTTTTGACTCCACCCCTGTAATGAATATAATAGAATTTGTTATCCACAACACCTCATCTTGAAACAGCTTCACTGTCGAAAATCAAAAGGGGCCATGCACTGTAGTAGCAAGGCCGAGAAAAACGAGGGTGGTGAGGTCAAAAGCATCAATCTCGCCCAAACTTTGTGCGTGGGGATTATTTGGGGTGTTGATCACGAATCTGACATCAGTTTTTAACGTGCTTGACTTGGAAACCAAAAATTCCCACCTTTCCAGTTTCAAAGAGCTCGATGAACGTAAACGACATTTGCTGCCGTGTTTTTGTCCAAAAATGTGTTGGAAATCGGGCAAAGGGTCCCCACTGACGATAAATCGCAAAATGCAAAAACACGAGTACAAGGAGAATCGAACCCACCAGCTTGCCTCCGTGAAGCTGCAACACTGCTACTACGCCAAGCGACCACATTCAGCTGGGTGGCAGCAAGGCATCATGAACTTCGCGCTCACGCGTCCACACGCTTTTTTTCGACCACAGATGAGCATTCCGAAAAAGTAATTATGTTTTTGGACTGTAAAAATTACATCGCAAATGCTCACCGCCAGTTTGGAGGGTCTCCTTGTAAGACTCCGCCTGGTCGACTACAAACGAGGTGGAATGGTCACTGAATTGTGTGCGTACTGAAGCATGCAAAACAGTTGGGGAGGATGTCCTGTGCGAATGTCACTGATGGGCCAATGTTTGAACGAGGGAGATGAAAGTCTGTCTCGCTGAAACATTGTCCCATCAGTGACAATACAAAAACTGACACTCGATGGTAGCAATGGTAAGACGATGGAGAAATTGAAACTGAACTAGTAACAATGTTATAACACATTTGCTTAAGCCTGAAGCGGCTGATAGAGAGGCTACATGTTGTTACAGGATGTTTTGTTGCGATCAAAACTCTTGCGCCAGGCAGGACTCGAACCCGCATCATCTGCTTTCCGGGAAGCGATCTTCGCCTTACACCACCGGCGCTGTTTGACCCCAAGTAACATCCGCGATATCCTCCATAACATTTAAGCAAATGTGTTATAACATTGTTATCAGGGATGTGCGGAAATTTTTCTGGAAAAAGGGGAAGACGAAAGACGGAGCGGAAACGCTCAAAATGGCCGGAAACCGGAATACGAAACGCGGAAACGGAAATGACACATGTTCGCCATTTTGTCAAAAGTGCATCTGAAACGGAGTCAGAATCGGCTTCTATTGCACTTTTTCTTGCTCAGAACTTTGCGAGCAGCAGAATCTTCCACAGTTTAATGCTCATCCTCATCATAACATAACGAAGCATGAATTCATAATATTGTCATGATAATCTTTTAGCTAAGGCGCGTGTAGCGCAGTCGGAGGAGGCGCGACTGTCGCGTGCACCCGATACCAGGTTCCTGGTTCGGATTTCCCGCTCAGGGCAACCATGCCTTCCATCCCTCCGGGGGTCGGTGTACTGGTACCAGACTAGACTGGGAAGGACAAAGCGCTGACTTGTCCATCAACTGGCCACCGCAAGTCATTGTATGGCCAAGTACGCATTCAAATCGCATTCGCGACATCCCGAAGAAGTAGAATGCGTGGCGCATCCCAAAAAGGATTGAGTAACGCCGTCCTTTATCCTTGATCTTTATCCTAACCTTCTAACTATGGCTAGAGCATTAAACGAAAACAAATTCAGGGTCTTATCTCACTATTTCTCACTATTTCAGCAAGCAGTTTTTCCAAATCTATCTACATATATGTCTTTCCATATCTTTATATACGTAGTCCCTGTGACGGATTTTTTGCTGACTTCTTTAATGATGCTGTTTTTTGAACGGTAGACTTTACCGAAATTACGGTAGACTTTACCGACTTTACCGATTAAACGAAAACAAATTCAGGGTCTTATCTCACTATTTCTCACTATTTCAGCAAGCAGTCTTTCCAAATCTATCTACATATATGTCTTTCCATATCTTTATATACGTAGTCCCTGTGACGGATTTTTTGCTGACTTCTTTAATGATGCTGTTTTTTGAACGGTAGACTTTACCGACTTAACCACTTGAGGTTATTTACAGACCCGCATTGAAAAAATTGTGAAATCTAAAACTGGAGCAGCCACCTAGATCATTTTCTAACCAGGAGTTTCCTCTCAACACTTTTAGAAACCTGTGCCATCATGGACGGCATGGTGACTGCACAGATAACTGCATATTCAACATTAGCAGTTACATTGCAATCACCAAAACTAGTACTCGGAATTCATTCTGGGATCTAAGATAAGAACTGGATGACTGATTAGTCATGGTGGGTCCACACTTCAATATTTTTCGAAAATTTTTTCACTCGACCTCAACCTAATTTATTACTTGAGACAACTCCGATAGTGGACTGCTGCCGTAATTGCGGTGACCTGACCTGCCCCACCAAGCATCTCCTTTGGACATGCAATGCTCCTGCTTCTCTTCTCTCACTACTCACACTAACCCAGGTTCGAGAGCCAATGGGTGAGGTCGTACTGTGACATCGTCTTTTATCCGGTAGGAGTTATCGTACTCCTCTTCGTTTTGACAGAGGAGTTTGTTGTGTTTTTTCGTAGTTTCGTGTACACCTCAAGAAATTCAATTCTTCTAATATCGGTAGTCTTTAAATCAGTGTGGTCCGCCTCAATTTTCGCAGATTCTACCAGGATTTTATGGACGACACATTTTCTACCTGGAGGAGCGACACCTGCATGACAAATTGTGCTCTATGAAATATCGAGTGTTAATTACTAGTGATCACTCATGCGTGTACTCGCATTCTCCTTACAAATGTTATTTGATTTTCTGTTTTTTGTTTTTCTCTTCACACAGTAAAAACAAGCTTCGAGCTTCCATATAATTTGGTGGCCGTCTACAAAATTGTCATTGTTTATGAAAGTAAAATTATTTTCTTCCTAAAGCAGACAGCATATCTAACTAAAATTTTGTCTTTAAATAGACTCAAGTTTTGCTCGATATATAGCGAAAAATTATGGATTTTTGAAACAACCTTCAATATAATCTGGGTCTCTATTTCTCTCATCCCAAAAAAGTGTCCAAATAATAAAACCACAGTGATCACACAGAATATCGCTTCATGGCAACTCAGTCTTTCTCAACACTTTAAAGTTTTTCCTTTTTACAGGAGGAAACTATTTCCATGACAAGCTAATCCTTCAAATAGGACCGTCGAAGTCAGAGATTGCTGTTGTCTACACGAAAACGGTCGTAAATCGGGAAGCTTGAGGAAAGTCTTAATCTTTGGTCGATTTTTGTCGAAAATTTTTGTGAGGTACAATTTCGTTTTCTGGTGTTGTTTCCTACAGATGAAAGACAATTATTTCCGTGACAAGTCAACCCTCCGGTCTCAACTCGGTCATAGATTCGAACAGCGGTTCAGAAAATTTTTTGTCATTAAAGCACTTGTCATTAGTAATCGATATTTTAAGGAGTACAAACGGTTAGTGTGAGTAGTGGGAGGAGACGAGCAGCGATTGTATGTTCAAAGGACATGTTTGGTGGGGCAGATCAGGTCACGCAGTTACGGCAACAGTCTGGGCTCAGTATCGGACTTGTCTCAAGTAATAAATGAGATTGAGGTCTAGTGAAAAATTTTCAAATGATATTGCACATATGGACTTTGCTAAATGGTAGGAACTCCTCTGCGAGGTGTGGGCAGACGTCAGACCAAATCTCAATGTCGGATTTGAAGGAAACTGCGTTTTCAAGGAGTGAAACCCCCAGACGCGAGTTACCAGCTCCATCGTGTTTGTGGAATAGCATCTCTGCATGGTGTCTGACCACTTTTCCAGCTTTCATACTGATCTGCTCGTAGAAACACAGATCCACACGCGTGAAGTAGCCCTTGCAGGCCATGTCTCCTTGGAACGCCGCACTGCCAATTTGGTGGCTGATTACTGCCTTACTTTTGATCAAAGTAAGCCTAGAACCCATACTTGTAATCCTCACCTCACAATCTAAAAATTTAGCAAAAATCAGCCCTAGAACGAAACTGATACGGTTATAACTAATTAGCGAAAATGGAAAAACGGTAGTTGAGAATGGATGGAATGACGTACATAGAGCCAAACTAGGCAAATTTGATATCAAAGAGATCGCCTTCATGAGGCAAAACTTAAAATTAGTATGAAATACATTTTCGATATCGCTTATAATTTTAAAAATTCTACTGGGCAGATCCATACCTGCTAGAGGGCATAATTATGCGAGACTCAGGAACGAATGTGGGTCAGGTCAAGACAATTACAGGCTCGCTTAATTTGGTCATCTCGAACTCAAAAATTTTAAAATTTTGTTAAGGCCTTTAGGCCATTGGGTAGACCATGTTGTACTGATTCCAACGATATGCATGTCATTGGATATGATCGACTTTGAAGGGAGTTATGGCAAAGCGGCGGAAACGGCGGATTAATCCGCCGCCGGGTGCGTTTTGGCGAATGTTTACCGACTGTACTGTAGACATGTAGTCCGAATCATGCATTTTCGGATATCCGGCCGAATTTATCCTGTTTCGGATCATCCGAAATCCGGCTCGACCGAAATCGGGGATATCTGAATCATCCGAAGATCCGGGTTTTCTAAAATTGCCCTCATCTAAATCATCCGAAGATCCGGGGTTTAAAAAATGGCCTATCCGAATCATCCGATTATCCGGAAAATCGGTGTCGGATCCAATGTCTACTGCACGGTGAACTGGCAGGTAGGAATACCTCTCCACCAGTGGTGACCCGGTTCTGCTTGCGTTCGTTTTTCAACAGCTTAAGTATGGTTTATTCTGCTCAAAAAATGCTTGCAAATCGTCAGAGGCTTCGTTGACGAATTAGGACTGAACACCTTAGCAAATAGGGCGGCGTCGGTAAATTCCGCCACATATTCTACTCCTACGGCATATCATGGAAAGCAATATTTGGCAATATTTGAAGAATATTTGGCATACTTCTCATAAATTAGGTTGCTCGGAAAGTTTTCAGCGTTTTGAGTGCTTCATTTTGATCTACCATAACTTTCTCAAATCTTGTCGGACTTATAAGCGCCGCCCGAATCAGTACACTTTTGCCAACGGGTCACCAGTCAGCTTATTCTATCAGCAAAAAAATTCGGTGGTCGAGATGCGAGAAAGTTCACGAGAGCTGTTTTGGCTTGGTCCTGATTGGTGAAAGTTTTGCCAGCGAGAAAGTTCTGAGAGTGTTTGAAAGGGTGGTAGTCGGTTGGTGAGAGATCTGGAGAAAATGTCGGGCGAGGCAGAACTTCAACCCTACATTCGTTCAATTTTCGAATAGTAATTTGTGAAACGAGTGTGCGGGCGTTGTCGGGCGAAAGAATGGGGTCTCTTCTGTGGATCAATGCTGCCTGAAATTGACGCAGTTTTCGGTGCATTTCGTCCATTTCCTGACAGTAGGACTCTGCTGTGATTGTTTGGCCTGTTCAAGACTTCCCTCATAGCCCATTGCTATTTCCTACTTGCTTTTTTATGTTCTGCTGTAGCGCTGTGACAGTACAACACAGCTTTGTGGGTAGGCCGCTCGATTTAATTCCTGGCGATGGGACTGGGCTAGCCTTTTTTCTGGTCACACTCTAACACAACATCTCACATTCGAGTGGCCTGAGTTCCAGTTTACAGAAAGACATGAAAACTCGCCTTGCAGTGGAATGAAGATGATCATCTGCTGAACCATATCCTATGCTGCAACCACCGCCTAGTCAACTTGTGACTTTTTCACCACTTGTTCACCACATAGGCGACTCTTTCCAAGGCACACAAGCAGAACTCATGCAAAGCCATCAAGGAATATTGGACTTGATTGGAGGCTGTGGAATACAGCTAAACTGTTGGAAAGAGTAAAACAATCATGTTTCAATCTGATTATCACTGCACTGTCATCGCGCGAAGTCTATTTACGTATGAGGTGCGCCTTAAGCAAAGCGTATGACATTTTCATGATAAAAGTGGAAAAATTTGTCATTTTTGGTCTCGTTTTCAGATGTCTGATTAGGGTTGTTGCGTTCGCCTAAGGCGATCCGTTCAGAATGCTGAAGACTGGGCAAAAGATACGATAGCGTTCGTTACATAGGTAGTGGAGAGCAGGACTGGTGAATGCAAGCAGTCATTAATTAGCAATATTTTGGAGTTTCCAAAAGTTAAGAAGTGCAAGCAAACCTGCGAGCGAAGTAAATGCCGAAAGTAATTGCCTGGTATCGTCGAAGGACGATCTTTCATTCCAGAAGTTGTGGTTGCCTTCAAAAATGATAAAGGACAAAGCATGACGTTAGTCAGTCCCTGTTTGAGATGCACCATCCATTCTTTCTACATCTGTGGGATACCGTAGAGGTCATTAGAGTGTGGGTTCGCTTTATAGAATAAATTGAGGTTGCTGCCGATGTAGAGGTCAATGTTTTATCCTTCCCAGACAAATCGAGCACCAATTCACAACCCAGCAGGTATGGAAGACTTGATTGCTCGTGGTAGGATCCTAATCAAAAACTATTCTGCAGCATGCGATAGCTATTAGATGCATTGTAGGTCAGGCGCCTCTTACGATTTACGGTTTACGATTTACGATTTACGACGTTTTTTCGTAATTACGATTTACGATTTACGAAATTTCATTCATTTACGCACACCCCTGGTTGGTACATATGGGCGCCACCCGTACCAGGGATCCGGAATTAAGGTGCACGAGGTGGCCGGCGCCTCCTTCGACGATAACACACGTCCCTATGGTCTACAGCAGCTACAGTAGTCAGCAAAATCAATTAACAGGTTTTCCATGTTCAATGAACAGATTCTTCTAGCGCTTCACATTTCAGTTTCAGCTCGCATTGTCTTACTATAACGTCAACGATTCTCTTCAAGAGCAACTGTTCTGAGGACAATCACACACAATCAGTAATTGCTCTGTTGTGCCGCATTTTCTATCGCAAACTCCTTTCAGCAGCTATCGCCACGGGAGTGATCTCTTCCGTGTACAATCTGCCTCACTATGTTTGGGGATTCACTACCGCGAACGAGTTAGCCAACGCGCCGCGTTTCCCGACAGTAATTATCATGACTCCAAACTACTTCAGGTGGGTCATTTCATACCACTCACGATTACGCCAGGTGAACATCCTGTGTTGGAGAACCACCAACTTAAAAATGCACGTCTTGATGTGAAGGGCCTTCGTTGGCTTCGTTATATGCCTCTTGTATTCATCTGCCTCTGGAGACGAGCCCAGGGTGGAAATGTAAGAACCATAATAGAGCTTCAGCCTAAGGGCCTGATTTACCGAGAAATACAGAAAGAATGTAATAAGAATGTCGAGGTTTTAAAATGAGAGAAGAAGGAGTTTCAGTGATGTATTTCTTTCCAGCTTTTCCCGCAATTTCCTGAGCGCATTTTATTTCGGTCTTGGCATTGTTCTTGAGAGCAGGTGAAGTCCTCGGGTCAATCATTGTCATGTCAATATTTGTCCTTTTTATTGACTCTTAAACACCATGACCTCATCACACTTTGCAGCATGATTGTAGCTTTATTGAAAGTATGGCGGATGTAGAGACGAATAAATTTATTGTGTAGTCTGAGCCTGGCGCTACTGTCCGTGATGGGTCATTTTGGATGGACAGAATTCGCCTTCATCTACTCCGGCGCTGAGGACGCAGAACGATGTCCTGTCTACCTCACCGATCTTCAGGTGATTCTTCGAATGCTCTAAAAACTACCGTTTTTAATGAGTTTCAATAGCTTTCGGCACTGACTTTCCAAGAGAGAACGCATTCGCAGCAGAATTAGATTGCCTCACGCATCGCTTGCAGAAGGCAGTGTTCGATCAACCATCATTCACTCTCTCTTTTAACGCTATGTGGAGAAACAATACAGATCAAGACATGAACCTAATCCTGTCGGAGCTAAAGGACAAAGCAAGAAGTGGGACTTGAGGTTCAAGAGGTCCATCTTATGCCTGCGCATCAGCCATCTTCAGTTGTCGTCCTCTGCTCATCGTCCGCAGCAATTAAGAGAAAACTTCTGCTACTGGCTCATGACCTGGATATGACCACGGATGAGTATGTCTACATTTTGAGCGACCTTGGAGCATCTGGATATAGTGAGTGCAATACACTACAGCTTTTTCTTAACCGTGATTTAGAGCGCGGTGTAATATGTACAGCTGCTCGAGAAGGGATACACATGTGAGATGGTGAGAAAAAAGGTGCAGTATTGCAGGTGCTCTCCGAATACCGAAACGTTGTCGTCTTTATAAAAACTATGAGGGACGCACGCTGTCAGCATAAGCTTGCTTACTTACGAGGAAAGGTGCCCAACTCAAGGTGTGCTTTTGCGATACTATTCTGACAGGATGTAGGGCCCTGTCATTTAAGTCCAGAACCACAGTCAGTTTTTGTAGAACGCTTTTTAAATATCTGAAAAAGAGGTGTGAAGGCGTGTGCGCAACACTCATCAACCCCTACGACACCACACGAGATGTACCTCGGCGGCGCAGTCGGTAGGAGTGCCGCCTCATAGAAGGACACCGGCGGCTTCAAGTCCGCATACTGCCAACATTTTTGCACGTATTAGTTTGTTATTATTACGCTTTCTCGTGATCACAGGAGGCAATTTTAGACCATCTATGCTTACAACAAACCAATGCTGTCTATTTGCGCCCTCATATGTGCTAGTTCTTCAACTATTCCAATTTGCACCAAATCATTTCTCTGGGAATAAGATGCCCTGTCTTGCTATTCCCTTGTAGTCAATAGCTATGGTACAAATCTATGAAATAACTAAAACACATGCGCTTATATCTCCACAGATGGCGTCTAGGAGGAGTCCTTTTATGACATCCGCAACCACAATCTCACTCCTTGTCGGTGATGTGAAATTCGGTGTGAAAGTGCAAAGTAATCGGCCGATAACACGATGAGGTGAGAACGACATTTTTAGTACCCTTATGTGCGGATATGGCCCGGGCTCATAATATTCAACCGTAAAGTACGCGCATTTGTGTGCAGTTACGGTATTATTGGTGATATTGTATGATATGGTGGTGGTACAGAAAGGTATTGTTGAAAATCTAGCAGATGCGATGGCGCACATATACAGCCTTGGTCTGTTGTACGTACTGATGGTCTGAAATTGACTCTTGTGATTGTGAGAAATCGTAGTAACGGCAAACTAATATGTGCAAAAACATCGGCAATACGCGGACTCGAACTCAATATCCCGCTGATGTGTTTCTGTGAGGCGGCACTCCTACCACCTGCGCCACCGAGGCACATCTGCCGGGATGTCTTAGAGGTTGATGAGTTCGCGCACACGCCTTCACACCTCTTTTTCAGGTCTTTAAAAAAGCGTTCAGCAAAAACTAACTGTAGTTCTGGATTCCGCTTGCAGGGCCCTACATCCTGTCAAAATGGCATCGCAAAAGCTCATCCTGAATTGGGAACCTTTCCTTGTTAGATGGTGGCCCTTCTTCATTTATTTGTCGACAAGATGTGTGGTGTAGATGACGGCAATTTCAATCGTCTTCTACTCTTTTCATTGCCAGCCAGCACGTTGTTGCTATTCGGGCTTGGTGATCGTGATGGAGGGATTGTTAGGTTTCCGTTTGGTTGATTCGTGTGAAGAACCACTATTTTTGCGGTGTGTCTGGCTCGAGTAAGTTTTGCGACCTTAGGAATACACCTCAGTATTTCGTCTCCTTATAATTTGAGCGGTCCATTTTCACTTTGCGTACGTCTATTCCTCTGAGTCATGAAAATTGCTTACTCTCCTGGTCCCCTAATTGGCACCTGGATGTCGATGTTGAGATCTCCGACTGTAGTGCAGAAATCATCGCTCTACGCCCTAAATATGGTCCTCGTCGTCTTTGATGTGACGGCCCATATCTCGGAAACGTAGCAGAACAACGATCGAGTAGCACGTGTGCTTCTAGGATCGAGTTCGCCAGGTGGTCTGGTCTATCACTGAGAAATCCGAAAGCGAACCATGGCCCTTTCACTCACCTCCTTTTTTCCTGTAGTTTTCCATGTTCATTGAAGACAGTGTTGCGCGGGTAGCTACGAACTGCGTAGCTACCCTCGCAACAATATCGCCGTGACCAGTCGCTGGAGCGATTCAGAGGTATGCCAGATACCTTCTGGGATATGAAACGTTCTCTCCACAGTTGAGAACTGTTTCGCCTCTTAACTCCTGTGTCCTACGCTCTTCATGCGAACTTTAGTCTCTTGCAGTCACTCACTTCGAACTTGAAAGAGTCTCCTGAATGTGTGTAGGTCGGTGTTTTGGACACAAATCTGTTATGGAAGGTGCAAAATATGGAAGTGTCCATGGAGTGTCCTGCTCGGGTCGTTTTGTTTCAGCATCATGTCACGATGACGCTACACCAGGCGAGCTACGCCAGAGATTCCGCTTCAGAGGTCACAATTGCCGGCGCTTAATAATCAACTTAATAATAAAAGATAGAAGATTGGAAAGTGTATACCGTACGAAGCACATGGAATACGTATGTGCATCTGTATGCCTGATAGGCAGATGTTGAGTGTAAATCAGTAAAGAACTCTGACAGAGGAAAAAAAGCAAAGGAACAAAAAACGTAGTTAGAGCACCTTCTAATGATCGGTATGGATTTTTGAAGCACACTGCCCAATTAAAATTGTTTGTTATTATTTTTATTTCATAGCGAAGTTACTGACATTGATTCGCGTAAGAAGTGTGGGAGGTACGCTGGCTTCAAAAGTCGTTTGCAGCGCTTTACTCTGCGTTGTGAGATCATCATTTGTCTTTGGCAAGCATCATGAGACATCTCGCTGATGTTGCGCGAAAGTTCACAGCGACTTTCGATTACAGTTGGCGGGACGTCTTCAAAAACCAATCAGACCGCCTACGTCTGGGAAGACCAGTCAACACCGGCGGATGGGCGGGACAAAGACGCCTACTCTGTATTCAAGCGGACGCTTGCACTCAGCGATGTATGCTGCCCGTTTCTACAACTCGTTTTTTATTTCTTACTTTTTTCCCATTCCAACACTTTGCATTGAACACATTTTAGGTTGCGGACGACAGTCATACATCGGCCGCCTATACGGAGTTCGCCGATAGGGTGCAGCAGAAGATGAGACTGCCCCCGTTCCTCTGTTCGTCGGAGTGCGACAAAGCTAATGGATGGAAGGTCGTTTTCAGATGGTGTTTTACAAAGAGTCTAGTGCATTATACGCAAAAGCATTACTATTGATGAGCTGAAAAGCGCAATTTGCGTGAGGTTCATCCTAGTTTTTCTGAAAGTTAAGATACGTTGACGGACTTGGAGTACTGTGTGCGCGGAGGTAACAGCTTCCTTGTTCAAGCTGTGCCAGACAAATTCGCTATTTTCCTTCTGCCTGCCCAATTTTGAGCGGAATTTTCGGTTATCAATCTTACTTATGGTTACACAGATCTCTAATGCTTGCCCACCATTAGCATAGCTGTTTGCACAGTTTGGAAGTAATATGCTCGGCTGGTGATGTTCGGGTGGTCATGCATAATCAGCGTCCACGTACGTTAGAAGATTACCTTTGCAGTTTTAAAATACAACTTCACCTTTATAATTCGCACGACCACGGTCGACCGACAACCTCAACTTGTGCCGAGAACTTGCAAGCCCTTCCTGAACGGATATAGTAGCACCTATTTTTTACCTTGATTTTCTTAAATTTTAGGTAAGTTTTATATCTTTGTTGAGGCTGATGTAGCCATTTTTACCTGTTAATTAATTGTTTTTTTATATATGACTCCAACAGTGAGGTGACTCGTGCACAGGATTGCCCGCTTAAGAAGACGTGTTGTAGAAATGGATTTGAATCCAAAGAGGTCTTAAAGACTGTTTGTTCTACAGTTCGAAAATTAAAGCTTCCTAGGAGAGCCTTCTGGGCCCGGATTCATGAACGATTTACCGGCGGGTAAGTGCAAAATTTACCCCCACTTCCCACTTACGCGCGATTCATGAACGCGCGGCGGGAAAAATGCGAGGTAAGTGTCGAGGTAAATGCTACCCCGCGGCCAACTTCTGACCCAATGCATGCCTCCGCTGGCCCTTAGCCAGCTCTGAGCTGGCCGCCAGCCGCAAATTCAATGCCTGGTAGGGGCGCCTAGTTGCCGCCGCCATGCGCACGTCTTTCGCCGCTATTCGGTGAGTTGTTTTACCTTTTGTGTTTCTCTATTAAGCTTGCATTCCACTTTTTGGGCTCTGTGGACCATGACGGCCCACAATGCCACTTATTTTTAAGTGAATTGCTTCCTTTAGTGGCATTGTGGGTCGGTTTGGGCCACCATGAGCCTAGTCCACCACGCAAATCGTAATTTACGATTTGCGTGGGTGGACTATGCCCGTCCGCCACCTAAGCCCTCCTTGGCATATGTTGTCTATGGGGGCTACTGTGGTAGATGGCACCCATTATTAGTCATGTTGGCCCACATTTACTATTGTTTCTCTACTTCCTGCTATGCCACTAGTTTCCACCCCTCTCTCCCCCCCCCCTCTCCCAACCCCACATTTCACATTTCATTTCCCCTAAATACGATGCTGTTAGTGTCGGTGCCAGCGACGTCTCAGCAGAAAGTGTGACTGCTTGGTTTCGCTGTTAGCTGATGCCAGCGGGCCAGCGGAGACATGCACATTGGGTCAGAAATTGGCCGCGGAGCAAAACCCTCGCCTTGGCCGTCATGAATCAGAAAACGGTGGTAAGTTCGGGGAAAGTGGCGGGTAAATGGCCGTCGAGGTAAGTGGGGGTAGAATTTACCTCCGGCCGCGTTCATGAATCCGGCCCCTGATTGGTCAACTATTCAATTTTTCGCCTTTTTTTGCAGGATGTCTTAAAGGAGGCGAAGTGCGGACCTGTACGGTCTAAAATTTTGGCAAGGGAGGCCCATGAATTTCCCCCAAAGATTCTCAACGTGACCTATATGATCTTGCATCGGATGAGGATCACAGAACTGTCTCGTTTTTGCTAAATGTCCCTGAGTGGTCCAAAAATGGCAAAAAGTGGTGTCACTTCAGGGCAGGCTGATAAGGCAAAGGTGACACCTGGAATGGTTCTGTTGTGCTCTGAACTTAACTTAAAAAAGGTTTGGGGCTTAAATTGAAGTTAGATTATAGCAATACGATAACTTCCTGCGCTTCCTAGACGAAGTTGCAGTGTACATTCAAGTGGTTCATTCTGAAACAGCAACGTTAGCGACTGGGTGGCTGAGTGGATAGCAAAGCGGACTAGTGGGAGGAGCGTCCAGGGTTCGATTCCGAAGATGGGGTTTCTCCATGGCTATGGTCGTTTTTGCGTTTTCGCAAGTGAAGAACACATTTTCGCTTCGGAGTGTGTCGTATTATTGGGTGGTGGCGTATAAGTGTGACGACGTCATGACAACCGACTGCGCCCATACTTGTATGTTACAGGAAGTGTGATTGCGCAGAAACTGCTACCAACAGTTCTTGTTGACTTCGTTTTCACACACGTTTCCTTCCAAAGTGTATGCGTCCGATATACACTTACGGCCGTCCACAATGGGTTTACAATTGATGTGACATTACCGCATGTTTCCTCTTGCGAAAACCTAGGTTGAAGACGGGTCAGCACAGATACGATTCATGTGCCAGTAAAGCTAGACACTGTCAAACATTAGATATTCAACGGAACAGCAAACAATGGATAGTAAAAATGGCAATAACTCAATTACAATCATATCAATAATACATGAGGAAAATAACCATATCGAAGATCGCGCCAGAAAAAAATCGATTTTAGCGTATAATAATCAGTGCTCAACATTTTGTGATGTGCAACTTTAACACCAAACCTTGTCTTCTGTAGGCAGAAAAAAAACTATTTCCGTGACAAGTACATGTGTCTTCGGTTGCGATTTCTCTTATAATCGATTCGAAGAGAGCTTCAAAAAATCTTTCTTGGTCAAGCACATAAATTAAATCACCATAGGCCGTCGGCACTCGGAATTTTATAGAACGCAGTTTTCTGTCCAGCCTTCGTTTTCTTCAGGTAGAAGATACGGCTCTTTCAGTGCATTCTGCGAAAAAATGAAGCGATTATGATTGGCTAGAAGATCGTCCTAGAAAAACGTCATTTTCTAACAGAGGAATAATCAGCATTTAAGATTTTACAAGATTCAATCCCATATTTATAACATGTATCCTTCAGCAGAGAAAGCTGCACGCGAGTCTCTACCTCGTCGAGGCCACATCTGAAGAGAAATTATTATGAGACACAAAAATCTCTAAGAAGCTGAAAAAATACACCGCTCTCCCAGAACCAAGACAAGGTGCGACCCTCCACATACAGACGCTTCTCAGAACTCTGCCCTTTTCCATCTTGATTCTCGAGCCCCAATGCTGACCTAGCCTACCGGATATTGCTCTATTGTTCCTCAATTTTGCGTGCTCTCGAATGCAGGATGTCCGTTGCTTCGAGAGCTAGCATCGGGTTTTGAGAATCCAAAAACTCCAAGAGACGCGATGCCCCGAATAGTTCTGGTATAAAACAATGCCTTTCTCGTATCACTTACGTTGTACAAATATTTGTGATGGACCCTGTAGATCCTCTCGAAATAGTGTTATACTCTATATGTCTTGCCCATTTTCCACATCAGGAAGCGCAGGATGTGGTATAATACAACGGACGAAATCGCCCTTGATCGTTAGTAGACCACTGTTTAGGGCACATCCTCCTTATGATTTGACTCTCTCAGACACTCTCCTTCTTCAAGGCACAATAGGACATCCAAAAGGATGCTAAGGAAGAGTTATCCTTGATTCTACAAGGGCTACGTCTGTGACACGGACTACACAGAATAAGCCTGAAGTGGAAGTGTAGAGCTTTTCTAAATAAATACGTATATAGGCGAAGGTCGTTTGAGGAGAATGTAGCCATCGACAAGATGCGTTTCGGAATGCTTAAAAATGCAGAACGCGATAGTGCTTGCAACTCTTCCTAAAAAATGGACACCATCAAGTTTGTTAGGTAAGGAGCAGCTTCCTTATGATTTATTTCTGCCGTTATTCTCGCCTTGTGGGGGAACCAAAAACTTGGTGTACTGGTGTCTAGAAATGGGACAGGAAAAATCATTATACTTTCCGGAACGAGGTAGTTACACCTCTTATTTTGTCCCGAGAGGTGGTCATAAGCGGTGTCTGGCGGTGCTATAAGCGTCACCTGCTCTACCAAAAGGTGTTTAAACTGACCATATAAAGGATAAGGGATAAAGTACGGCGTTACTCAATCCCTTTTGGGATGCGCCACGCATTTTACTTCTTCGGGATCTCGTAGAGACGAATTGACTACATATATTCCAATATATGTACTTGGACCACTGTGATTAGCCTGTTCCAAGGAAAAAGGGGTGCTCAGAAGGTGCTTTAATAGTGGCTCATTTTGGGCGTCTAATGAACGGGGTGAAACCTAGCAGGTTTTGAAGTGGGTCACGGTGGAGCTGCATTTTTTCATTGGGAAGACCTTCCACAAAAAGGAAAACTAAGGAACAGTTTTCGGATAGTTTGGCTAATAAGACTCCGAATGGACCTTGTTCAATAACAAGTGTTTGGAACTCGCTCTTGAGGGGAGTTGTGATCTGAATAGTTTGAGCAATAATTTACCTCGTACGCCGCCTTGTACGGTTATGATCAAATAATATTACCGCATTATTCAGCTTTCCGAAGTAAAGAAGGTTCAGAGTAGCGAACGAGCTTGTTGAAAATTATACTCGCAGAGATGCTGCCACTGTCCTCTTGTCTCAGAAGGGCTGCAGCTCCGGAACTGAAAGTCGCAACATTCGCTCTGTACTCGAAATCAATGGAGCCTCTTAACAGATAGCGCTCTTCGCAAATCAGCTGCACGACGCATTCCTGATGTATGCGACGGTGGCAAATCGAACACTGACTGCCGGCCACTCCTACCGAGATGGCACCTACATGTTCAATCACACGGCTGGAGTATATCAAGGTTACTTCTGATCCACCCTTATGCTCTATGAGCTATGCAGCTAACCATAAGGTGCTTTATTACAAGTCGCTTAGAGAAGCGCTGAGATATCGGTACCGACGAGCAACTAACGAAGATCAGTAAGATATTGGGGTCTGGAAGAGGTCCTCCAATATTGTGAGATCTCTTAAAATATTATATCCTGAGGCCATACTTTATAAGGGTAGAAGAAATGATTTCAAAGCTCTACTCTGAAGGCGCACTTCTAACAAAAATTATTGGTCTATCTTCCACACCTCTGTCATTTATGGGCATCCAGCAAATTCTATCGCCTCAAAAATCTAGCCACTTTGAATAAAATCATTGAAAATGGAATCGGCATCGCATCGGCTAAAAAGTAATTTCCTCATGGACTATCAAGACAGTGCAAAAAATAAGACCGTTAGGGATGCATCTGATAAATGTCTTCAGTGGCGGATACAACATCACTCTCCCCTAAGCGATTGCAATAGTGTGATTTTCGTGGAACTATGGAATCACTGGACGTGTAGTAGCGCAGTCGGAGGAAGCGCTAGCTGTCGCGTGCATCCGATTCCAGGTTCTTGGTTCGGATTTCTCGCCTGGGCCAATCGAGCCTCCTACCCCTCTGGGGTCGGTGAATTACTACCAGACTTATCTGGGTAGGATAAAGCACTGATTTGTTCATCGGCTGGCCCGCGTCAATCATCGCGACATGGTGAGACGCCGCAATACTTTGCTTCCGGCCTAACTAGGGAAGCGTTTCGACCTCCCATAGAACTTCAAGTTGAGACAGAACGGAACAGAACATTTATTAAGCCAAAAGTGACCCAAAATCTCTGCGAAAAAAGTCTATAGCCAAAGTTGGCTTTTTTATCCTCGAAAGTGATATCATCGAAGATTTGTATAATGTGGAAAGTGCTCTATTCTCATAGCGATCAGTATTTCATTCTCTGAAAGGCTGTTATATATTTTGGACAAAATATTGTCTACTCTAACAAAAAACTATATTGTAGTTAACTTCAGAAATATCCTTTCTGTTTAAGAAAACATTCTAACTTGTAGTTGAATGTTTTTAGCGAAGAATTGAGGATGGTCACAGAAAGCTCATTCCACGTTTTCACGATACGAGTCGAAAAAGATTCTTGAATTTTTTTGCGTGTGGTTTTTGAGGTTGAATTCTAAGATTGTGCCCTCTTGTAATCCTGTTGAATGACAAAAAAGTGAGGAGTTCACTTTTGTCAATATCCAGGTGATCATTAGCAATTCTAAGAATAAGGTTTTGACCATAAATAATTCGTCTCAGTGATAAAGAAGTAGTATTGAGTCGGACCAGTCTTTCAGGGTAAGAAACTTAAAATAAACCATTCCTAATAAACACTTGTTGTTTTGTAAATCTTCTTTGTACACTTTCTATCTGATTGATATTACTTTGCTTTAATAAAGACTATACAGGTCTACAGTACTCTAAAAGAGGTCTTACATAAATAGAAAAAAGTTTGAATAATATTGCCCCATTGCGAGTTTGAAATGCTCGTAATATACAGTTGGATTTGGCATGAGCTGCCGCGACAGTTTTTTCAATTGTTAGTTGGTTCATCAAATGTAAGTTGGTCGGAGTACACAACTCCTAGATCGCGAATAGAATTCGAAGTGTGCAGCTTGCACCCAGCTAGGTGGAAGTAGCAATTTTTGGGATGATGGCGCCCAATGAGCATGACAGTTCTTTTTTCTAGTGAAATGTCTAGCAGCCATTTTGAAGACCATGCTGTGACAGAATCTAGCCCTTGCTGAAAAACTGTGCGATTGTTTATAGAGTATAGTTTAGAGTCATCTGCATAATTACTGCAGTGACTCTAAACCATACTCTATACCATGAGGTAAACCGTTTGGCATATCGTTAATGTATATCAGAAACATTAATGGACCAAATCAGTTTCCTTGTGGAACACCACTGGGTGTTCAGTAGCCTTCCGAAAAAGCACCTTTTGGTTTCGCTTGTACAAAAAAGATTGCAAAAATTTTAGAAGGCAACCCTGTATTCCGCATGCTTCAAGCTTTATGCACAAAAGATCCAGAGGGATTGAGTCAAATGCCTTAGTGTAGTCGATGTAACACACGCTAACATATCCTAATGAATCAAGCACTTTCTGCCATTTTGGGATTGTGTA
This sequence comes from Heligmosomoides polygyrus bakeri, assembly GCA_947359475.1. NCBI lineage: Eukaryota > Metazoa > Nematoda > Chromadorea > Rhabditida > Heligmosomidae > Heligmosomoides > Heligmosomoides polygyrus. The sequence continues at coordinate 61,577,589 of OX375868.1, forward strand.
ACAGCCGTAAGAGTGGATCTTCTATGGAGAAACCCATGTTGAGATCTTGTGATTAACTGCTTAGATAATAGGCAGTTATAAAGTTGCTTGCAAATTATTCGTTCCAATACTTTGCTAGTTGAGCACGAGAGGCATATAGGCCTGTAATTTCTTACATTTGTTTTGTTTCCTTTTTGAAAACAGGCTTAACAAAACTGGTTCGCCAAAATGAAGGACTTCATCGTGAAGGAGAAACCAGTTGAACAAAAGATTGAGAATTGGGGTGAGGCCCAATGCTGCTTTATTGAGAAAAATGTAGGAGATATGTTAAAAAAATGTATATCATGCTTTTTATAGACTGTTATGAAGAAGGAAGCAAATGTTTTTGCTTTTTCTTTCTCGGATTTGCATAATTCACCAGAAGAATTTAAAATGGCCCCAATCCTTTAGGCAGATTGAGCCTTTGTTAACGAATTTATAAAACAAGGCATTGTTTCGAATGCACGCTATTTTGTCCTCGTACTGCAAACTAAGGAGTGCTAATTCACGTTTAAGCCTCCTCGAGTAGCTTTGATACTAGTGTAGCCCCATTACAACGAGCTTGGCATAGTCTGGAAACTTTCGCATGAAGCTTGTTTATTTTGTGTGGACAATGATTTCGAATAGAGCCCTCATGGTGAGCATCTGCGGTGCTACAGTACCGCCGCTAAACATTCAACCAAACGACGTTTGCGACGCAAAAAACGCGTTTTTGCGTCGCAAACGTCGTTTGGTTGAGTGTTTAGCGGCGGGACTGTATTTTGGCAGGATGTAGGGCCTATGAGTGGAGTCCAGAACCACAGTCAGTTTTTGCTGAACGCTTCTTTAAAGACCTGAAATGGAGATCTGAAAGCGTGCGCGCAACAATTATCAGCCCCTAGGACATGCAACGAGGTGTCCCTCGGTGGAGCAGGCGGTAAAACTGCCGCCTCATAGGAGCACACCGGCGGGCTTTTCAGTTCGAGTCCGAGTGCTGCCACAATTCTTGCACGGATTAGTTTGCTGCTATTACACTTTCTTATGATCACAGGAGCCAATTTTAGACCACCAATGCTTACAACAAACCAAGGCTCTTTATTTGCGCCTTCATATGTGCTAGTTTTTCAACTATGCATATCCGTACCACCACCATATCATACCATATCGCCAGTAACACCGTAACTGCGCACTAATACGCGTACCTTATGATTGAATATTATGGACCCGAGCCATATCGGTACATAAGTGTGCTAAAAATGCCGTTCTCACCTGAACGTGCTGTCGGCCGACTACTTTCCACCTTCACACTGGATTTAACATCTCCGACAAGGAGAGAGATTGCGGTTGCGGATGCCATAAAAGGACTCCTCCTGGACGTCATTTATGGAGATATCGACTGTCAGGAAGAAGAGGCGGTACAGGATAGAGGTAGCAGGTTAGAGGCCATCCGGAATATGTTACATGCAGCCGAGATAGTATATTGAAAGTAGGTAACTGGGATAAAATATACAAAAAGGGTTCTACCCGTACCTTTTATTTTGATTGCAGATTATAAGCCAGACCTACCGACAGTTCTGCGCTCCGGTGTTTCGGCCGTCTCTGTCATACGCGAGGGTGGCAGCTGGTAACGTTGATGTTCACCCAGAACCCTACTCTACACCCACAGATTACGTGTTCAACGAAGAAGTTCCTTGCCAAGGAGAAGATTGTTCCTCACTGGCTTTTGTAAGACTGCTGTCGGCAAGCACTTGTGTTTTACTTGTTTCATACAGTACCGCCGCTAAACATTCAACCAAATTGCGTTTGCGACGCAAAACGCGTTTTTTGCGTCGCTTCATGATAACTTTTTTCAAAGTGAAGATTTCCTCATAAAAATTTGCAGCGGTTTTTACAATTATCTATTCTATCATATGGCATGCTATCGTCACTTCCGTTTAGGAGGAAACCTGAAATCCAGTATTAAACCTCGGCAGCCGTTTAATTACCTTGGCCCGACCCATAATCGCCGTCGAGTCTCGCCTAATTATGTCCTTGGGCAGAAGTAGCTTTTGCCAGTTGAATTTTGAAAGCTTGCTTTCCCACGTTCTAGCGACCTATATGACACCAAATTTGCCTATGAAATATTCACTCCACGATCTCAGCTCAGAATAGGTTGGTAGAATCTCCCATTTTGTAGGAGGCGCAATGGCAAGTGACAAGTCTCCTTGGGGCAGATGCGAGGTCAGAGCCGTTAACGTCCTTGGATGCCGCATCGGCTCCGATGCTATGTCGATCATTAAACAGCCCTATTCGGCAAGTTGGAAGAATTTTCTTAAAAACAACAAAGATACCCTCTATTGTACATAAGAAATCGGTTTGCGAAATTTGGGCAAAAAATGATGCAAAATATCCACCACGTCTTGGGAGAAAGTCGCACTTTTAACGCGTTAGTTTTACCAAGCACGAACCGCTAGCGTCGCAGCACTTACTGCAGAGAGACTTCACCCAGTGCTGGGCACACTAACCCCATATTCGTAGTGGTGCATGAGCTCGTGGCATAGATCGTCACTTCTAATTTTGCTGCTCGCGTCATTGCGACGTGGAGTTCGATAATTGATAAGTTTGGATAGTGACAAATAGGGTTTCTTTAGCCATGATAAGCTGTATTCGTCGAATAGCAAAGTGCGCATCAAGGATGGCAAAGCGCACGATCACAAGAGTTTGTGTAGCAATAGTACTGCGGAAATATCTCCTACAAAATTGGAGATTCTACCAACCCATTCTGAGTTGAGATCTGGAGTGAATATTTCATAGGCAAATTTGGTGTCATATAGGTCGCTAGAACGTGCGGAAGCCAGTGAACATAGTAACATATGTTTTATTTAGTTTTGAAGCTTTCAAAATTCAACTGGCAAAAGCTACTTCTGCCCAAGGACGTAATTAGGCAAGACTCGACGGCGATTATGGGTCGGGTCAAGGTAATTAAGCGGCTGCCGAAGTTTAATACTGGATTTCAGGTTTCCTCCTAATCGGAAGTGACGTTCGCATGCCGTATGATAGAATAGACAATTGTAAAAGCCGCTGCAAATTTTTACGAGAAAATCTTCACTTTGAAAAAAGTTATCATGAAGCGTCGCAAAAAACGTGTTTTTGCGTCGCAAACGCCATTTGGTTGAATGTTTAGCGGCGGTACTGTAGTTTTGTACCCTAGCTATTCACTAAAATAAAAATAATAAATATAAGACTTAATTTAATAATATATAAGACTTTTTATTCCCAGAGAAATGATGTGGTGCAGATAGTGAATAGTTGAACCACATATGAAGGAGCAAATAGGCAGCCTCGGTCTGTTGCAAGCAATTATGGTCTAAAATTGCCTCCTTTAGTCACGAGAAGGCATAGTAACAACAAATTAATACGTGTGAAAATACTAGCAGCGCCCGGACTTGAGCTGAAAAGCCCGCCGGTGTGCTCCTATAAGGCGGCAGTTTTACCGCCTTCCCCACCGAAGCACATCTCGTTGTATGTCGTAGGGGCTGATAATAGTTGCGCGCACGCTTTCAGGCCTCACTTTCAGGTCTTTAGAGAAGCGTTCAGCAAAAACTGACTTTGGTTCTGGACTCCATTCACAGGGTGCTACATCTTACCAAAATGGCTTCACAAAAGCTCACCATGAGTTGGGAACCTTTCCTTGTTATAATCAAGGCAAAAGGATCTGATGCTAGGTTTTGTACTGCACGAAACAAGCGCAAACGAGTTTGTGCTGTGGTCTGAGGTTAAGTATGGAGGAAGAACCGCCCAAGTTCGACTTTCGATAAATCTTGGCATGACGTTGTGAAACTGTTAGTGTATTGTTCTTGTAGCCGTTAGCCAAGATTGGTACAATCTTCTTTATTCGGCTTACGTTTCGGCGAGTTTCGCCTTCTTCAGAGCCTGGAATAGCCGATAACATCTACAAGACTACCAGCCCAAACATCATTTCATACTACAGGGTACTAGTCTTGACGAAAATAGGAACGTGATCCGACACCACATTCCAACGACTAACCTCAGAGGTGGATGCAGAAGCGGACCACCAACACCCGCAGATGGACGTAGACGTGGGTGAATGAGCTTTGGCCCCGAGACAAACCGACTATATCAGCCTGTGGATAAGATCACGAAGATCGAAACCCACAGAGCTGTGCGAAGGGTGCCAGCTCTTGTGTTACCGCCAGGCATTCCTCCTTCCGGTTGACCCGAGGACTCGTAGCTGCGATCCAAAGCGCTTCTAATGTCCTGCGCGCCGATATGTCACTCTCTCGCGCTAAGATCGACACTGAGACCTCTATCAGCTCGCCAGCATGGCATCGAACCCTGTGTTCCCCCCAAGGTGTCTGGACCTTACCTTTTCTAAGGCCATCCAAATGCTCTTTTTATTCTGACACAGAGGGGTCTTCCTGTCTCCCCTATGTAACTCTCCCCACATTCATTACATGACATCTGATAGACCACACCCGATGTCATACAGTCACCTTCTTTTCCGTTAGGGCACACAACGCAGGATGGTGTGACACACATCCTATCGTAGATTCGATTTCGAACCAGTTGCATTTTTAAGGTGCTAGGAGGGATGTCAATAACCCTCACCACATCGTGGAGATCAGCGTTACGAACACATTTGCGTATCTCCGTACTTAATTTGTCTGAGATGAAAGGCACGCAAAAGGGTATTTTCGTACGTTCTTCCTCTTGGCGAGCAGCGTGGCTGGCTTGCAGCCTGCGTGCCGTACGCCAGCGCTCCCCTGGGTACCCATTACTTTTCGCAATATTAAGCGCCATATTCATCGAGAACAGTTTTTGTTCACAATCAGACGAAACTGATGTGGCGGTTCGAAACATATTTTTAATGATGCTCTTCTTTGTACTAGAAGGATGAGCAGATTGGTAGTGAATGAGGATATTTTTGTTACTTGGCTTTCGGTACCACCGAGTTTTGATACTCCCGTGAGCAAGGTGGACTTGGACGTTGAGGAAAGCAAGCCAACTTTCTGTAGGTTTTTCGCGTGTGAGCTTTATGTGCTCGGACTGCTGATTCAACAGCTCAAAGCAAGCATCCATCTCATTCTGAGTGGAGCACAGTATAAAGCAATCGTCTATATATCTACAGTAAAATATAGGCATGCGTTCCAGAATGGGGTTTTCCACCTTGGACATGAAAGCCACAGCTAACACAGGAGCCAATCTCTGTCCCATAGCCAACCCTCTAACCTGTTTGTAGTACTCTCCTGACCATCGGAATACGTTACACATAAGACACTCGCTAACCAGCGTCATTATCTGAGCTACACTCAAGCCATAGAGATTCACACTTGCTTGGTGTTCTGTGAGCATTTCAGAAACAGCCTGCAGAGCGCTTTCTCTAGAGACATTGGTATACAACGCAGTAACATCGAACGATTCCATGACACATCCTTCCTCCGCCGTGGTCTCGCGGAGTTTCTGCAGAAAAGCACTGGTGTTTGGTAGGTGTGAGGGCACAAATTTGAGCAGTTGAACTAAAACCAAGTTTAGCAACCAAGAAATGCGGTCAGTAGGGCCATCGACTCCGCTTATAATTGGTCTAACCTTAAAAGCGGAAGGATCGTCGATGTTAGCACCTTCCGGAGGCAGTTTATGGGTTTTGATGAGGACATACAACACTGGACAAGTGGGTAGTTCACACCTTAACCGTGTTGTTATGTACCTAGGGAGGTTCGCCGACTTCGCGATCTCGGTCCACTTACGATTTAGTCGGCGATATTGCATAGTAAATTCCTCAGGAGTAGTCGCATTATAGATAGTGCGATCTTGAAGGTGTAATCTCGTAATCGCCCTGTCCATCTCCTGGGACAGTACTACGAACTCCCCACCCTTGTCACTGATAGTGACTCTTAATGCACCGGAAGTAACTTTTTCTTTTACTTCTTTGAGACCGCATTTTTGCTCTATGCTCAAATTGCTTTTTATCCTCTTTCCTATAGTACGCCGCAGTGCGGTTAGAACGGAAGTGGCCAAGATACGAAACTTTGTGTCTACCACACTGTTCGTTTCCTGTGACCTGAGATACGCTGAGGGAAATGGTGGAGGTGGTATCGCAGAGGTATTCACAATACCGTGCCCATTATCCCGCACATTACTGTTCGCCGCGCAACGCAGGCGGTCGTGCAACGATTGTAGGTTGCCAACTATCTTGCGCGATTCGGTACAAGACAGATGTCGACTCGGAGCGAAGCTAGGACCCAGGTCCAACACGGACAGTGCGTCGGTAGATAGGTTTACGTTGCCAAGTACCGTGACTCGTGGGCGGCGCACTTCACCTTCGTCTACTCCAGTACTATGGTGAGAATTAGGAAACAAAAAGCTGTTAGCCGCGTTGTCACTGCGAGAGCGGTCATGTCCTATTAACCCCAAGAACTTCTCCTGTAATTTTACTTTGATGTTAGAGCGGATAGTGTCGCAGATATTTCTCGACTGCTCCACTATTCTCCTCCAAAGGCGAACAGGCACATACCTCTCACAAGATAATTCTTTAGACAAGCACTTCAATAACAGCGAATACATATGATCCTGTTTGTTTTTGGTAGCCGTCTTCAGAACATCCATTTCAATTTTCCGCACTCTCCTGTCGTCAATCGGTCGGCCGCACAGTTCGTGGAGTTTCTTTCTTTTAATAAAGTTAGGAATGACTCCGTGCTTTATACAGCGGCGGAGAAAGTAGAGCGTCTGTCTAACCAAGACAATTTTCTGTCTCAGCGACAGGACATCCGCAACAAGTCGATAGCAGCCGGCTGGTACATCATGAAGAACCGCCCAAGTTCGACTTTCGATAAATCTTGGCATGACGTTGTGAAACTGTTAGTGTATTGTTCTTGTAGCCGTTAGCCAAGATTGGTACAATCTTCTTTATTCGGCTTACGTTTCGGCGAGTTTCGCCTTCTTCAGAGCCTGGAATAGCCGATAACATCTACAAGACTACCAGCCCAAACATCATTTCATACTACAGGGTACTAGTCTTGACGAAAATAGGAACGTGATCCGACACCACATTCCAACGACTAACCTCAGAGGTGGATGCAGAAGCGGACCACCAACACCCGCAGATGGACGTAGACGTGGGTGAATGAGCTTTGGCCCCGAGACAAACCGACTATATCAGCCTGTGGATAAGATCACGAAGATCGAAACCCACAGAGCTGTGCGAAGGGTGCCAGCTCTTGTGTTACCGCCAGGCATTCCTCCTTCCGGTTGACCCGAGGACTCGTAGCTGCGATCCAAAGCGCTTCTAATGTCCTGCGCGCCGATATGTCACTCTCTCGCGCTAAGATCGACACTGAGACCTCTATCAGCTCGCCAGCATGGCATCGAACCCTGTGTTCCCCCCAAGGTGTCTGGACCTTACCTTTTCTAAGGCCATCCAAATGCTCTTTTATTCTGACACAGAGGGGTCTTCCTGTCTCCCCTATGTAACTCTCCCCACATTCATTACATGACATCTGATAGACCACACCCGATGTCATACAGTCACCTTCTTTTCCGTTAGGGCACACAACGCAGGATGGTGTGACACACATCCTATCGTAGATTCGATTTCGAACCAGTTGCATTTTTAAGGTGCTAGGAGGGATGTCAATAACCCTCACCACATCGTGGAGATCAGCGTTACGAACACATTTGCGTATCTCCGTACTTAATTTGTCTGAGATGAAAGGCACGCAAAAGGGTATTTTCGTACGTTCTTCCTCTTGGCGAGCAGCGTGGCTGGCTTGCAGCCTGCGTGCCGTACGCCAGCGCTCCCCTGGGTACCCATTACTTTTCGCAATATTAAGCGCCATATTCATCGAGAACAGTTTTTGTTCACAATCAGACGAAACTGATGTGGCGGTTCGAAACATATTTTTAATGATGCTCTTTGTACTAGAAGGATGAGCAGATTGGTAGTGAATGAGGATATTTTTGTTACTTGGCTTTCGGTACCACCGAGTTTTGATACTCCCGTGAGCAAGGTGGACTTGGACGTTGAGGAAAGCAAGCCAACTTTCTGTAGGTTTTTCGCGTGTGAGCTTTATGTGCTCGGACTGCTGATTCAACAGCTCAAAGCAAGCATCCATCTCATTCTGAGTGGAGCACAGTATAAAGCAATCGTCTATATATCTACAGTAAAATATAGGCATGCGTTCCAGAATGGGGTTTTCCACCTTGGACATGAAAGCCACAGCTAACACAGGAGCCAATCTCTGTCCCATAGCCAACCCTCTAACCTGTTTGTAGTACTCTCCTGACCATCGGAATACGTTACACATAAGACACTCGCTAACCAGCGTCATTATCTGAGCTACACTCAAGCCATAGAGATTCACACTTGCTTGGTGTTCTGTGAGCATTTCAGAAACAGCCTGCAGAGCGCTTTCTCTAGAGACATTGGTATACAACGCAGTAACATCGAACGATTCCATGACACATCCTTCCTCCGCCGTGGTCTCGCGGAGTTTCTGCAGAAAAGCACTGGTGTTTGGTAGGTGTGAGGGCACAAATTTGAGCAGTTGAACTAAAACCAAGTTTAGCAACCAAGAAATGCGGTCAGTAGGGCCATCGACTCCGCTTATAATTGGTCTAACCTTAAAAGCGGAAGGATCGTCGATGTTAGCACCTTCCGGAGGCAGTTTATGGGTTTTGATGAGGACATACAACACTGGACAAGTGGGTAGTTCACACCTTAACCGTGTTGTTATGTACCTAGGGAGGTTCGCCGACTTCGCGATCTCGGTCCACTTACGATTTAGTCGGCGATATTGCATAGTAAATTCCTCAGGAGTAGTCGCATTATAGATAGTGCGATCTTGAAGGTGTAATCTCGTAATCGCCCTGTCCATCTCCTGGGACAGTACTACGAACTCCCCACCCTTGTCACTGATAGTGACTCTTAATGCACCGGAAGTAACTTTTTCTTTTACTTCTTTGAGACCGCATTTTTGCTCTATGCTCAAATTGCTTTTTATCCTCTTTCCTATAGTACGCCGCAGTGCGGTTAGAACGGAAGTGGCCAAGATACGAAACTTTGTGTCTACCACACTGTTCGTTTCCTGTGACCTGAGATACGCTG